>UESW01001516.1:528080-620346 GCA_900491605.1 Calamus simplicifolius
CTTTGAATATCCTTGAATGCTTATGTTTAATTTGATATAATTTTGAATATCTCAATACTCAATTGATAACTTAGATGCTGAATGAATTCGAATGAATTTAATCAAGTTGATGCTTTGATGCATCTCAACCTTTTTGTTGATTACAAAAAAGGGGGAGAGATTTATATGATTTAATCGTATATGCATCATCATATTTAAGAGGAAGAGATTTGTTTAAACCTTATATGCTTTTAATTGCCCTAATTAAATAAGGGGGAGAGAATTAAATAAGAAAAGAAAATATATGTTTCATATAAGGGGAAGAGATAATTTGAATTTCATAAAGAAAAAGGTTTATTTGCTTAAGTTTTTGAATTTGAAAAATTTTGAATGAATTATAAAATTGAGGTTCATAGGGGGAGCTACCTCATTGAGGGGGAGCCTTTCATGAACACAAAAGTTGATTTTGGTATCATAAATTTTTCAATTTTATAATGCATATACTCAATGTTTTTGTCATCATCAAAAAGGGAGAGATTGTTGAGAAATTATTGAAACATAATTGCCCCAACTCTATTGATTTTGATGATTTCCAAAAGCCATGAATATATTAATAGAAACAATGAATTATTTATCAAATACCATGAGTTTATTTAAAAATGAAAATTATAAACTATCAATGTTTACATTCAATGAGTTCTTGAATCAATTAAAACAAAAAAGAATTTTATACTTAAGATTATACTTGAGATTTCATGAATTAAACTTGAGATTTCAAAAAGAATTCTTATACTACTCATTTGATAATCAATAACTTAATGGAAAATGTCTTGAATTGATGATCAAATCAATTCTATTCAAGTCACATTTATATTTAAATTTATTTGGGACGAGTTTTAAAGTCTATCAGAACATTTTTTGATTTTTGTATCGCTCCCGAGCCGACTCAAGGGTTTCCGAGTCGACTCCCCAAATGTCTGTTTTTCAATGTTGTCCTGAGTCGACACTTGAGTTTTCAAGAGTCGACCCCTGAACCTTCGCGAGCCGACTCATGGACTGTGCGAGCCGACTCGACTCAGACGGCAGAGATGCTCATTTTTTAGCACTTCTGAGTCGACTCCCCGCATATCTCGAGTCGACCCTTGAAAGTTAGGTGTTTCTGGAATCGAGTGTTCGAGCCGACTCACGCAGTGCTCGAGCCGACTCCACGGAATCTGGACGCATTTTTTCTGGATGCCACATCAGCTCTAACGGTAATATTTTTGAATAACGGCTATTTTTCAATGTTTCTAACAGCTATATCTTTGCAGAATCTATAAATAGAGGAGCCTGTTTCAAATCAAAAAACAACAATAACAAAAAAAAACAAGAAAAAGAGAGATTACTGCCTTATCCAAAAAGAGGAAAAAAATAGAGCTTTATTGGAAAAATCTTCTAGTTCAAAATAGAGTGATTCAAAAGGAGTGAAATCAAAGAGGAAGTTTCGTCTGCTCCAGATCATCAATCCACAAGAGTCAAAAGAAAATCCAAAAGCTTTTCAAAGATCAAATCGAAGGATTTTCAACATTCAATAAAAGGAGAAAAAGCTTCATCTCAACTCCAAAGTTTTCAAACGGTCAAGAATCTTACTGAGGCCTGATTCAATACTTCAAGAGGAGTTAAAGAGGAGAAGGAAGAAAGCCAAAGCCACAACCATCTGCAATCTTATCAAGCTTTTCTAACCCTTTTTATACTTTATTTGTATATTTGCTCAAGGGGAGCGTTTCTATATTTAAACTCTGTTATTTTGGTTGTTTGCTGATTCAATCAGTGGATTGAATCAGTGGAGGTTATTATACCTCGTTGCAAGCCGGAGTGCTTGTGTTGGGTTAGTTGTGAGCCCGTGAAAAACAATGTGTAGGGTTTTGTGCTGGTGAGCCCGTGTAAAACCGGCTAGGTTCGTTGTGATCCCGGAAAAACAATAAGTTTGAGTTGTGAACTTGTAAAACAACTCGGCTGTAATCGAAGAGATTATAGTGTGGACCCAAGTGAATCTTGGGAGTGAACGTAGGTGTTGGTTGCACCGAACCACTATAAAATTATCTTGTGTTTGCCGTGCTATATTTTCTCTCTCTCTATCTCTCTTTATTATTTGCTTGTGTATTGATTAAAGTTAGCCTCTCACTTGCACATTTTGCTAACTAATCAACTAAAGTTAAAAAGACTTAAATTTTTAAGAACCCAATTCACCCCCCCCTCTTGGGTTGCCATCTGGGCCAACAATTCTTTAATTCAAGAACAAGCAAAGAAGGGATTTAGGGATTTTAGAGGTCTATTACCTTGTGTCCTTGTCATATTCACCATCGGAAGGAAGAAAATCTAACTGATGGACGACAGTCTATTTCCTAAACAAAGATTGCCAAAAAAAATTAAGATAAATTATCGGAGAGTATATAGATTAATTTCCAAGGTCTTACTGTGGGTTCTATCAGATTAAATCCAAGGGTGAATTCGGCTTCAACCAAGAATGTCCTTCCAACCTCCAATCCACCGCAAGTCCGCAACCTTCACAGTTCACATCAAATTTTTGAGCCAAAGCTCCAAAGATAATCATTATCTTTAATGGAGATAGGGCTTAATGGAGATAGGGCTTACGAGTTAGGCAGTTACCACTTAGAGATGAGCCATATCCTCTCGCTGTTCATAGGGAGTTAGGGACGAGAGACGGACGATTTCGTTTTCCCTAATTTCCTCATAGGGCCCACGTTGAATCGCCGCTGAGAGCCTGAGAGGCTGCTACGAGAAAACTGAGATGAACGACTATTCATTTTCCCTATTTTGAATCACTTATGTAATTTTACTTTTTTATCCTTATAATTATAATAAGGTTTAAATTAGGAAACGAACCATCGCTATCATAATTTAAACCTGAGAGGCTGATACTCGGCTCGATAAAGCTCACGAGCCTTTCGAGCCAAGTATTTTAATACACGAACTTGGCTCGATAATTTACTCGAGTAGCTCGAGCTCGAGCTCGACTTGATAAGTAGCGAGTCGATTTCGAGTATTTTTTGAGTCGATTTCAAGCTACTCGCGAGTTATCTCGACTCAGTTACACCCCTAAGTCTAAGTAGGGTCAAATTGGTTTGTATTTAGTGAGTTTAGTAGTTGGGTCCAAGAGAGGTATGGAATTAGGTTCAAGGTAAGCAAGTGAGTTTGAAGATTTGATGCATTCAACCACTCCAACAAATCAATACAAAGTGGTGCCACTTCAGCAAGCATTGTTGGATGTCATATCAATCTCTTGGTGTACACATTATCAAGCCACATCACGATATGCCACGTCATCAAGGAGAATTCAAATTCAAAGGAGCCACCCACTTTTCTCTCCTCTTTTTAAGCTAGTTATAAGTTTTTTCAACCTTCCACCTTATAGCTAGCTTAGGTTGCAACTTTTCATGAAATGCTCCATATAATTTTAATTTTTAAAAGTCCCTTGGAGGCTTATAAATACTACTCCAAGCTCTCTTGTAAAGACAATTTATAATGAATGAAAGTTGAGTTTATTTTTTTTCATTTGTGTTGGCAAATGTCCTCCAAGAGGGAGTGGGTGAGAGGCCCTTGGCTACTTCAAGAAAGTCATTTCCACGCCAAGATCCATTATCCATTCTTTATCCCATCCCATCTTTCAAGATGCAAAAAGACTCCACAAAGAAGGCCAACCAAGCTAACTCAAATTCGCCAAGATCCCCGAAAATTTCAGATTCCAAAGAAGAAGGTCTTCCGTGACAAGAAATAGATACAAGAAGTCCTGCAACTAGAGGAATCTCCTTGTCATCCAAGAACTTCATCCTTGAGTATAAACCTTTCAACCTCTGATATATTAATGGCCAGATACCCCTCTTTCAATATTTTCTAATCTGAAATATTAGAATAACTAAGCCCTAGCCTATGTGGTTTCTTAGCTACAAAAATCCTTTCTCTTTACTATTTTGAAGGATTCTCCTCCAAGTCTAGTTTAATATGCAAATCCCTTCATGAAAATTTTTGCTCTTTTACATGAAAATGTAGCCTAGCTTCATTTCATTTTTTATTTAGTTATTACTATCTCCTCCTAGATTGTATCATTACACTTCATCCCTCATCAAATTGGTATGAGAGCATGGTTGGTTAGGGCAAAATTTGTAATTTTTGCTTGCTCGTTGGATTATCTGAACATTACAGTATATGGTCTGGTGTTTTAATTGTTGCAGCATGTAAAAAATTTAAAATTTTATGATTTTTATTTTTATAGGTTCTTTATAATTCAAAGTTTTTTTTGAAATTTTCTAAGGCATTATCTCGGACTGTGGATTTTTTGCCAGCCGAAATAAGGCATGAGAACAGGTTTTGTTCTGTTTTTTTTTCTTCTGACGTGACTGAGTTCCAGAAACTGCCCAACAAAGCAATGAATTTTAAATTTAATTTTCTTTTACCTGAAGTATCATCATTGGATTAAGAGTGTTCTATATTTTTTCTGAAATTTTTGAATATGTTACATAACACTTCCCTGCCTCACTTTGGAGTTGCAACACACAAAAAATTTAGCACATAATTTTAGGATTCATATGAATGTTGTATACATCTCATGATAAATCAAGTTAAGGGCATCAATATGACATGGGGGCAGTATTTCATCACCTATCCTTAGCCCAAAACCACAATCCTGCATAACAACCCTAGCCTTTAATTAAAAAAAAGGATTAGACCCAAATTGCTCTAGTGAGCTAGGGACACCCACTGGTCGGTTTCAGGCTAGTGTCGAGTCACTGTGTCAATTACTCTGTATGTGGTCCATGCTTAGTGTCTAGAATGGTAGTTCAAGGGCTTGTGTGCTGGTCCGCCTCTTGGCCAACCTAAAATTGGTATCTAAGCTAGCAATCAGGGACCTACACTCCCCTTACACCTGCTTGACTAGGTGCTGAGTTACTACAAATTAGTTTGCCACTTTGATTAAGCATCTAGTTTGGGCTCTAGGTTTTAGGAGCCATTAGTCATTGTGGTCGGCTTGTGTACTTAATTGCATTACATAACAACTAGATCAGGGACCCCATACTAGCACAATCCAGGTCAACCCAGTGTAGCCATGGACCCAAATCTAGAAGTTTTAATGAAGACTATAATTGAGTAGTATAATCAATTGAATACTAGGTTTGACCAGATGCAAGAAAGGATTGATTCCTTAGAAGAATCTCATATGACTTATGCTGAGCCTCAATCATCCAGAATGACACATCTGAATCCTAGAGTCCAATATCCTGAACCTATTGTTGAACCCCACCAAAGAAGACCTCATCATGACTATATTGATCAAGATGAAAGAGCCCTTAGGAGTATCCGACTTGATGCACCTACTTTTGATGGGGACCTAGACCCTAAGGTATACATAGATTGGGAGAAAGATATGGACAAATATTTCGAATGGTATGAAATGTCAGAGGATAGAAAGTTCAAATTTGCCAAGCTTAGGCTAATCCGACAAGCTAGGTTATACTAGGGAAATGTTGAGCGAGGAGACATGCCAATAGGTATTTGAAGAGCCATGAAAATCAAGCTTAAGGAGAAGTACTTACCTATTTCCTATAAGCAAAGGTTATTGGACCAATGGCAACGGCTAAGTCAAGGGAATAAGCCTGTGTCGGAATACATTGCTAAGTTTGATGAATATGTTATGCGATGTAGTATTGTTGAATAAGAAGATATAACCCTATCCAGATTTAGAGCCGGCTTAAGAAAAGAGATTCAGAGAGAACTGTTCCTTAGAGAAGTTCATGACTTAGAACAAGCATACAAAATAGCTAGGGACTTCGAAAGATTCCAAAGAGTACCATTTGTCCGTCGGTCTGAACCCAATAAGATGAGTGCCTCAAGCTAAAGGCCTAATCCAAGCCAGACTCACTTTAGCCGACTCATACCCAATACTCATTTAGTCCGAAAGATTGATAAAGAAAAGAGTTCAGAAATCCAAAGGAGTAATACTCAAAACATACACTATTTCAAATGTCATAAGGTAGGTCATTATGCAAGTCAATGTCCTACTAGAGCCTTGCATATAGGAGAAGTAGAGGAGGAAGTTGATGAATCAATTGAGAATTTGAAGGAAGAGATTTATGAAGCAGAAGTGAATATAGCTGATGAGTATGATGGAGATGAAGAAGTTTTAAACTCGTCTGAGTTTTTAGGAGTTGTTAGATGTATCTTGACCCAGACTAAAGAGCAGGAAGACTGACGTAGGACTAACATCCTATAAACTTTTGTCAAATAGGAGAGAAAGCATGCAAAATCATTATAGATAGTGGGAGTTGTGTCAATGCAATTTCAACTAATACAGTTAAGAGTTTAGGATTACCCACTGCTTCCCATCCCAACCCTTATAAGGTTTCATGGATAGATTCCATTTCGATATCGGTCAAGTTTAGATGTCAAGTTCAGGTGCAATTCCAGTCGTACCTAGAGAAAGTTTGGTGTGACATACTTCCAATGGGGGTTAGTAGCATTATTCTTGGCAGACCTTGGTTATATGATCGTGATGCTACTTTATTCGGTCGATCTAATTCTTGTTCCTTTAATTTTAATGGAAAGAAGATAGTTATAAACCCTTTTCCTCCCAAAGACAACATTAAGAAAGGGTCTAGTAACTTGAAGGAAAAGAAATAGGGGTTGCATTTGATGAATGATAAAGACTTAGAAAAGGAAATTAATGAAGGTTCACCAATTTGGATCCTATCAACCCAGAAAATCCAGAACCAACCCCAGAAGGAACAACCCCAGAAAGTAAAAGAAATTTTAAGGGAGTTTCAAGATGTCTTCCCTGAAGAGTTACCTGATCACCTTCCACCACTTAGGGATATCCAACATGCCATAGATTTAGTTCATGGTGCTACATTACCAAATCTACCACATTATAGGATGAACCCTAGTGAGCATGCTGAGTTACAAAAATAAGTTGGAGAACTCCTTCAAAAGGGATTCATTAGGGAACGTTTGAGTCCATGTGTCGTACCCGCGTTATTGACCCCTAAGAAAGATGTCACTTGGAGGATGTGTGTAGACAGTCATGCCATTAATAAGATCACAACTAAGTATAGGTTTTCTATACCCCGTTTAGACGATATGTTATATATGATGGCTGGTGCAATAATATTTTCAAAGATTGACCTAAAGAATGGTTATCATCAGGTTAGGATTAGACCCGGGGACGAGTAAAAAACTGCGTTTAAGACCAAGAAGGGTCTTTATGAATGGGTAGTGATGCCTTTCAGACTATCCAATGCTCCTAGCACCTTTATGAGAATCATGAACCAAGTCTTACGATTATTTATAGGAAAGTTTATCGTAGTTTACTTCGATGACATTCTTATATATAGCAGGACCCAGGAGGATCATTTAGACCATTTGAAGCAAGTTTGTTTAGCTCTTAAGGAGAATAGTGTAGGGAGAAACAATCTTCGAGGCATGCATATTTTAAAATTTGATAACAATTATCAATGCAAAAACTTAAAGATTACATATTAATCTATCTAACATGCATCAAGATCATATCTTTGCCTTATACTCTAGGATCGTTTGATCTAAATTATGCATATAAATAAAAACATCAAGATCATATCTTGATCTTCAAAATGAGAAGTCATACTACTCATCTTGAAGCCCGCTTTAAGATCTAGGGATCAAATCACTTACCTTAAGAACAGTAGGTAAATCCTTTGTGCTCTGCAGCCGTTCAATCGTCCGGCCTCTAGTATCGTCCACGCGAAGCCCCCGAATGATCAGATTCTCGGGAGTGCTAGCTCGCGGAAAAATAACTTTGCTGATCTTGAATCCTCCCACTTGAATCTTCTTCCAAGATCCACCAAACTTTCGCTGACACCAGAATCACACCAGGATTTTTATTCTAACTCTTTAGAAATTCAATCCATAACATTTCGTTGTTGGATCTGGTGAAGAATGTCCTCTAATTTATAGGCTCAATGTAGCCTTTAGCCCATTGAATTCTAACACTTAGAATTCTGCCGTTCGGTGAAAACCAAAGAGATGCAGCATTTGATTAATTCTGACGTTTGGTGAAAACCAAAGAGACGCAGCGTTTGGTTAATTCCGACGTTTGGTGAAAATCAAAGAGATGTGAATTCTAACACTTAGAATTCCATCGCCTGATTGATTCAAAGAGGCACATTTATTCCATATGAATTCTAACACTTTAGAATTCCAATGGAACCGTTTGGAGAAGATTAATATTATACATTAAATTTTACATGTGAATTTAACTCTCAGATTTTAGTTATCTCATCATGTGAGATACTTTATGCGAGGAGTTTGGGTTCGGGTTTTGGTTTAAGCTAATTTAAATTTATTGGACTGAACCTACATAGATTATGGTCCTAGCCCAAATTAAATTTGGCTAGTCCTGAATCTATTTAAATCCAAATCAAGTCTAATTTCAAATCAATATTTAAAATTGATTAGTCCTTCTAATAGACTTAAACCAAATTGAATCTTATTCACTTGTACTTAACCCAATTGAGATGATTCAATCAATCAAATTGATTAATTAAATCATATACGATTCTCAATCGTTGATCAGCAAATAGATCATCCTAGGAAACTTCTATGCGTGTGACTCTCTAGGTTTGAACCTAAGCCGGTAGCATAGGAACAACTTTCTATACTAATCGATGTGCCCATCTAGCAATGGAACCCGACGTCCGGATAGGTCGAAGAGTTGCCGAGCAAACTCCAAGAACCCTAAGAAATAGTTACCGTATAATTCATCCTTTTGACCATAAATGCTAAGGATGGCTTAAGAGCCTTTCAACTCTAAACAGCAAATCCATATAGTGATTTCAACTTTAGTGATCATGTGACCTTCACATGAAGTGCCTTGGTCAAGGTCTTGCTAAATTAAAACACAAGCATTTTTCCTTTTAACGGGATAGGTCAAATTTCATCTTGATCCACAACTGACTACCACAAGTACTTGATGGCACCCAGTAACCTTTCGTAGCTGGATTATAAATCTAGATGGTCCGGCACCTAAGTACAATGAGTTGCTTGCAAGTCACTGGTTGTGATCTTCAGGTCTGAAGGATACTTATACCTATATCTTCTCGGATTAACTCTTGACAGTAGAGTATCCAAAAATGAGTCACGTTCGGTGAAATGTACTCCTACACTTTCACCTGTATGTCATACCAGTGTCTCTACACTCCTTGTTAAGAGGATAACCAACAAATATAATATACAACGTCCTATAATTGATAGTACTATGGCCTTGTCATAGTATATCATTTGGTTGCAAACTCTTTTGAGGACCTTCATAGATAAATCATCCTTTATCGTGAAAGAAGATCCTGAGGGCTTCATTACTATCAGGAGTATTAAGAAGATGTTCTTGTAATGAATAAACTGCTAAATAACTTTTATTAATATATCGATTTATATGCTATTTACATTAGCTCAATCATCAAATGATTGGCTTTAGGATACAATTCCCAACAAATAGTCTCTACGCAAACTTGAAAAAGTGTAATTTTCTCACCAATAAAGTAATCTTTCTAGGTTTTATTGTCACACCTGATGGAGTTTCTGCTGACCCCAAGAAGATTAAGTCAATTGTAGAGTGGCCTATGCCAAATAGTGTTCATGAAGTACGAAGTTTTCATGGCCTAGCTACTTTTTATAGAAGATTCATTCGAGGGTTTAGCACCATAGTTGCACCAACCACGGATGGCATTAAGAAGGACCATTTTGAATGGACCAAAGCTGCTGATAGGGCCTTCCTAGACATTAAGAAGAGGATGACACAAGCACCTATCTTAAGACTGCCTAATTTTTCTAAGATTTTTGAGGTGGCTTATGATGCCTCTGGAGTAGATATTGGTGGAGTTTTGAGTCAAGAGAATCACCCTGTAGCCTTCTTTAGTGAAAAGCTAAATGAGGCTAAATTAAAATACTCCACCTATGATAAGAAACTTTATGCGGTAGTCTAGGCTTTAAGGTATTGGAGGCATTACCTTTTACCGCAAAAGTTTATCCTTTACTTTGATTATGAAGCACTCCGGTTCCTCAATTCTCAGAAAAAACTGAACCCTAGGCATGGTAAGTGTGTAGAGTACATTCAGGCGTATACCTTTGTGTTGAAACACCATGTCGGGACTAAAAACCATGTAGCTGATGCCCTAAGTCATCGATCCTTGTGTTTGACATCAGTCAGCACTGAAGTCTTTGGGCCAAGCAGAGGCGACATTAAAGATGGGCTCATGGCGAGGGCGCTGCAGCATGAAGGTACTATCACTCGACAATCTCGACATGGTATTGAGCATGGATTTCTTCATCAATGCCAAGGCCGAGGTTATGCCTAATCACGGAGGCATCCTGATTCGAAGACGTAGATGTCCTTGTTTCATGCTAGCGGAGGGGCGAGACAAGACGGCGAAGGACTGGGGCAGAGCGCCGCACCACCAGACTTGAGGTTGCGCGGCAATCTTGCGCCTAGGCAATGGCGCACGCAGGCACTGGGGGTGGCGCATGCGCAACAGGCTTAGGCATATCAGCCTGCAGTAGGAGGCAGCAGGCGGGATGGCTCGGCAAGTGGGCTATCCGACTGGGGAGGCATTAGTGGGTGCACGTGGCAGGTGGCTGCATTGGGACCCGGGAGACTTTGGCCAGGAGGGCCAAGGTGTGCGGCGGCGAGGTGCACCAGGAGGGCGCACGGCGCGACAGTATCGAGTTCGGCATGGCTCGACGAGGGCATCGAGACTTCAGCGGGAAGAGGATTGTCACCGTCCAGGCGGCAGCAGGCCGGGGACACGCGCGCACGTGGCCCAGCTGGGCGTGTGGCCCAAGCGACCGTGCGGCCCAGATCGGGCGCACCAGACGCGCGCCTAGGCTGGCTGCCAGCCTGGCAGCAGCCTTGGATGAATTTGCCCAGCAATGCTGTATTATTTTGGGACTTCATTTTGAGGCGGTTCCTTGGGAGCATCTCAGCCATTCATCCAAGCATCCAACAGCCAGAAATGGAACCGCACTTGGAGGCTTATGAAAGAGGTTCTTTGGCGGTGCTTTGGGCGGTTCTTTAGGCCAATCAAGGCCGTCCAACCAACATCCAATGGCCAAGAATGAAGACCACTTGGAGGCTTACGTAAAGGACTCTTAGGCGGTGCTTTGAGACAGCGATTTCTATGCGGATTCAATAATGATGGGCAGTGGCTTTCCACCTATAAAAAAAGGCAGCGGGTCTTCATAGGAGTAAATTCAGCGAGCACCTAGCATGCAATCTTGATCATATGACTTGACCAACAAAGATCAAGACATTACAGAGGTCTAGGCTAGGCGGGTTTGGACGCGGATGAGACAGGCCGGTATGCACAGGAGGTGCGCGGGTGCGAGGCGCTAAGGTCAGTTTTGTGTTTTCAAGTGAGGTTGGGGTGGGCACTTTGAGTGATCTTTGTAAGAGACAAAGAGAAGTGTTTGGCCTATGGGCAACCTCATTGTATCCAAAGTTACTTAGTGGAAAGTTATTTGGTTGGGAAAGCTTTGCTTTCCATATATCGCTGTGTTTGTGGGACTTGGCTTGGGGTTTTATTTTATTATTATGGGGTCTAAGCTGGTTAGGAGAGGGATCTTCTAACGCCATCACCGGTAGACGCAAGGACCTAGTGGCCATAGGGAGCGCTTGCACGTGCCGATCGAATGCCCAGTGACACTAGTGTGTCCCATTTAATACATTGGACTAGAGCTTGGCCCATGGTATTTAGGCCCAATCCAACCTTATATAATTTTATGGAGTTGATTTCTTTTCTTTTCTTTTTTTTTTCTTTTTTTGATGAAGGTAATTTCGTGGAAATATTTTGGTCATTTCCCTTTTTTTTCCATGAAAAGTCTTTTGTATACCGTGGTGATTCGCACTTGCGTGAGTCAGTATCGAGAGGCTCACGCATAGGTTCCGCATCACTAATGCGAGGGTAAATTATCGTGCTCGGTGGCTGCATCGGGTAATGTACCAAGACTTTTCCTTTTTCTAACCAAAGAATGGAAGGATTGGTTAAACCGCAGCCCAGCCTATTGACCTGGTATCACGATTAACTTGGGTTGCATCATTGGAAAAGTCTTCGTGCACGAAGGAGCGCACCGGATGCGTCCATTAGCCGCGCGCTTGTGCGGGCATGCCATAGCCCAATGAGCTATGGCATGCATGCCCGCATGCGCGCATAGTCAATGACCATGTCCGATGCATGCCTTCGTACATCAAAGGTGGTGCACAAATATGCTTCCTTGCATCATTAGATCCGATAGCCCATTTGCTGCTTGTGCTGCTGCATCATCTCTTTAGAAGCAAAGAAAAAAAATTTATGCATTGATCTTCTATGTATAAAAAAATTTATGTATCACCTTTAATACATAAAATTATGCATCAAACGCACCATTGACCGCCCATGAGTGCCATAGCCCAATGCGCACCCCGCATGCGCTCGAAGCCAATGCACTCATCCAGTGCACACACTTTTCTCAGTGCATAAATATGCATCAGGCATACGAATAAGCCGTGCATTTACACGGGCGGTGGCACGAGCGCACGGGCCAAAGACTTTTCCGCAACTGCCTTGAGGCCGATCAAATCGACTTCTCTCTCCAGCGCTCAAATCTCTGCCCATTAGGGTGTCTTTAAACCCTTTCCGTTGCCTGTGGCTCGGACTTGCTGCTCTCTCCTTCTCCACGATCACGAGAGCTCCATTGGAGGAATTCTTGGATTGTAAAGACTAGAACCACCATCCCTTTCGCGTAGATATTTCTCTTTCTTTCAATAGTTTCCTCGGTTTTCTTTTTCTAAATCACAAGCGCCAAATTTCGATCACCTCTGCCTTTTCCCCCCCCCCCCCCCTTTTTTTTTTTAATGTATCATTGGAATCGCAGGGATCCCTTCATCTTATGAGCCAGAGCTAGAATCAAATGGCAGTTCCTACGAGCCAGGTAAGTCACTCTTGCCTATTATTGAATGGCTTCTTCTTTTCGGATGATTTCTTTCCCTCCTCCTTTCTTTCTTTTGGTTCTTTTGGGCATTGGATTCAATTCTGGTTGTCTTTTTTTTTTTTTTTTTCTGGTGCTTCTGATTCCAGATAACTGTGCCTTATCCACGAAATTGATGGCTAAATATCGTATGTTGAATTGTAATCTTTATCTTGAATCTTGATGGCACAAGAGTTCGTTGATTCTGAAGATGGGAGAGTGAACATTTACAATCAAAATATTTATAACAGAATAATTCTGGTAGTAATATGACTCAAAAAAGGATTCATGTTGCCGACCTCAACTAATTTGAGATTAAGGCTTTAGTAAATAATTTTGATAGTGAATGCTGTACTTGAAGCGGGTATTTTATCCTGAGGTTTAAAATAAATCGAGGCATCTGTTGTGCAATTATTTTATCAAGAACCTGTGGAACATTGACCATCAGAATTCTCCAACCTGCCCGGCTTTGATCCTCTGTTTGTAGGCTGATGGATGAGCAACAAGTGTACCAGAACCTTGCCATTATAAAGGAAACAGGTTTTAGCTAGCAATCACCCATCCTTGTGATGATTGGGCTGGGCATGCTATATCTTGTGAAGAGACTATAATATCCCATAATTAGGTCTTGTTAGCAGCCTGAAAGTTAATTGAGATTCACTTTCTCATGCCAACTGATGTAGTCTCTTTTGCTTCAGACTTGCATATATCAATCGTTATGAATTGGTTTTGCATGAGCTTTTTACTTGTGTCATGAATGTCATGGTTTTCTTCACCATTTTTGTGTTTTACATGTAAAGAGATCTTGAAGAATTGCGAATAGATCTGCTTAAGCATTTGTAGCGACACAACAAGGGGGCAAGAAAGATCATTTTGCAGGGAGGAGCTTCAGTTTCTTCCTGCTTAAGGTACAAGGCATTGTTTAGTCATTTGAATCACTGTCCTGTAAGACTTCCTGATGAATTCTTGGTCCTAATGATTGCGTTTATTTGATGGCAAAGTGAAATCTTCCTTCTTCAATGAGTTCTAAAGATAACAGGATCAAATCCTGCAGAAAGAAGCAGGTTGCTGCCTCTGAAGAGGTGAAAAAACTATCTAAGGAAAGTGGCAGTAGCTGCTCAAATGAAACTGTTCAAAATATATTGGATTTCTCAAATCTTCTGGTAATAAACAAGGGCCTTTAACATTTTATCTATTTCTTTATCTGAGATGATGATATTCTATCTTTAAGACATTAACCTGGGTTTTTTAACATCTTGATTTGGACAGGAAGGAGTGGTTTTTGTTCTGTCGGGGTTCGTTAACCCTGAGCGAGGCATGTTGCGTTCACAAGCATTAGAGATGGGAGCAGAATATCGAGCTGATTGGACCTCAGATTGCACCCTTCTTGTTTGTGCATTCCCTAATACTCCTAAATTCAGACAAGTCAAAGCTGATTGTGGAACTATAGTCTCCAAGGTCATAATTCTTCTGCTCTGTTCTTTGTGTATTCCACTTTTCCATGTATTTCTGTTTTCTATTAGTTGTTTTGCTTTGCTAAATAGTTGGAAAGCAAATAACTTCATGAACAATCCATTTGGTCCAGAAATGACTCCCTATATTAGTATGGAGTCAATCTTATGCTCAATGCTGCACCATATGCCTTCTACTTTCTGTTCTTGTCTTTTGCTTTTTCTAATCCTTGAAATCTCAAATGTTGATTTTCACTTTACTGTGAGTTGCATATATTAATCAGCAGCTACTCTATGTTTTAGCTTGATATTTTTACGTCCTATTTGTGTTTTTGTCGTTCAATTTGTGATCATATCAATAATCTTGCTTGTACATGTCTCCTTTTTTTTATTTTTCTTCTTGGATTTCAAGAATTTGGTAGCTGTACAATGTAGCCAATCATTTGTTAAAGGACAACATCTGTTAAAGGGCAACATCTCACAGGGATGCTATATGCAGGATGCTTTAGTGGTACTTTAGCTTTTGTAACTTCACACCTTTTGTGCCTGGTAATACCATAATACTTATGCAGTTTATTATCAAGTTTGATTAGACTAAAAAAAATCTAGAACAAAAATTAAAACTGTACTGATGAAGAATGATATATGCTTTTATTCGTTAGCATTTAAAGGGAGACACTTGTGCTTGAATATGTATCATCCAAAATCAATTAGAATAGGCATGATATGGCTCTCAAGAGCAAAGCAACTTGGAATCATTCTTGGTGGGCTATTTGTCACTTCTGTAATGGTAGATCCTCTATGAGACCATATTTTGGTTTTATTCTTTTGGTCATAGTTTTTGACTGAGAGTCAAATGTGATTTTCTGTATTAAATCCTTGCCATATTTGCTCTTCATTTATACTATTTTCAGGCCTTGGGAAATTTGAAGAGTTTTCCTTTGGTTGCATGATCTCTAAAAATATCACCAATATTCCAGGTCTTTGATGCAACAGTTAGGGACCATTTTTGATGGTTAGATTAGTTAGATTATTTTGGATTATTAGTTTATTGATCTCATTAATAGTCCTTTCTAGCAAACATATTTACCCTATGAAGATTTGATGATAATGATAATATGCTTTAATGGTAGTAATCTTTTCTAGCACAGGACAAGTCATATAACAATTTTAAGCACCATATCTTTAGTCAGAACATCTTTTTTAGCTAGTTAGCTTTCTTGACACCCAAAAAATGCAAAAATGTTCTGATGATATCAACTTTGATCGTCCTAGGAATGGATATCTGATTGTTACCACCAGAAGAAGCTTATTGACATTGAGTGTTATTTTATGCATGCTGGAAGGCCATGGAGAAAATGCAACAAGCAAATTGAGAATAGGCAAGGTGATGGACTATCATTGCTAGCCTCTTTAACTTGAAAGTTTGAATCTCTAATCTTACAGTATTGCCAATATTTTTCAATTATTTTGAGTTGCTCTCTGTCAGACTTCCTTTGCAACATGGATGCTTTTACTTTTTGATCTTTGAGATAAACTTTATTATAGAACAGGAACATATAAATTTATAAGTTAGAGATCATAAATAGAAAAAAAATTAGGAATCCTATGAAATTTTTTCTGTGGTGATCTTATTTTTATTTACATAAACTGCAAATCGTAAATGATCATATCGGTTTTGCTGCTGTTTATACTGCAGAAGAATATGTGCTTATGCAACTCTCTCAGCAGGGTTTGGAATAAGGAATTAACCAGCAAGCACTGACCTGTTAGGTTGATTTGAGGTTATGGTTGTTGATGTTGTCTTCTTACTTAATCCATTGTCAATAAAGTCATCTATGAAGCTTTGATCTCAAAAATTTTGCAGGGGAGGAGACTTTTGCATTGTAAGCCAATTTTTAATTCAATAAGAGTAAATATTAGCAACCTATGGTTGTTCATTGCTTTCAGAACCACTAAACAATGGACTTCTTGGTTTTAAATTTACTCTAGCATTATGAACATTACATGACATATGGATTCTTCACTTGTTTCATTCCTTTTTTTTGAACTTTTATCCCTTTTTCCTGAATTTTATACTAGAGCTCTTTGACTCAAATTAAAAGCGCCCATTTTACGTGATGAAACTTGACGGTTGGAATCAAAACCTACATTTAAATCAAGTTTCCAATCCTTGCTTCTGAGTAGTTGTGGACTTACCTTGTTGGAAGAGATTCAACACATCAGCATATGCCAATAGTGTACTATTTTTTGCTCTATTATTTCCAAGCTGGCGCTAGGCATGAAGGGGAAAAAAAACTATAATTGCATCCTTGGCATTCTTGCCATGGGTTAAGTAACTGATGTTACATACTTGATCTGATAGTTGTAGGGACTAATTTTAAGCATTAATCTCTGCTCAAATACCATTATTGTCTGACCTTGGAATTTTTTTTTTTTTTTTCACTCGACTGGTTTCACTGTGACTACAGTATATCAAGAAACAATGTATTCATAACATCACATTTTGGCCTTGGACAGTAAAATTGATATCAAGAGTTGATGCAATGACCCAGCTGAAAATAAGGTCATGCTTTTATTAAGATCCAACAAAACTAAGGGTCATGCTATGATGTAATTCTCTTTTTTTCCTTTGGTCCAAATCATGATGGAGAATTTCCCTTTTATATTTTAACTTAATTTTCTTCCAATATGTTATTGTATTATCTTCTTAGCATCTGCAACACCTATTAGTAAATCTTAACCTGCGGTTGCATAGAAAATCATTTAGTTGTAATGTATTCTGTTTTGTTGGTTTATAAGTACTCATTAGATCATATCCTTGTAATTCAAAGACTTTCAGAACTCAAAAGACTGCAAGAAGAAACAGAAGGAAAAAAAAAAAGAAGAATCAGGACAGACCTTCCTATGTTTGTCATGTGCTCATGGCACAGAAGTCGGGGTTTTGCAAACTTATGTAAAAATATATTTATAAGTCATTCTCCTTCATCTGATTGCAGAGAAGAAAAATGTGCGGCCTGATGAACCTCTGAAGCAAATAAGATCACCTGTAAGGCTGACTGGGCATGCTGTATCTGAGGTTAGTATGGATGTACTAATGTCCTTGAGATTTGTATATATCATGTACCATCTCTCCCATGTGAGGTCATCATCAACCTTATAAAAGAAATGATTTGAAACTGAATTTGATTTTCAAAGTCCTGAGGAGCACTCCAACTCAAAATTGCCTGCCTTTGTTTTACTTAATATTGCAAGTATTGTATATTTTTGTCCTTTATACCTAGCAGCTTCAGCTTTCATGGGGTTTACAATGCAAGTTTTTGAAATAATCACTAAAAGATAGCCAAACCTATGTAGCCTCATCCCATCTACTTCACCCCAACTTTATAGATCCTTTTTATCTTTGATTCCTATCCCCAAGGCACAATGGAGAAAATGAATGTACAACTATATCATGCAAGAAGCTACCTTTAGGATCCTACTTGCTGCATGTCTAATGTCAAGTCTTTAGAAATAAAAAGTGTCTTTGAATCAGGGATTCCTTCGCAGATGCTCCTCATTTATAATGCAATCCTTATTATTGCAGACTACTACTTTGACATCCTCCCTTTTTTTGCTTTCTCTTCTTATGCCCATGTGTCTCTACATTCAGCTAAGTATAATGAAGCAGCATTTTTCATTACCTTTTAAATTTTTTACTCCATTATTCATTGAGATATTTACAGATTGGATGATGCTTAGAAGTTCATGTCCATTCTATCCATTTTTGTGCATAGCTTAACCAATACATGAAAGATTATTTAGAAAAGAAAATTTTCTCCTTTCATTCTTAGCACATGGTCATCTTTAGACTTTTGACATTTCTCTAAAGTTGCACATTGTGTACTTTATTCTAATTTAACAAATTTTTATTCATGAATCTCCTCACACAATACCTTCTCATACAGTATTCCATACTAGTGCATACCATCTCATACCTAGCGTACTGTACTATACCGATACTGACTTAAGACTCGGTACAGATACATATTGAGTCCCGATACATTAAACCGACCTGCATATCAAGCATACCAACACTGTTCTGGTATAGGGTCCAGTACTGAAATGATGATCCTTGCCTTGTCATATCAATAAAAAAGTGTACCGAATGCTAAAGTTATTTAATTTGAAAGACCGATCTCTTAGTGTGCAATGATAGGTGATTAATGTATCTTTAAGCATTTGTCACTTTAATTATAATATTTAAATCATGTTTTTTCTTTTTTTAGAGGGATGTGTTGGATTAAAGAGGTTTGATGTGGAAAGTTAACTTTGACTTTCTGGTTGTCATTTAAGAGGCTGTTGATCAAGAAGCATGCGGAAAGAGCTAAGGGACACGGATACTTCAATCACATGCTATGTCCATATCATATATTATCGGATATCAATTCTTGTAATGTATTTCTTGCATGTGTCCAATACTTATATAAAGAATCCTATATTTCAAAATTAGACATATATTTCATATACTTTCTGGATACACTCAATACACTTCCCTAATACCTCCAAATATGAGTTCTTGCTTTCTTTTTCAAATGCTAACCTTTTCATGATAAATGATTAATTTTGCAGTCTAATGATGTTAATATTAAAATATGAATTATGGTCTGGGGCATGTAGATTCGACCAATGACTAACTGATGAGCTTGTGAAAGTTAATGCTGCCTTATTTTAACAACCTACCATGTTTTATAAGTTTTTCTAAACATATATGTCTATATATGTATGTTTGCATATATAAAATATGTACATGCATATACTCAACTCAACTCGGCTCATCTAAGCCGGGTCGGCATGTACATACATATATGTGTATATAAAATGCATACATACATTCATATATGTGTGCATATGTTTTCATTTTAGTGCTTTGTAGGGAAAGGGTTAGCTATTTGTTTTGGCGTCTGTTTCTTATCTTAATTAACATATTTTGAGGAAAATGAAGACAGAACTTATAGTTAAGGCTTTCTGGAATGCATGAACCTGACCACATGCTCAATGAGTCCATAATGATGCAAATCTGCTTATGAGATGCAGTTTTCTTTCATATGTATTTATCAGTGTCTCCATATCCAGCATAATTTGGTACATAATTTTGATTAGCAGATGAATTGGAGAAATGCCTTGAAAAGTTAACGGGCCCTGCATCACTGTGCAAATCCAAATAAAAAAAAACAGAGATCTTAGTTGCTAATTCCTTTTTAATGAATTTCTCTGCTTTTCGCTATTTCATCTGCCCTTGAACAAGCAAACATTTTTCAATTGACTCCTCTTCCATACTTGTTTCAAGGATCTGCTGTTGTTTTTATTCTTTTGTACTGATGCTGGTGTAGGAAGGAGTTCCTAATATTCTAAAAGATCATTTTTCTCCTTCCAAGATGAAAGAGTGGGCTATTGATGATTTGAATAAAGCAATTTCATGGCTGGTGAGCCAAGAGGAAAAGGTGAATTTCCTACCAGTCTTAATGTCATGGTGCACTGTGCATTTGTTTGTATTGAAAGCATTTTTACAAATAGCTGATAAGCCAAGAAAGCGGACATAAGGTTGTTTACAATCATAAGCATCTTGTTTAACTTTTGTGGCAGCCAGAGCCAAATGAAGTAAAGACTATAGCTGCAGAAGGGATTATCACTTGCTTGCAAGATGTCATAGAATCTCTCAGGCAGAACCAGGTATTGTCCTGATTGTTATGCTCTTGTTTTTAGAATGTGAGATAGTATCTCCAAAAAGCAGCCCTTTTTTTTCATCTGATGTGTGATGCACATGAGCAAATATGCACTTGGCTTTTCTAGCTGTATCTTTAACTTGCTGACAGAGAATTGTTTCCTAGGGATAAAGAAATAATGTGCTAGCATTGGATGGGTACTGGTCAACCTTAGAGAGTGAAGTAAAACTTGGTTAGTTTTCAAGAGTGTCTGTAATCATAAAGCTATCAAGTTACCCATACTGTTGCCAGGTTGACCTCAAATCTCCTTTCTGAATCATGCAGTTTAGTAACAAAGGGTGCTGATCACTGTTTGTTTTTGTGCTGCCTGTACTCTCACATATTCCTATCATATAAGAGTTAGGTGCTGGATGAATTTGCTGTGCAGCAAAAAGAATGTCAGCACAAAAGTAGGTTGTATCTCATTATATTTGGACTTGTAAAATTGCAATCCTTGCCTGGTCTATTTTCTTTGTTCCTGTGGTTATGGGACACCGATATGGCACACTGAGTTTCATTCTCAGCGTACAGAAGTTCTTCCTGACTGTCTGCTAACTAACATTTGTTATAACAAAAGACAGGCCAATGAAATTCCTGCCTCTAGGGACCACCTGCTATAGTGGGTGTACCAGTCTACCGGATCATCCTCTGTCAACCATTCCAAGATATACCTCTGTTCTTTTTGTCAGTTGTTCTCAAGCATTGCATCTTACACTACAAGTGTTTTTTGTTGTGTCTGACATTTCAATTGTAACAAAACTTGTTTAGGGTATTTGGCATGTGGCTGAGCAGTGGAAGTTTGTCCCTCATGTTGTCAAAGAGCTGGCAGAATTTGAGGGGAGGAGGGAAAAGGGTTCGCTTCCAAAGGAAGAGCTCTATGAATTGGCCATCACAATGAAGAAAATCTATGAAGATGAGTTTGACCATTTAGATGATTCCCTTGTAAAAATCAAGAAGCGCAAAACTGATGCAGTTGAGGAGCACAGCAAGGATATTCAAATCAAGTGCGATGATGCAGGTTATGACAGTGATCAAACTATTGAAATGACAGAAGAAGAAATTGATTTTGCTTGCAAAAATCTTTCTGAGAATTATCAATGGTAAGACAAGTCGGGAAAAAAAATATTTTCCACACAGGATCAAGCTAGCTATAACTTTTTGTATGCATCTTTCTTTACGTTATTTTACTCTCTTTAACTGAGTTGCCATTTTCTGTGTTGCAATGAAGGCGACAGACATGGTAATGATTTTCAGTTTAACTTGTCCTTTTCTGTCACCGGTGGGTTTTTCGCAATCAGGTTGTAGTAGACCAATAGATTTTTCCAACGTTGTAGGTGATAGACTTGCTTTTTCTCTTTTTTCTTTTTTCTTTTAAGTCTTTTCAATTCCCTCCAGGGCAAGTGTCTGATTTGTTACCAACATGTTTCTAGCCTGCCAGGCTACTGCTACAGATGGGTTATCCGTTATTGCGTGCCAGTTATTATGCTTTATCTTGTGCTTCTCTACTTTTTATCATTGTTCACATCTGAAACGTAGATTGGATTGGATTTAATGTGAAAGCTGATGCAGATGATTGAATCTAGCATCAGAGGGCGAGTGCTGTTCTCTGCAGCATATGGAAGTCTTTTGAGTTGAACCAAGCTGACGCAAACTGAATCCGGTATCAGTAGGGGAGTGGCATTCTCCATGGCATACGGAAGTTTTCCAGTTGATCCAAGCAGGTTGTGAAGCTGACTGGTTGTTGGGAATGTTCCAATTTCTACTTTGAAAGCTTTATTATAAACAATGACCATCGCACTGTTAAGACAATTATAATAGTTTATAAAAGTTTTTTTTTTGTTATTTAAACATTTTTTCTTCCTGCTGCTCATAAAACAAACTGATGTTTTATGTAATGTTTTTATTAGCATGCAGAGTTATTAGGATAAAAAAATTATAACTGTGACCAGTGCTTTTGTCAGGATTATTGAGCTTTTAGCACATCCAATAACAATTTTGCCCCCGATGCAGACTTGAAAATATTTCAAAGAAAATACAGTCATGTTATTTTGTTTCCAGTAAATATCGGAGCAATCTGAGATTTGGAGGGTCCCCCTTGCTACAATAACACACTCTTCCGCTAAGCAAATGTCAACAGCTTCATAATGGCCAAATATTCAACGATGGCAGGACAGAGATCACACCCATGTCATCCATGCTTGAAAAGTTGAAGCACGGCATCACTCTCTTGCATCTTCAATAACAAGTTACGTATCAAATTAGGATCATTCTCCAGTGTCCTGCTCACATCCATTCTTAAGTTTACAAGAGAAGCACCATGCGTAACCGGGCCATATAGACAATCAGTCATCGTCTCCCCAGCATTTGTGATTTATATTGCCATCATTTCCTCCACCCTTTCTTGATAACTTAGAAAGCAGCAGCTAACTTCAAAAAAAGATTAAGCTGACAACCTACTGTCTTTAGTGATTTCAAAAAGAAAATGTCAGTCAGTCTTATCTCAAGAATGAAAATGACTAAAGGCATATCTTCATAATGCAGGCCATAAAATCATCTTGTATAAATAGCGTACCCAATTCAGCTTCCGTTCTATCTCATGACCTGTGAAAAACATTGGCTGGCTGGCGTCCATAGATGTAAAAGCGACAACCACTCCCAAAGCAAACGATGACAAACATGGTTGTTGGCACCATAATTCATCAACCATATATACGCTGACACATACATCAGTATATGGTGCAGGCTTGCAAAGAAGAATTTTTCATTCCTATAGTCCATTGGAAATTCTATCAATCATAAAGCAGAATCATCTACTGAATTTCTTGTTGTAGCCCTGCACTATTCCCCACCCTCCTGTCACTGTGATGACGTCAAGAGTTCGTTCCGAAGAACCTGTGGTGCTCCCTACTTCAGACATGCATAGGGGGCATAATGCTTTTGTCTTGAACCATCTATCCACACATTCCATGCGGAAATAGTTGTTACAAGGAAGCTCACGAAGCTCATCATGTAAAACAATCAATAACGTGCCTAATGTGATTTAGATCAATATGACACTCAAAATAAAGTAAAGCAGTGAAAATAGTATTGAGAATTACCTCAAAAGGAAGAAGCTTTGAATTCTGATTCTTTTGGTCCTTTCTCTATCCAAATCGATGGTGTGTGATTTTCTCTTATCGTAGAGTAGGTACCAGGGACCAATTTTATATACACAAAACTCTTCAAAAATTTCTGCCATCATAGAGATTTTCGGAGCACGTTCGGGCGATGGTTACGGAGCTGTTTTGCATGTTCAAATTTTAAAATACATAAACCACAAAATTAGGAGTTGGTTATTCTCCTGACCAGTAGGAATCTAAATTAACCAACATTCTCCCACTTGGTCTATGTATTTTCATCATGCACGATATTAACATACGGATCATGGCGACAGTTCCTCTAAATGTGAGTATTGTCTTCCATGTATCACAATATGTTACACTTCCCAACATAGCCCAAATAACTTAATGAATAAACCCTATGTTTATTCGTGGTCCAAACATAATGATATTCCTCAAAACAAACAAATATGTATACAACTTAAAGGAGAAATATCCAAACCGAATAAGAGTTTCATTGAAGAACAAGTATATACAATGACATTACATCACGGAACTAAGTTCCATTCGCGCTACATGATCCTTGAAACCCTTTGGTGGCATGCCTTTAGTCAGAGGATCCGCGATCATCAATTCAGTGCTGATGTGTTCAATAACCACTTTCTTTTCTTTAACATGCTCTCTTATGGCTAAGTACTTAATGTCAATATGTTTACTACGACTACCACTCCTATTGTTCTTAGCCATAAAAACAGCAGCTGAATTATCACAGTACAATGTCAAGGGCCTCGAAATAGAGTCCACAACTTTAAGCCCAGATACGAAACTCTTCAACCATACACCGTGTGAGGTAGCTTCAAAATAAGAGACGAACTCAGCCTCCATAGTGGAAGTAGCAGTCAAGGTCTGTTTGGCACTCTTCCATGATACAGCTCCATCAGCTAACATAAACACGTAACCTGACGTTGATTTACGTGAATCAATACAGCCAGCAAAGTCTGCATCACTATATCCAATGACTTCCAACTTCTCAGTCCGTCTATACATGATCATGTAATTCTTGGTTCCTTGAAGGTATCTCATAACCTTCTTTGCAGCCCGCCAGTGGTCAACACCTGGATTACTCTGATATCTCCCAAGCATTCCAACAACAAATGCAATGTCAGGCCTGGTACAAACCTAAGCATACATAAGGCTTCCAATAGCTGAAGCATATGGAATGGGTCTCATCTGTTCGCGTTCGAACTCATTTTTGGGACACTGATTCAAGCTGAATCTATCACTTTTCACAATGGGTGCTACACTCGGTGAACAATCTTTCATGCGAAACCTTTCTAGAACCTTGTTGATATAGGTCTCTTGAGACAAGCCCAAAATGCCTCTAGATCTATCTCTATGGATCTTTATGCCAATGACATAAGATGCCTCACCCATATCCTTCATATCAAAGTTCTTTGAGAGAAATTGTTTCACCTCATATAGCAAACCCTTGTCATTAGTCGCAAGCAAAATGTCATCCACATATAACACAAGAAAGCAAATCTTGCTCCCACTAACCTTTTGGTATATACAAACATCCATGATGTTTTCTTCAAAGCCAAATGAAGTAATAACATCATGAAATTTCAAATACCATTGACAGAAGGCTTGCTTTAACCCATATATGGACTTATTCAGCTTACATACTAAATTCTCACCACTACTAGAGGAAAATCCTTCTAGTTGTTTCATGTAAACCTCTTCCTCTAGATCACCATTGAGGAACACCGTTTTTACATCCATCTGGTGTAACTCTAAATCAAAATGAGCCACCAATGCCATGATTACATGGAAGGAGTCCTTTTTAGATACAGGAGAAAAGGTCTCCGTGTAATCTATTCCTTCCCTCTGAGTAAATCCTTTGGCAACAAGTCTAGCCTTATGTCTCTCAATGTTGCCTTCTGAGTCTTTCTTAGTTTTAAAAACCCACTTACAACCAATGGATTTTACACCATCAGGCAACTTGATAAGATCCGAGACTTTGTTAGATGCCATAGAATCCATCTCTTCTTTCATGGCTTTGTACCACAAGACAGATACATTAGAACTCATGGCCAGTGAAAACGTTTCAGGATCATTTTCGGCTCCAATATTGTAGTCACATTCTTGCAGATACACAACATAATCACTAGGAATTGCTGGTCTCCTAGTCCTAGTAGACCTCCTCAATGTTGCCTCAACATTCTCCTGTGAAACAGGATCATGTTGCTTAACAGGTTGTTCAACAATTTCGGGTATTTGCTGAACTTCAAGGTCTACTGGATTTGGATCAGCAGTTTGTGGAATCTCTTGGACCTGTTGCTCAACATGTGCACGAACACAAGGTGCACTGTGAACTACAACAATCGGTCCACTACTTGAAGTGGAGCATTGAGTATCTTGATGACCTTTCCCAAGACCAAGGTCTTGAAAATGATCGCTCCCACTAATTAAGTCATTTTCAAGAAATTTGGCATTTCTTGATTCCACAAATCTAGTGCTATGAGAAGGACAATAAAATCTATATCCCTTGGATCTTTCGGCATAACCAACAAAATATGCACTTAAGGTCCTTGGGTCCAACTTCCTTTCATGTGGATTATAAATCCTCACCTCAAATGGGCAACCCCAAACGCGTACATGTCGCAAACTCGGTTTCCAACCTTTAAACAACTCAAAAGGTGTCTTTTGGACAGCCTTGGTTGAAACCCGGTTTAATATGTACACTGCCGTCTTAAGGGCTTCAGTTCATAAGGACCAAGGAAGTTTGGAGCTGGCAAGCATGCTCCTTACCATGTCCATTAATGTTCGGTTTCTTCTTTCAGCTACACCATTCTGATCTGGAGAATCAGGTAAGGTGTATTGGCAACAATCCCACAATCTTGAAGAAACTTTGCAAATGGACCGGTAGCTTGTCCACTCTCAGTGTATCTACCGTAGTATTCTCCTTCCCTATCAGATCTTACGATCTTGATTCGTTTGTCACATTATTTCTCTACTTCAGCCTTAAAAATTTTGAAAGCATTAAGTGCCTCACTTTTGCTGTTCAATAAGTAGAGATACATGTAACGCGAATAATCATCAATAAAGAAGATAAAATACTTATCATGGTATGCATCTATATCAGGACTACAAATGTCTGTATGAATTATTTCTAACAATTGAGAACTCCTCTTTGCACCTTTCTTTGACTTGTTAGTCTGCTTACCTTTAATGCAGTCTATACAAGTACTAAAGTCAGTCCAATCAAGAGTACTAAGTACTCCATCATGTACCAACCTCTTGATTCTATCAATGGAGATATGACCTAATCTCCTATGCCACAAATTAGAGGAATTCTCATTAACGACACATCTTTTAACACTAACATGCATAGAAGAATAGTGATGTCATTTTCTAAATTAAGACGAAAAAGACCATCAGACAATGTACCACATCCAATAATCTCAGATCCATAAGAAATACTGAAAGACGAATCCGAAAATTTAAAGGAATATCCACAAGATACAAGTCTTGAAACAAAAACTAAATTCCTAGCAAAACCAGGAATATAAAATGTCTTTTCCAAACTTAAAATAAAACCACTATCTAAAACAAGTTTGCAAGTTCCAATGGCTTCCACATGTCATGACATCTTGTTTCCAGAATAGATGCAGCATTCACTTCTCACTGGTTTCCGCAGGTCTTGCAATCCCTGCAAGGAGTTGGTAACATGGATTGAAGAACCAGAGTCAATCCACCATGTGTCTTGAGTAACATTAATCATGTTAGATTCATAACAGACAAAAGAGAGTTGAGTACCTTTCTTGTCAAGCCACTGTTTGAACTTGGCACAATCCTTCCTCAAATGCCCTTTCTTCTTGCAGAAGAAACATTTGGAACTTTTCTGAATGTCCCCTTTGGCAGGAATCTTACCCTTATCCTTTGCTTGAAATTTCTTTTTCTTTCCTGGTGTTATCAATTTTACCTTCTCACCCTCTTCCACAGCAAGTCTACCCTCCTTTTGAACACACATGGTCATAAGTTCATTAATTGATCATTTATCCTTATGTGTGTTATAAGAGATCTTAAATGGGGCATATTGTAGTGGTAGAGTGTTGAGAATGTAATGCACTAGAAAAGAGTCAGACATCTCAAATTCAAGTCTCTTCAATTGAGCCGCAATGTCCCTCATCCTCATAATGTGGTCACGTACACCACGTATACCACTCAGTTTTATGGATGAGAACTGGTGAATTAGGGTACTAGCTAAAGCCTTGTCTGAAGATACAAATTGATCATCGATCGCCTTCAGTAAGTCACGGACATTATCATAATGCTCAAGGGAACCCCTGATGCCATCTGAGATCTTGGTCTTTATGAACATTATTGAGAGACGATTATATCGCTCCCATTTTTCATAAAGAACAGAATCTTCAAAAGGCGGTTCATCCTTCCTTATGGCGTAATCAATGTCCTTGCATCCTAGATGAAGGAGAGTTCTCTCCTTCCAAATTTTATAATTGTCCCCTCTGAGCTCAGAAACATCACAAATCATATTAGAGAAATTAACAGGCTGACAAACCAAAAAATTAAATAACCATACTCATGTTACAAAACTTTGAAGCTCTTTAAACAATATGACATATCCATCAATGTAAAATACGTCAAAATATGAATCTACTGACATAAAACTTGCCTGTGGGCTGAAGTATTAATTCAATTAGATTCACATTTAAACTATATGATAAAAATTATCAAATTATGCCCTTAATTTCTAATCCCCATGGGTAAATTAGAAAATATAATTTGACATTTTATCCTAATTAATTATATAAATATAACAAAATTTTCTATGAAATAAATTTTATTATATCCATATAATTAATTATAATTAATGTCTATTATTTATGTAATTTATTAACTTTATTATATAATTTTATAATTAAGGATGTTGTGGCTACTCCTCAATTATTCAATTGTATTTATCACTTAGACATTATTTAAATTTTATGCTCAATTATGTCACTTAAGATGCATGCATAATTCACAAAATTTATACACATAAATTCTAAATATAATTAAACATAAATATGCCAGGCTAATGGCCCATCACTTAATGAACGAGCCAACAACCCGTCATCCTCATCCAACTCCAATAGTTTAATTTAACCAAAAATATCTCAATCACCTCAAAATTTTCGGATCAGATGTGTCCAGACTGCTGCAATCCAGCCTGCTACAGTTCAGATTGTGTGCATGGCCCAGCCTCACTGCTGGCCCAGACAACAGAGCCAATCAGACGCTTGACCAGCCCTGATTGGGCCTAGATGCCCGCTGGGCCAGTGCCTGGCCCAGGCCGCTGGGCCAGCGCCTGGCCCACCCAGGCGCTACCAGCGCCTGGGCATTGCCCAGCGCTGGTTGGCAACCAGCGCTGGCGCTTGGGCGCTAGCAGGCAGCTAGCGCCCAGCCAGCCAGCTCCTGGCGCTGGCGTCCCTCCTTTTTTTTGACTGCCAGCGCCCAGCCAGCCAGCGCCTGGCGCTGGCGTCCCTCCTTTTTTTAATAATGCCACGGCCCTTTTTTTTTATTCTGTATTGCCTGCACATTTTCAGTAAGAAACGTTTTTCATCCGTCCTTATCCCGTGTGCACATATCCGAAGCAAGAAACCCATGCTTCCTCTTTTTTTATGGTGATTTGATTGTGAGATATTTGGATTTATCTTTATTCAAACTATATCCAAAAGGGTGAGTGAACAGATAAATGCATGCTTCATGGCATAAGTCTTATCGATCAATCTCTTAAATAAAACTGAATTAAATAAATTGAATATTTAGAGTTTATCGGATCTAATGCCCTTTCAGATGATTCTTGATGATCTATTAACTCTCCCGGTACGCATGTAGTTGGGTCAAATGCACCAACGTACTACATCAGCCTCCCTTATTGGTACGTCCCTAATATCCCTACCGTACGCCCGTTGGGTAAATAATCTAGGGTACTACCAGTAGCCTCCCCTTTGGACTATCCCTAAAACGAGAGAAATAGAAATCAAGAACGTCTTGCCCCTCTTTATTTTTTTTTTTTTGATCAGGATAAAATTTTAAATAGATCTTTTCCAAGATTTAAAACAAAATTCAACATAAAGAAGAGCCCAAAAGCAGAAAGTATTCGGCCAAAATGAGACAGAGGCGTCATGGCTCTGATACCAAATGTAAAACAACCAATAACGTGCCTAATATGATTTAGATCAACATGACACTTCAAAATAAAATAAAGCAGCGGAAATAGTATTGAGAATTACCTTTCGCCATCGTTCCGGTCTCGGGATAAAATAATAAAAAAGGAAGAAGCTTTGAATTCTGGTTCTTCTGGTCCTTTCTTTACCCAAATCGATGGTGTGTGGTTTTCTCTTATCGTAGAACAGGTACCAGAGACCAATTTTATATACACAAAACTCTCCAAAAAATTTCTGCCATCATAGAGATTTTCGGAGCACGTTCGGGCGATGGTTACAAAGCTGTTTTGCACGTTCAAATTTTAAAATACATAAACCATAAAATTAGAAGTTGGTTATTTCCCTGGTCAGTAGGAATCTAAATTAACCAACACATCATTATTTACATAATTTGCCAGGCAGATGCAACAAACCTGCAGAAGCCGTAGCACCAAAATACATTGTAAATTACCAGCAAGGTTAGGATTTCAGTACGGTGAAACGGTGGTCCTTTGTAACCTAAAGCAATCACCATTTTCAGATAACCAAGATATGTATTCAGACTGCTAGACTACTACAAAAGCAAATGGATGATAAAATGCAACAGCAAACGTACAAAAAAACTCACAGCATCCTCAGCAGAAATTATGCGCTCCCTATCAGTACCAGCAGCCAGGATCCCACCATCACTTAGGCTTGCTGAGTTAATTTTAGTCTCTTCTCCATTTAGAGGTTGCTTTGATTTGAACTTGTAGGTTGGTAGAGCATTAATTGATTCTGAGGTAGCACCTCTGTTGTGGCCCATATCCTCTCTAAAGCCCATGATAGATATAATGCAAGGCAAGCAGCAGCATATAATAAAGGAAAACACTTTGTACACCGGCTCCGGTGCAGCAACGCTGACGTGGACTGCACCGCGTCTTTCGATTGATCCACGTGGATCCGACGTGGATGACCTGACAGGCGGTATGGCTGGGCTTTGACGTAACGTTCTGAACGTGACGGACATTTAATGCTGTTCGCTTTTTTTTAAAATTTTCGTGCAGACGAAAATGCCCTTTCGCTCCTTCATGGCGCCATTTTACGTTTTCTGTCATCTGTGCAAGAAGAACTCTGTTTCTTCCCTGGTAGAAAGAAAATACTTCAGCTTCGAGGCTAGCCGATACCTGGATACAGGAGTCAGTAGTCTGTGTAAAAAAAACTTCTGGAGGAAATGTCAGCCGCAGCACAAAGTAAAAACTCTTTCTTCCCACTTCTTTATTACATCAACAGTTTTTTTCTGGTTAGAGTTAGTTAATGCGTTTAATGCGCGGGTAACTACCTTAGAACAAAATAGTTATGACACTCTGAGAGTCATAACTGTTTTGTAAATATTTCAGCTTTGAAAGTCTGGTCGACAGGAAATATTTCAGCTTAGAGGTTGAAAAACCTGGCTACTGGAGTCTACTGGAGGCTTCAAATATAAAGTTTATCCAATGAGATTTTCCTTGCCAAAACCTCACGTAGACGTTCGCTTCTCTCTCTGAATTCGGCCAGGTCTGTAAGATTTTCCTTATCTCTTCGTCAATTGCTTTTAAAAAGCTCCTTTTTTCCTCCATTGCTTGGGAATGCCAGACCTGGCCGAATTCAGAGAGAGTAGCGAACGTCGAGGGCCTAAATCTCACGACACCCCTGTTGAAATCTCACGACACCCTAGCTCTAACGAGACGACACCCGTGCTTGAACAAGAGACCACGGAGATAATTCCCGCGACACCCTAGTTCGAATTCGGCCGTAAATCCTTCGCGACACCCCAGATGAAATCCCACGACACCTCAGCTTTAGGGCGACGACACCCATCTCATAAATGTGCACATAGAAAGAACCCGGCGACACCCTAATTGAATTCGGCAGAAAATCAATCGCGACACCCCAGTTGAAATCTCACGACACCCTAGCTCTAACGAGACGACACCCGTGCTTGAACAAGAGACCACGGAGATAATCCCCGCGACACCCTAGTTCGAATTCGGCCGTAAATCCTTCGCGACACCCCAGATGAAATCCCACGACACCCTAGCTTTAGGGCGACGACACCCGTCTCATAAATGTGCACATAGAGAGAACCCGGCGACACCCTATTGAATTCAGCAGAAAATCAATCGCGACACCCAGTTGAAATCTCACGACACCCTAGCTCTAACGAGACGACACCCGTGCTTGAACAAGAGACCACGGAGCCCGCGACAACCAAGTTACTAAAATTTAATTTTATTTATAAAAAAAAAATACATTAGCCCTTACTGGGGCTTGTCTCCTTCAGTCGCTGCGTCGGCGATCTGATGCTGGAGGGACGCTACTTTCCCTCCAGGTGGCTATTGGCCCGACGCAGGACCTCTGTCTCTTTTGTTGAAACGGCCAGGTATTTCTCGGCCATCTTGATGAGTCGCTCGCTGCTTGCGAGCGACTCAGCATAAACCTCGCGTCGATGGTGACGGTTGGCGGCGGCTGCCATGGCTGCCAGTAGATCTCACCTCGCCTCTGGAAGCCATCTTGTGGTCAGTTCAAGCTGGAAAGGTGAGTAACGATGGCATTCCCCCATCCATATTTAAGGTTACCCTGGCGGGTGTTTCGATTGCCACGCGCCACCATCTCAGTGGTTGTTCACAGGAATCGAATCGGTGCGCCACCACGCCCCGCCCTCCACGTTGAGTTTCGAGGGATGGGGAACAGAACAGAGGTTCGGGAAGCAAACCGTCGGAAGTTTAACGTCGTCCCAAGAGAAAATTCACGACACCCAAGGATAATTTGGATTTCGGCCAAAACTCCTTCGCGACACCCATGTTGAAAGCTCACGACACCCTAGCTTTAAGGCGACGACACCCGTGCGTCGAACTGATCACAGAGAACCCCCGCGACACCCCTTCTCGAATTCGGCCGAAACTCCCTCGTGACACCCCAGTTGTAAACTCACGACACCCTAGCTTTAAGGGGACGACACCCATGCATTAACAGTGAACCCACGGGTGTCGTCGCCATAAAGCTAGGGTGTCGTGAGTTTACAACTGGGTGTCACGAGGGAGTTTCGGCCGAATTCGAGAAGGGGTGTCGCGGGGGTTCTCTCTGTGATCAGTTCGACGCACGGGTGTCGTCGCCTTAAAGCTAGGGTGTCGTGAGCTTTCAACATGGGTGTCGCAAAAGAGTTTCGGCCGAAATCCAACTCATCCCTGGGATGTCTCGGGGATTCTCTCCGTGTTCAGTTCTAAGCACGGGTGTCGAAGCATTGATGCGAGGGTGTCGTGAGCTTTCAAGTGGGGTGTCGCGAAGGAGTTTCGAAATCCAAATCATCCTTGGGTGTCGTGAATTTTCTCTTGGGACGACGTTAAACTTACGACGGTTTGCTTCCCGAAACTGTTCTGTTCCCCATCCCTCGAAACTCAACGTGGAGGGCGGGGCGTGGTGGCGCACCGATTCGATTCCTGTGAACAACCACTGAGATGGTGGCGCGTGGCAATCGAAACACCCGCCAGGGAACCTTAAATAAGGATGGGGGAATGCCATCGTTACTCACCTTTCCAGCTTGAACTGACCACAAGATGGCTTCCAGAGGCGAGGTGAGATCTACTGGCAGCCATGGCAGCCGACGCCCAACCGTCACCATCGACGCGGTGGTTTATGCTGAGTCGCACGCAATCAGCGAGCGACTCAGGCTGGCGGTCGAGGAATACCAGGATGTTTCAACAAAAGAGATAGAGGTCCTGCGTCGGGCCAATAGCCACCTGGAGGGGAAAGTAGCGTCCCTCCAGCGCCAGATCGCCGACGCAGCGACCGAAGGAGACAAGCCCCAGTGAGGGCTAATGTATTTTTTTTTTTGATAAATAAAATTAAATTTTAGTAACTTGGTTGTCGCGGGTTCTCTCGCCGTGGTGTTCTAAGCACGGGTGTCGTCGCATTAAGCTAGGGGTGTCGTGAGCTTTCAACAGTGGTGTCTCTAAGGAGTTTCGGCCGAAAACCAATTCTCCTAGGGTGTCATGGGGATTGTCCGTGCGGTCAGTTCTAAGCACGGGTGTCGTCGCCTTAAAGCTAGGGTGTCGTGAGCTTTCAACGTGGGTGTCTCGAAGGAGTTTCGGCCGAAATCCATTTCTACTGTGTGTCGGAGGGATTCTCCGCGCGGTCAGTTCTAAGCCACGGGTGTCGTAGCATTGGAGCTAGGGTGTCAGTAGATTTCAACTGGGGTGTCGCGTAGGAGTTGCTGTTCATGAATGCGTGCCTATATTTTCACAGTTGATGCTGAAAATGTAGATCGGAAAGAAGAAGATAACACTCCCGGCCGTGCAGCTTCACCCGTCGCTCCAAATGCAGTGGATGATATTGTAGTTCCTCAAACTGGGATGGAATTCAATTCAGCCGATGATGTATATACGTTCTACAATGGATACGCGAAACGAGTTGGCTTTGGAATCACAACAGTGTGTAGCAGGGCCAACAACAAAAAACAACTTTGCTTCAAGCACCTGGCGTGTTGGAGGCAAGGAAAATCCAGAAAATCAGAGAAGAGTATGAATCATAGGGATACTGGGAAAGTTGGTTGTATGGCATCCATAAAAGCAAGACTGAATGCTACAGTGGTAAGTGGATTTTGGATGAGGTTTCTCTAGAACATAACCATGGGCTGTCCATAACATCAGCTGGTTATCTACGGTCGCATAGGAGGATCAGCACACCAGAGAAGGCAGAGATCAGCAATTTACATGCCGTGAATGTTCCGACGACTCAGATATACTCTGCCATAGCAAGGAGAAAAGGGGGCAGAGGACAATTGGATTTCACCGAGAAGGATGCTCGTAACTTCATTTGTCGCGAACGTCAGTCTAAGCTGAAAGAAGGAGATGCTCAGTCGATGGTAATTCATTTTGCCGAAATGCAACTCAAAAATCCCAATTTCTTCTACTCCTTAGACCTCAATGATAATGGTCATCTGAGGTCTGTCTTCTGGATTCATCCAAGGTCAAGATTGGCATGCACATACTTCGGTGATGTTCTAAGCTTTGACTCAACTTACTTGACAAACAGATATCAAATGCCTTTTTGTCCATTTGTTGGGGTCAACCATCATGGACAGTCAACCTTGCTTGGATGCGCATTGTTGTCTGATGAGAGTACTGAGACATATAAATGGGTTTTTAAGACTTGGCTGGATGCAAATGGTGGTCAAGCACCTATTGCCATGATTACTGACCAAGATAAGGCAATCGAGGCTGCTGTCAAAGAAGTTTTTCCTAACACACGACATCGATTTTGTCTTTGGCATATATTGAAGAAGATACCGGAAAAGATTGGCCACATTTGCACGGCAAATCCCAAGTTTATGGTTGATTTCGATGAGGCAATATATGATTCATTGACCATAAATTCATTCGAGGAAAGGTGGGCACATGTTATGGAGAAATATAAAGAATGCAAGTCTATAGATTGGTTCAATGTCCTTTACGAATGTCGGGAAAAATGGGTCCCAGTTTACCTAAAGGATACATTCTTCGCAGGTTTGTATGTCATTGGCTTTGGTTCATGTTCATTTAAACGCTTTTTTTTTTTTTTTTGGTTGACAAAATTTTTAACAGGGATGTCATCTTCACAAAGGAGCGAGGGCATTAATCACTTCTTCGATGGGTTTATAAATTCGAAGACAACACTAACGGAGTTCATAAGTAAGTACGAAGATGCCTTGGAAAAACGATACGAGGCCGAAAATGAGGAAGATAATAGGACTTTGCAAACGATGCTTTCCTAAAGACATCATCACCTTTTGAGAGACAAGCTGCAGGAAGGTATACGGAGCATTTTCAAAAAATTTCAGAATGAGATCCTTGAAATGGCTGCATCAAATACAAAATTGATCAACGAAGCTGGCAACACGTGTATATATTCCGTCAAGTCGTATGAAAGGATTGAAGTCGATGGAATTGGCAAGGAGATGATCAAAGATTATATCGTGTCATACGATAGAAATATTGAGGATGTCCAATGCCAGTGCCGATCCTTTCAGTTCAAGGGGTACCTGTGTAGGCATGCCCTGTTGGTTCTTCATCAAAATGACGTATTTCGTTTACCAGATAAATACTTCTTGAAGAGATGGTGCAAGGACATGAAATACCAATTCGACGAATTCGACTGCAATACTGAGGGTTATGATAAAAGCACACGAAACTCACGGTACGCAGTGACAATTTTTTAATTGAAATGTCTTAATATTTGTTATCGTTAATATTATGTTTATGATTGTAGATATAGTTTGCTGAGTCATCGGATGACGAAGCTCGCAGAGATAGCCTCCATGTCTGAAGATGCATTTAATGTAGTGATGGATGGTCCACCTCTATTCAAAACTGCCGTGGATGCCAACTGCGCAGCTAAACCACGTTCAGAGCTTGTAATTCAAGATCCTGAACAAATTAGGACGAAAGGTCGCCCGAGAGAGAACAGATTAAAGAGTGAGTCGAGAAGAAGTCAAAAAGATCAAGGAAAAATCAGGCCAAGGAAAGAGCTGCTTCAAGTAGCAGGCAGACTTGTTTGCAGTCTATTAATACTGAAGAGGACCTGGAGAGAATTGTTCCGCCGTCAGAAACTTTAATGGATGAATTTGATGCTTATGTATTGAGTCAACTTACACAAGATCATATATAAAACACGAGTGTCGTAACTTTTGAATTATGGTTGCTTGGTCGTAAATGAAATGCTCGCGAACGACTTTAGCGCGACGACACCCAGCTCATGGAAAACGACACCCTAGCCTTGCGCGGCGACACCCGAAAGCGGAAACTACGAGACATCCCAGTTCTCGCGAACGACTCCGAAGATTTTAGCGCGACGACACCCTAGCTCATGGAAAACGACACCCTAGCCTTGCGCGGCGACACCCGAAAGACGGAAACATACGAGACACCCTAGCTCTGGAAAACGACACCCAAGCCTTGCGCGGCGACACCCGAAGGCGAAACATACGAGACATCCCAGTTCTCGCGAACGACACCGAAGATTTTAGCGCGACGACACCCTAGCTCATGGAAAACGACACCCTAGCCTTGCGCGGCGACACCCGAAAGGCGGAAACATACGAGACATCCCAGTTCTCGCGAACGACACCGAAGATTTTAGCGCGACGACACCCAGCTCATGGAAAACGACCCTAGCCTTGCGCGGCGACACCCGAAAGCGGAAACGACACCCTAGCTCGACACCCAAGTGCGCGCGACACCCCGGAAACATACGAGACATCCAGTTCTCGCGAACGACTCCGAAGATTTTAGCGCGACGACACCCTAGCTCACCCTAGACATTACGAGACACCCTAGCTCTGGAAACGACACCCTAGTCTTGCGCGGCGACACCCGAAAGGCGGAAACTAAGAGACATCCCAGAGCTTGCGAAACGACTCCGAAGATTTTAGCTCGACGACACCCTAGCTCAAGGCAAACGACACCCTAGTCTTGCGCGGCGACACCCGAAAGACGGAAACCTACGTATACATGAGCCGTCGAGCTAAAATCTTCGGAGTCGTTTCGCAAGCTCTGGGATACGACCGTTTTCCATGAGCTAGGGTGTCGTCGAGCTAAAATCTTCGGAGTCGTTTCGCAAGCTCGATGTCTCTTACGCAAGACGTTTCCATGAGCTAGGGTGTCGTCGAGCTAAAATCTTCGGAGTCGTTTCGCAAGCTCTGGGATGTCTCTTATGCCTAATAAAAATTCGCAAATATCTCATGTGTCAAGCCATGTCAGACGCTCCGTTTATCGCATGGCCTAGGGTGTCGTTCGATGCAAGTGCATGAACATGCCAGTGCGACACATTGTCAAATATCAGATGATCCAGCAAGTTCATCGAAGGATGATCTGATGCCAGGATGCTCTGCCCAGGCATCAGAAACTCCTGTCGCATGTGATAAAGATTTTTATATATTTTCATTAAATATTTCAGTTCCATTTCAACATTTCGGACAATGAATATCAAAAACTATGAATGGCGAACAATTGCTCTGCTAATTCGCTTCAGTTGTCTCTCAAGCTATCGTCGCAGGTATCTGTTTGTTGAGGGGGGGACGGTTTTATCTGCTGAGGGAGAAGCCATAGCTCTTCTGGCAATGGTTCAGTAGCTCCCTCCATCTGCAACACAAGATGATAACAAATTAATATTAACTGAACATATTGACGCATTAAGTTGATAAAATGGTCAGAGCAATGGAGCAATGAACTAGATTACCAAGTCCTGAGGCTGCAAGTCGGCAACCCGAACCGATTGGATCTTCATTTGGTGGTCATACCACTTCAACAGCCGGGGCCGTTTATCAGGGTATGCTGGCTCTCGCATTGATGTATGCTCGAGGAACCACGCCTGAACATGAATTTTTTTGGATATTAAATAAAGTAATATTACAAATAAATTTTGTCTCAACACTAATAATGTGTCTCAATAATCCTTACCACCAGTGCTGCCGAGCATCCGAACAAGGTAGGCTGCCTCCTAACTTTTTTTGCATTCTTTGAGTGCACCGGCTCCTCGGAACGCAAGCAAGCAGCTATTTCTGGGAGAGCCAGAACAATCAATTCCTTCAGTGCCGAGCCCAGTCGATGCTACCCAGTTGACTTAAGTCATCCAAGTGCTGGATGAGATACCGTGGACATCTCTGATTAGACTTTGGAGCCAAAAACATGGCCAACATGTATGCGATCCAAAGTCGGACGGTGTCCTCGACATCCTCCTGTACTTTAGATGGTCGGAGTTGAAATATCAACTTCTCCAAACCTTCTTGGCGAAGATCTAAACCCTGGCCAAACCGTCTGAACAACCTTCCGTTGAACATTTGGCTGGACGTGTCGATCTTCTTCCCATGAGCTGGAAGTCCAAGAATGAGTGCGACTTCGTCGGCACTGAATAGAACTCGTTTTCCGCAAAACATGAACTCGTCGCCTCCATTGTGACATCTTATGATGTCTGCTAGCAGTCGCCCGTCGACTGTGAACGTCTGCATGTCGACGAAGGCACCAAATGGGTCCTTCGAATCAGTTTTGTATGACGTCTAGAGAACCCCATCCTCCAAACCTTCTGAACGTATACTGCCGGCCTGCAGCTATTCTTGAACAGCTGGGAAGCCTTCACTGGGGGGACTGGAACAATTTTATTGTCAACGGAAACAGGGGGTAAGACAGAAGACATACATGTCATGAAATTTTAATATAGAATGTCGTAATATTTCATATAGTGATAAACATACCGAAGGAGCCGCATCCTCAGTCGAACGAAGTACCAGGTCCTTGCATTTTTCCGCCATTTTCTCTGTCTGCTTCTTCTTTGTTCGCGGTCTTCGTGCACAAACGAAAGCACTCATCTCCATGAATGAAGTATTCGGAAGAATGAACTATGGAACAAGTTCAGGAGGGAAAAGGAGACCAGTGCTTCTCGAGCAAGAGACGAAGGATGGCTTCTTGAGCAAAAAGATGGCTTCTCGGGCAACAGACGATTGATTCTAGGGTTTATGCCGACCTAAGAGAAATACGAAAGGACACCCGGATCGCCACGATCACATCAATGAGACCCGCGAACCCATAGGAACTGCCCACGTTTACAAACTTTTCTCGGAAATATGGCATGGCTCAGTACTAGGGTGTCGTCGAATTAGTACTACGGTGACGTCAAATTCCCGCCTTGTTCAAGCATTAGCTAAGATTTGTGTCGCGGGTAGGGTATCTCGTAGAGTCTACTGGGGTGTCGCGAAGGATTTACGGCCGAATTCGAACTAGGGTGTCATTTAAACGGGTGTCGTCTCTTAGAGCTAGGGTGTCGTGAGATTTCAACTGGGGTGTCGCGATTGATTTTCTGCCGAATTCAATTAGGGTGTCGCCGGGTTCTCTCTATGTGGTCATTTATAAGACGGGTGTCGTCGCCCTAAAGCTAGGGTGTCGTGGGATTTCAACAGGGGTGTCGCGAAGGATTAACGGCCGAATTCGAACTAGGGTGTCTCTGGGATTATCTCCGTGGTCTGTTTAAAGAACGGGTGTCGTCTCCCTAGAGCTAGGGTGTCGTGGGATTTCAACTAGGGTGTCGCGAAGGATTAACGGCAGAATTCGAAGTAGGGTGTCGCGGGTTCTCTCTATGTGGTCATTTATAAGACGGGTGTCGTCGCCCCAGAGCTAGGGTGTCGTGAGATTTCAACTGGGGTGTCGCGATTGAATTTCTGCCGAATTCAATTAGGGTGTCGCCGGGTTCTCTCTATGTGGTCATTTTAAGCACGGGTGTCGTCTCGTTAGAGCTAGGGTGTCGTGAGATTTCAACTGGGGTGTCGCGATTGATTTTCTGCCGAATTCAATTAGGGTGTCGCCGGGTTCTCTCTATGTCATTTATAAGACGGGTGTCGTCGCCCTAAAGCTAGGGTGTCGTGGGATTTCAACTGGGGTGTCGCGAAGGATTTCCGAATTTAGGGTGTCCGGGGTGGTCACGGGTGTCGTCTCCCTAGAGCTAGGGTGTCGTGGGATTTCAACTGGGGTGTCGCGAAGGATTAACGGCGAATTCGAAGTAGGGTGTCGCCGGTTCTCTCTATGTGGTCATTTATAAGACGGGTGTCGTCGCCCCAGAGCTAGGGTGTCGTGAGATTTCAACTGGGGTGTCGCGATTGATTTCGGCCGAATTCAATAGGGTGTCGCCGGGTTCTCTCTATGTGGTCATTTAAAGCACGGGTGTCGTCTCGTTAGAGCTAGGGTGTCGTGAGATTTCAACTGGGGTGTCGCGATTGATTTTCTGCCGAATTCAATTAGGGTGTCGCCGGGTTCTCTCTATGTGTCATTTATAAGACGGGTGTCGTCGCCCTAAAGCTAGGGTGTCGTGGGATTTCAACTGGGGTGTCGCGAAGGATTTACGGCCGAATTCGAACTAGGGTGTCGCGGGATTCTCTCCGTGGTCTTTTTAAACGGGTGTCGTCTCGTTAGAGCTAGGGTGTCGTGAGATTTCAACAGGGGTGTCGCGATTGATTTTCTGCCGAATTCAATTAGGTGTCGCCGGGTTCTCTCTATGTGCACATTTATAAGACGGGTGTCGTCTCCCTAAAGCTAGGGTGTCGCGAAGGACTTACGGCCGACTTCGAACTAGGTGTTGCGGGGATTCCTTACCATCCGGACTCTCAGAGCGGGGGGGGAAGAAAGAGAGTTATTCTTGCACAGATGAAATTCAGTTGAGCACGAACCTACGCCCTCGTCTAAAAGTCCGGTCGACAGGAGTCTACTGGAGTCTTCAAATATAAAAGTTTATCCAATGAGTTTTTCCCTGCCAACACCTCACGTCGACGTTCGCTTCTCTCTCTGAATTCGGCCAGGTCTGTAAGATCTAAGCTGAGGTTTTGGCAAGGAAAATCTTACAGACCTGGCCGAATTCAGAGAGAGAAGCGAACGTCTACGTGAGGTTTTGGCAAGAAAAATCTCATTGGATAAACATTTATTTTTGAAGCCTCCAGTACACTCCAGTAGCCAGGTTTTTCAAAGCGAGGGCGTAGGTTCCTTCTCAACTGATTCCTTAGCATCCGGACTCTCAGAGCGAGGGAGGGGAAGAAAGAGTTCATCTTGCAGAGATGAAATCCAACATAAATTGGCGCTAGGATGGAGCGAAAGGGCCGCATTATAAGAGTTGCTTACAAAACAGTTATGACTCTCAGAGTGTCATAACTATTCGTTCTAAGGTAGTTACCCGCGCATTAAACGCATTAACTAACTCTAACCAGAAAAAAACTGTTGATGTAATAAAGAAGTGGGAAGAAAGAGTTTTTACTTTGTGCTGCGGCTGACATTTCCTCCAGAAGTTTTTTTACACAGACTACTGACTCCTGTATAGGTATCGGCTAGCCTCGAAGCTGAAGTATTTTCTTTCTACCGGGGAAGAAACAGAGTTCTTCTTGCACAGATGACAGAAAACGTAAAATGGCGCCATGAAGGAGCGAAAGGGCATTTTCGTCCGCACGAAAATTTTAAAAAAAAGCGAACAGCATTAAATGTCCGTCACGTTCAGAACGTTACGTCAAAGCCCAGCCATACCGCCTGTCAGGTCATCCACGTCGGATCCACGTGGACCAATCGGAAGACGCGGTGCAGTCCACGTCAGCGTTGCTGCACCGGGGCCGGTGTACAAAGTGTTTTCCTATAATAAAAGGCATAGCATAACCAATACAACATAAGGTAAGGAAAACTACACATAACCTGTACAAGTTGGGAGCATCATGAGAAGATGAGCGCCCACCAAATATCCACACATTTCCACCAACAAACCACACAGCAAAGAAGCAATCTAGGTCATCTTGAAATGGTCACCTAGAGCATTAATCCTGCAAATTACCACATATAACTTAAATTAAAAATTCACAAAAAGGAAGAGTTATGCCTGGAAAATTACAGCAGGCTCCTATCTGGTTCTGTGACAAACAAAAGATGCAAAGGTACTAGAAAGATTAGACCAAATTTTGTGCCCTATCAGTAGATATTTAATTATCCTGTGTAACTAATGGAAGTCTTTATTCTGCCTAAAATACTATATAAGATAATTTCATCTTCCTTCATCAACAGCCAGAAAGGGGCATCGCTAAACCCATATCGAAACACAAAGTAAAACGAGTCAGTCTACACTTATGCACTAAGGGAATTCACAAAGAAATGCCATCCCTCTTGACATAAATAAGCGATAGTTCTCCATGATTCACAATATGTCAATCTTGTGAGCAAACAAAAGCAAGTTTCTAAGCGTTTTTTAACTTTCTATTGCTCAAGCTATAACATTCTTACATTCACAACAAACCATATAGACATTAAAATGTCCAGATAGCTTCAACCCTCAGGAAGAATGGAATCCTTCTCATTATTCATTAATTTGTAACCACAAGGCCAGTGAAAGCAAAAGGAATTCCATCCTCACCATAAACTGCCCTCCAATTCCAAAAAGGACTGGCTTTTCTTAAAAGCACCATCTGGGCTGGTATTGCATGCATAGCAGGTTTCATATACAAATTTAGAAGAGGGGTTCAAAACAGATAGGCTACAAATGTACCAACAGACCTACAAGTTGATCTATGGTAATGCAACTATGAGGCTGAATTTCTTCAGGGTTAAAGTGGAATAAGACGACCACTTTAACATAATAATGTAGGTCCAATTGGGAATGGCCTATGATCAATCTGCGGAAGGACTTAGGAAAAACACAAAGGCTGTGTTTGGATGTTGAATAGTTAACCACCCGCGGATAACCTTAGCCATTTATGTTCACCCCTTAACCAGCGAATAAAGTCAATCATTGTTTAGTCGGTGCCATTGCAAAAAGTGTGGGGATGATAATAAAGAAACAGTAAAAAAAAAAGCCATCCAGGGGTAAAAGCAGTAAAGAAAAGAGGGACAAAAGGGGTTGGAAAGGTGGTTAAGTAATTCACAGTTCCTCCTGAAATAACTTTAATGTAGTTATCTACCTTTTCAGCATGTTGATCAGATGAGATTATTCACACATTTTTATATGGAGTTTAGCTGGTTAGCTGGATAACCTTATGTTATCAATCTCAAATCAACATCGAAACAGAACGTAAACTACGGACAGGTCTACTATGAAAACGGAAGTTTCATTTATTTTGTAGTAACTAACAAACAATATATGTGATTATTAAGTAACATCATAGAAAAAATTAACATACGTTTTATGCACTATGAAGTTTACAGATTATGACAAGCATGAACTTGTTATAAGGAAACTTCCTTGGCAACAAAATAGTAACAGCAGATTATCTCAAATTTAAAATATCAGATTTGGTTAAATATGTTATAGTGAAGAAAATATATTATATCAATATTGTATCTTTGCTTTTCAACCCACATAACTAGAATACGTATGGTGTTGGCCCCCAAGGAGAAAATCCTGGTTCCACACATTTGTTTGTATCTATTTGCACCACACTTACAAATCACACAAAACAAAGAAATCAAGGTTAATTTTTCATTAGACAAGAGGAGCTAATGCATAAGGGTCCAAATGAGCCAAGCTTAAGAAACCTAGGCTAAGATGAGGCCCAGCCTATTCTGTAATTGAAGGACACTCAAGCCAATTCATTAACATTTGAACCGAACTTAAGGTACTCAATAGTCACTTGTTTAGGAAATCTTGCAAAAACATAAGGCTTCTCAAGGCTTTCGCACATATTTTCTGCTAATTTCCACTGTTTTATCTCGATAGTATATCTGAAATGCATTCTATTGTAATGTAAATTATATGTCCTTAAAATTTTCAATTTAATAATAATTTTTAGTTATGAATAATAGGTATGATGATAAATAATATTATTATATATTATATATTTGTTTATTCCTTTTTAAGCTCAATAGAAGTGAGCTCAAGTGAGCCACACCAAGCTCTAGCTTAGCTTGTCTACTAATCAAGTGAGCCAAATTTGGAGCCAAATACAAGCTGCTAACAGCTTGGTCTTTTAACAGCCCTGCTAGGACAATCAGATAGGATATTCAATGGACAGAGAGGATATTCCATAGGCAGGACAAATTAGTGTTCTGGCAATGGACGTCAAAAGTGAGAGAATTAGTTTGATGATTAAATTTTGGTCAAGTTTTAGAATCAAACAAACTTGGATATTCATTGCAACTTTAAGAAAGATTTTGATAAGTTATACAAGATGACATGGCAAATGGGAACCCTAGAAGATCACAAGTTCTTGTCTGATGAATAATTGTGCCCCTTGCTGGTCTGAATCATGTAACAGGTATCATAAACAAGTCTTAAATCAGGTTAAATCCCTCTTACATCAAAAAAAATTTGGGAATGCTTTATCATGTAATAGATGTACTTGTGAGGGTTGGACAAATGAGGTTTAATGATGTGAAACATTCTAGTGCAAGGTTATAAGGATGGGTGTGTCCAAGATTCTCCATGGAGTAGGACACTATACTGTCCCACCATGTCCCAGTGACAGTGCCCTCATCTCTCTCTCTCTCTCTCTCTCTCTCTCTTTCCTCCTTCATTCTTTGCCACGCTCTAAATTTACAATCTGATTCGGTTACGTGACACGCCCGCATGAACTCTAGGGCAAGCCTTAGATACCATGCAAGGCCTGTTATGAGCAATCCATACTACATTCCACAAAAGCTTTATCATGGAAAGAAAATAGCAATTATCATAATTAGAAAACCTAGGTAAGCATCCATTAACGCCATAAACATAAGTTCATTATTTTTTCTACAATCTTTAAAAAAATTACTTAAAATAAAATTTATATCTATCTAATTACTTGCAATATCTACAATGTCGCTCCATCTCGTCCTATTGAACTAATTACCTCATATCTGTAAAAAAATTTCAACGGATATAATGAGCTAAATAGCCCAGTCTTAAATCCCCTACATAAAATTTACCTTCTTACATAACAATTTAATATACCCCCCTCTTTTTTTCTTCATTTATTTTATTTCTTTTCTTTTTTTCTTTCCTTTCTACATTCTTCCCCTTCTTTTTTCTCCTTTTTCTTTTTCTTTATAACCCTCCTCCCAATCTTATGTTCCTATCCCGATCTCATGTTCCTATGGAAACAGGATGGAATGGTTGGAACGTCTCCCATCCCATCAAGACTTAAAACTTTAGTTTGATGTTACTCTATTGTAGCACATTATAAGCATGCTACCATACATAAACTTCATAAATGATAGAGCAATGATACAGCAAGATAAACCGTGTTGACTACCTTGAGAACATAGTGACCTTTCTCTTTGAGACAGAACATATATCCAACAATGATACAGCAAGATAGAATAAAAAAGCAACAACAATAAGCTCTTACCAAACAACGAAGAATAGAACTATAAATTTTGTTCAATTCAAGATATCCTTCACAATAGCCAAGCACTCTTATTTATAGTTGCAAGACTCTTTAACCTAGCCATAAACAAGCCTGCATTATTTTTTTAGAAATAAGAAAACAGTAAGAATATTTTCTAAATATGCCTCTTGAAAAAAAAATCTTTGACTCATCTTGACACCGAATTTTTCTAAACTATTACATTTATTTAATATCAGTCCTATTCAATTAGATCTTCCGGATTATTTCTTAACCTATAACAGTCTTTCAGAATTAACTTAGATTCAAAATTGAATGTCAAATTCTTTTGTTTCTTTGGTCAGACATGTACTAGTTAAGTACATGTCAGTTAATTCCGCAACGCATGCATCACTACCTTAACTATCCAGCTGTCGTACCTTTTACGTTATCTGCTAAAATTTTCATTTCTACAATAAGCAAATGTTGCTGTTTTGCTTTGAGGTTCGTGCGTGTGAGAGCTCCGGATTCTGGTTGCTGTTTTGCTTTGTGATTCGTGCTCGGCCTTTGCTTGTGCTGATTTCCGGCGATCGTCTTCATCTCCGGCTGCGGCTCTTGAGGTGGGTTTCCGTTCTACTGTCCCCTTGCCATCTATGGCGGCTGATGGAGCTGTGGGGGACCGGGGTGCTGGGCAGAAGTTCAGTTCGTCAGGGTTCGTTTGGGTATCGTCGTCTCCAGCGCCGGCTGAAGTTTCGCGTCTGGAATCAGAGTATCCGGAGGTGGTCAGCGTTCCGGAGGATGATTTGAAGGCAGAGATGGAGGATTGGCAGTCGCGTGCTCTCATCCTCCGATCGTTTATGAAATGGGTTCCAGCGGAGGCGTATGTGCGGGAGTTTCGCCGTGCCGGAATTCAAGGGGATATCAAACCGGTAAGCATGGCATTTCGATGTCACATCTTCCTGTTCGAAGATCCGAAGGCTGTGGATCAGGTGATGAATCGTCCATGGATCATCAATGGACAAATCATCGCAATGGAAAGGTGGAAGCCGGAGTTCGTTCCGACTGCGGATGCCACCCCCTTTGCCCTTATTTGGCTGCGTCTACCAAACCTTCCTCTGGAATTCTGGAAGGAGAATTTCCTCAGGTTGATCACTGAGACGGCTGGCCAATTCCACTATGTTGATTCGTCGACTCTGGCCAAAAGCAGAGGAGGGTTTGCCAGGGTTTGTTTGCGGGTGGATCTCCGGCATTCTCTCCGGCCGGGTACCCGTGTTCAGGGCTTAAAGCTTCCCTTCTGGCAGCAGTTTATCTATGAAGCTCTTGAAGGATTTTGCTCCAGCTGCAGATCGCTCCATCTGGAAGGTCCGTGTTCTGGGCCGGTTGGATCAAATAAGGTTGATGATTCCTCGTCCCCTGCTTTCGGATCCTGGCTGACTGCTGTCCGTCAACGCCGGGATGTCCCTGGTTCGTCGAGGGAGATGAGGAAGAAGTCAGCATCGATGTCCTCTCCTGGTGTTCCCGGCTGTGATCCAGTGCCTCAGATGGCTAAGGACAAGCAGAGGTTTGTGGCTAATGGCGATGACGGGTGGAGGACGCCGATCAAGATCGCTCGCCGGAAAGCTCCACCATCGTCAAAGATGGTGGTCGTCTCGGAAGCAGTCCCCGTTGAAGCTGGAGGTGAGATGCAGCAGGGAGGGATGAAGGCTTCTCCAGCGTTCGTCACAGTGCCGGTTTCATCCCGTGCCGGTACTGTAGCAACTGAGATAACAAAGCTGAAGCAAGGAAATAAACTCAGTAAGTTTAGTAAAGTTGATATTGGATCCGAATCAATTCAGCCAATTATCAATCCTTTCTCTTCTTCTAGTTTGGATGGGGTTTGTGGCAGTGACCTAGGCAGCGGGGATGCTTTTCCTGGCCCCTTGAAAAGGGCCAGACCTGTCGAGAGTCCTGTTCCGAGAACTAACCCCAAAACTGTTAATCGGAAGGGCAAAGGTAAAGTTGTTGTGCCAAAGAATATCGAGGTTGCTCGTTATTTTCCTGTCAACCCGTCATCATCGCAGTGTTCTACTGGAGCTGATCAGGAGGTGAGTCAGCCCAGCGCTGAGATGAATGTAGGGTTGGCTGTGGTGGGCTCAGGTGGAGAACCTATGAGGCGGAACTCGGTTAATCTAGATGATGATGCAGATGGACCGAAGACTGACTCTCTAATGATGACTGATGGGGGCTCCCTTGCCAGTCAGTGCCCTCCTGATATGGTTATGATGGAGGACCAGGGAGGGGTCCCAGTTTTCTCCAATAATTAATGAAGATTCTTATATGGAATACTCGAGGAGCTCGAAAGCCTTCCTTTCGATCCTCTTTCAATAGATTGATGCAATTATATAAGTTTGATATATGTGTGTTGTTGAAAACCAGATTGTCGGGGGATACTCTGGCCCGGCTTCGGAGACAGATTTCCCAATCCTGGTCTTCGTATGCGGTGGAGGCTGAAGGGATGTCGGGGGGTTTATTGGCCATATGGCGCGATTCTGCTGTTTCGGTTGAGGCTTTTCATCAATGCAACCAGCAGATTGGTCTTCTTATCTCTATGGGGTCCTCTGACCCCTGGCTGCTTTCGGCGGTTTATGCCAGTACGGATTATAGAGAGAGACGAATCCTTTAGGCTGAGCTTATTTCCCTCCTTGATCAAGGTCTTCCTGCCATTGTTGCGGGAGATTTTAACTGTATCACTGAGGCAAAGGAAAAGCGTGGGGGCAGACGGGTTTCGGCCTCAGCTGATATTAATGAATTCAATTCCTTTATTCGGTCTTCTAACCTGATGGATTTGGGGTATTCTGGAACCCAGTTTACTTGGTGTAATAACCGTCAGGGCTCAGCTCGTGTTTGGGAGAGACTTGATAGAGCTTTGGCTACGGTCCAATGGCTTCATATGCATCCTGCGGTTTCTGTTTCCCACTTACCCAGGATTGCTTCGGATCACTGCCCTATTTTGATCTCTACTGAGGCTGATGTGCATCAGCCTAGACAGTTTAGATTTGAGCATTTCTGGACAGTCCATTCGGGGGCTCGGTCCATTATTACTCAAATTTGGCATCTTCCGATTAGGGGCAATGCTATTTACCGTCTCTCTCGTCGTCTTATGCTGGCCAGACGACGTCTTTCCAAATGGAATAGGCTTGATGTGGGAAACTTGGATAGACAGATTGATATGGTGGAAGCTGATATTTTGTTCTTCAGGGTAAGGAGGATTTGGATGGATCTCTTTTGGATTCGGATCTTTTCTCTCTGCGAGAACTGCTTGCTCGTCACCATTCTCTGCTTCGCCAACAGGAGATGTATTGGAAACAAAGGTCTAGGGCGCAGTGGATCTGTGAGGGGGATCGTAATACCAGATTCTTTCATCAGGCTACCTTAAAGCGTCGGGCCATGAACAGGATTCGGAGACTAGTTGACATAGAGGGGCATGGTCAGGAGGATTTCCTATCTATCCGGAATATGCTTCTCCAGTTCTTTAAATCCAGATGGGCTGATTCCTCTGCTGATGGGGATCCGATGGTCAGGGTTCCTGAGTCCAGAAGGGTTTCCACACAGGATAATGAAAAGCTTTGCAGACCTATCACTGCTGAAGAAATTCGGGAGGCCCTCTGGGAGCTCGGTCCGGACAAGGCTCCTGGGCCTGATGGATTTCCTCCTCTATTTTATCGTCACTATTGGGACATCATTGGTCAAGAGGTTATTCAGGCCATTCAAATTGTCTTCCAACTGAAGCAAATTCCCTCGGAATGGAACCGGACTCTTATTACGTTGGTTCCCAAGCAGTCAGACGCCTCTCTTCTGCAGCACTTCAGACCTATTAGCCTTTGTACGACTCTGTATAAAGTTTGTGCTCGCCTCTTGGTTGGTCGTCTTCGGCTTGTGATCCCCCGTCTTATTTCTATAGAATAGGGGGCTTTTATTAAAGGGCGTTCTATATCGGACAACGTCCTCATTGCTCAGGAGTTCATGCATGATCTTCAAAGAGCCCCTGTGAGGAGAAGTCTCATGGCGGTGAAGCTGGATATGGAGAGAGCTTATGACAGAATGAGCTGGGCCTTCCTGAAATGTACCCTCCAGGAGTTCGGTTTTGATGATCTTTTTATTGAATGGATTATGGCATGTATTCTGAGGCCTTCCTTTTCTTCGCTCATCAATGGGAGCCCTACTGAATTTTTTCACTCTTCCGTGGGTTTGAGGCAGGGATGTCCTTTATCCCCCTTGTTATTTATTCTTGCCGCTGACGATCTTTCTCGTGCCTTTCATCTTGCTCAGCAGGAAAACCGGATTGTTCCATTCATGGCTGGGAGAGAGGGCCCTATGATTTCTCATCTTCTTTTTGCTGATGACTATATTCTTCTGGGGCAGGCTTCTATTGACAATGCTGCTTCTTTTCATTCCATTCTGCAGCGGTACTGTCAGGCGTTGGGCCAGAGGGTAAATTTTCTCAAGTCTTCTATCTGCTTCAGCCCCAAGACCCCTAGATCTACTAGGGAGGCTATTATGGAGTTATCAGGTATCACTACCCGGTCGGATCTCTTCAAGTATCTGGGGATCCCTATTACTGGCAGACGGGCTCGCTGTTCTGACTTTGCAGATATCGAGCGAAGGGTCTGCCAGCGTATTGAGGGGTGGCAGATGACTAGTCTATCTATGATGGCTAGGATCATTATTATTCGTTCTGTCCTCTCTTCTCTTCCTGTGTATCTCCTTTCGAATGCCGCTCTGCCGATCACTTGTTTGAGGAGGATTGAGAGATGTTTCAGAGATTTTCTTTGGGCTTCTACGCAGGAGGGACATGGTATGCATCTAGTTGCTTGGGATAGGATCTGCATGCCTATTAATGAAGGTGGTCTGGGGATTCAATCCTTGATTGTTAGAAGAGAAGCTCTTCTTGCCAAACAAGCCTCGCGTTTCCTTTTGGAGCCTCATAGTTTATGGAGTTCTGTGATGCATGCGAGATACGGTGACTGGGCTTCTGGTTCGATTGTTACTCCGCCCCATGGTTCCTCTTCCTATTGGAAGGAGATTTGTAGACATAGTCAGCCCATTATGCACAATACCTCCTGGATAATTGGTGATGGCTGGTCTATTGATGCTGTCAATGACACCTGGATTTCTGAGCTCCCCCTTATGTGATGGCCCTCCTTTATCAACATGGATATTCCCCCTAAGCTCAGGGTTCAGGATCTTATCTTCTTGAATCCCCGCTCTTGGCACACTCCCTCGGTGACCCAATTTTTTGGGGAGGAGCTTTCTCGTCGGATTCTCTCGATGCCTCTTTTACCTGATTCCTCTGTTGATTCCAGGACTTGGCAGCGTTCTTGTCTCCCCAAGGCTCCCATTAGGGATCTTATGGACATATACAGGCCGCAGGTTCAGCACACGGAGGATGCAGCTTGGATTTGGAAGCTCTCCCCAGGGTTCAGTTATTTATCTCGAAGATTCTTTGGGACTGTCTTCCTACTTGCCTCCTTCTTTCTCGAAGGGGTCTGCCTATTCAGCCGAGCTGTCCACTATGTAGGCAGGTGGATGAATCTGTGGACCATGCTATATTTTGTTGCTCCAGAGCGAAAAGGATCTGGACTCTTATGGGCTATCCTAGGGACATGGAGGTAATGAATTTTTCGCGTTCATTTTTCCTTCAGGATATCCGGAGCGGTCCTATGAGCAAGCGTGGTCTTTGGTCTGTTACGGCTTATTATATATGGATGTCGAGGAATCAGATCATATTCTCCGACGATAGATTCTCCTTTCACAGGATTGTGAGGCAGATTAGATCTTTGACTTCGGAATGTGCCCGTGCCTTTCATGATGTTATTTTTGACTCCTCTGGCCTCTGGGGATCCCCTGCTGTTCCGACAGCGAACCGTCGCACGGTTTTTGTCTCTTGGGAGCCCCCCCTCCAGGGTATGTCAAAATTAACTTTGATGGGAGTGTCCGGGACAGAGATGCTGGATCTGCTTTCATCATTCGGGATCCGATGGGTAATCTATTGGCAGCAGGAGGCTTTGAAACCCTGGACTCTACTGTTCCTTTGTCGGAGCTTGGTGCTGCTTGGGCAGGGCTCTCATTTGCTGTTAGGATCCTCCATGCTCCTAAGATCATGATTGAGGGGGATTCTATGACTGTTATTTCTTGGTTATTAGAGGAGAGCTATATAGATGGTTCCTCAAATCCGATCCTGAGGGATTGTTGGTCTATGCTGCGGGAGCTTGAGTCTGCCCAGATCCGCCACACTTATCGTGAGGCCAACTCGGCGACGGATTGGGCGGCGTCCTTTGCTGCTCAACATGCGGGTCCATGGAATTGGAAGCCAGGCGACCCATGTCCTATTATTCTACAGCAGATCTTAATCTCTGATGTATCTGGGCTGACTCATTCTAGAAATATATGATCGCCCGTTTGTAATCAAAAAAAAAATGTAGGGAAAAAAAAAATCAAATCATTTTCGTATATGATAACAATTTCGATAAGAAGGAAGGAACCATGAAAAAAAAAGCAAAGCCACTACATCCATCAGCCACGTAAACCTATCAAATCTCTGGACTCTATCAAAAATTCAAACTCACCTAACTTAAATAGAGATATCATAACCTTATGATAAAAAAAAACAAAAAAACAAAAGTAAATAACTTAAAATTCCAGAAAACCAACGATGCCCCCAACCAAAATTGCATAAAGATCGCAGAGGAAGTAAAAAATATTTTTTGTAACCCTATCAAGATGTAATGTTCGACCTCAATTACAAAGAAAATACATACATACATACATACATATATCCACGGTTCTCACAAAGAAATCTTGAAGAAATGAGATTCTCAAGCGTATTCGACCCCACTTCGGCCGGATTCTATTGAGGTATCGAACCCACAAGCGAAGAAGGGTGAAACCCTATAATTAGAGACGAAAGGTTTCTCGTGATGCATGACATTTATTACGAACCATACATGTATCATAGAGAATCCATAGAAGAGCCGCATGCTCAGCAAATGCATCGGTATTTAAGTATATATTTATTGATAACATTTTTATTTTTTAGCATTACAAAAGATTTAGATTGTCCATTTTCTTTTAATTAACAAAATGATAACTTTTTAACAGCTTTCACTAGTCAATCAATCCTTATTTTTCACTCTATTCTATTTTTATGTGCTTTCATGTGAGAACCATGGATCCTTGCTTTTTATCTATATGCCCTATCTATCCATTAAAATTATCCATTGCATCTATTTTATTTGAATCGTTGCGGTCATTAAGTTTATCCATTGCATCTATCTTATCCATCCATATGCAACATGTGTAAGATTATGTTCTTTTAGCATACTTGGCATGATAAATCAAGCTCATGCGAATAAATAAATAAATAATAGTATGATTGTAGCATTGTCTCACAAAATTATTATGAAATACTTTGTGTCCGTGTAGATTACATTGCTACAATGGTAAAGAAGAGTTTGTGGCTTAGCTGCAATTATCTCGGTTGAAAGATTTATAGAATTAACCCTAGCTTTTTGGAATCACTGTTTGGCTTAATATTAGCATACCATTGATCTAGTGTTGGCAAAAGAACTATGATAATAGTTACGAGGTAAAGGATATACATATTAAGGTTGTAGTGCTTGTAAGGGATCTATTCTTTACGAGTAATAATATGGATAGAAATTAGATTGAGTAAAAGTATGTAAATTTTGTTATTAAGGTTTATATTAAAGTTGCGCAATGGAAGTCTAGTATATCTAATATCATAATTTTAAGTATTCTAATTGAAAGATAACATATATATAAGTACTTTCAATTATTTTTCTTCATGAATTGAGGGTAATTAATTACAATTTGAAAATAAAATTTCAAAGATAAAACCTTTTAAGAAGGGAAGAATGGGAGGCACAACCTTTTAGAATAGCTTACTGATTAGATCGAGTTAAAAATATTAAAAATTATATAATTAAATTTTTATTAAATCTATATTCCTAATGTTTGATATTGAGTTGATTTTCTAATGCATTTTGAATCACTCAAATCAGAGTTTAATAGGAGAAGTCAGGAGCAATTTTATGAACATACAAGTGCCAATGAAGTTTTAATAATTTATGAAAATTTCATTGACATGATTAAGGATGATTTTTGGTTGTTTATGTAAATTTTATATTTCAAATTTACGTTGGATGAGTTACAAGTTAGTTTTAAGTGAAAATCTATTTATATATTTAATGTGTATTTATTTCTTTGATTTTCTTATAGAAATTGATACTTTAAAAGAATTAAGAGGTTTATTGATTTTAGAATATTAATATCTTATAAAAAGGATAAATTATTTTCTTCAAAAAATTTCTTTACAAATAAATAAATTTTTGAATATCAAATCAATAGTTTAAAAAGATGAAAAAGGTGAAGATTGAAAGTTCAAAAAGATTGATGAAGTAGTTGAGCATCAAAATTCGAGAATTAGCTTCCATCAATTTTATTAGAAATAGATAAATAACCTAATCATAAGTTAGAGTAATTAATGAATTATGCATGATTGTTAAAAGTTATTTTATGCACTAGAAAGTGAAAATTTGGATTTCAATGATTAGATATATCCATTTCACCATCATTATAGTTAATTTATTAAAAATTATATTATTTTTCAAATTATGTTAAGTAAAATTTGTTAATTATGGCTGTACATGTCCCCATTTAACAAAATGTTTATTTTACGTTCATTTTTAATTATTATTTTTGCCTTAATTTATGACCTATAATCTTCATTCCTTGTCTGCAAACCAATATTTTATAATCTAGAATTACAATTTATTTGGAAGCTCATCCATTCTAGCATGCATAATATGGGGATATAGCCAGCCAAATGTATTAGACGTGTGGTAAGCATGCCCATCCAACTACTAAAATAATCAAGTCCAAGCAAACGCATGCCCATCCAACTACTAAAATTACAATTTCTCCTTTTTTTTTTTTTTTTCTTTGGCGGGTTCTAGAACAAGAGATAGGCAATAAAACATAAGTAATGAGTGAACAAGAAGATAGAAACAAAAATAAGGACATCAAATAGCAAGCTTTATTAGCTCATAAAAGTTTTCATGAATATTTATTTTTCAACAAATATGATTACTTACACTAGTAACTACAAACCACAAATCTTGTTTGACATCTCCATTTCCATTATGTACTAGCAATAAAGAGGGCTCTTCTTCTTTATTTTTTTTTCTCATTAACTTGATTAGATTTATTGTACCTAATGCATAATGATCAAGTTTCTTACAATTGTAATAACAAATTCTAAACTGATTATACCTATAGGTTTTTTAAGTGCCTCCTTATCCATGACCTTCTTTTGGACTTCAACTTTTTTCTATATTGTTAGAGTGGCTTCCTCGTTCTTGGCCATGACCTTATCCTCTTTCTTTTTGGCTCCTTATGTTCTTTGAGCCTTTTTTTATGATCTTTTAAAGATAGCTTGGATTGAAAATTTTGTTCCAAGAAATCTTGTTTCTTTTTATTAAGCCTTTGCTCATAGATTTGAAGTGATCCATATGCTTATCGATGGTCCCTTCAAATCTTGTGACTCTTTAATGGCTACCACTATGCAGTCAAACTTCACATCCAACGAGTATAAAATTTACTTTACTATTTGGGTGTCACTCAAGGTTTTGTCAATCCTTCTTAATTGGTTGACGATTACTAGGACTCTTGTGAAATAATACAATACGGTTGGACTCCTTCATATAGAAGGTTTTAAACTCATCTCATAATATCTAGAAGTGAACTTTCTTAACATTTTTGCTCTCTTATAGGTATTTTGAAGGATACTTCATACTTCCTTGAGATAGTGGCTGTTGCAATTTTTTTGAAAGTTAATACATCTATCGCTTGATAAATAAAATAAATAACTTTTTTGTCCTCCTATTTCGAGTATCAGCTCCCCTTCTCTCTAGGATCACCGACAGCACACCTGCATACCTATGGTAATCGATAGAGTTTTGCTAGTCTTTATGTAGCGCTCCATAAAGAGCTAGAGAACCCCAACTAATTATCATAAGTGGCAGACACACGAAAACACATCCTGTTAAAAACTTTTCATTTCATCTCAATTATATGCACAAATCACTCAATCAACACTAAGCATCAACCTGCTCAGATAATATTTTTCATGACATTCCTCAGGCAGTTTACAAGATCACATTCACAATCGACATAAAATCCTAAGTGCACACATCATGCTCATAATTTTCTCCAAAACATAAGTCTCGTATTCATATCCAAAAAGGTCTAAAACATCATTACATCCCACTGTACACATACACATATACAAAATACAAATATCAAACCACACTCTCTCAATATACAAGGCTAGCATTTATACACTCTTGCATCCAAGCAAGCTTCACCAGCTAAGGGTCTGTCCTGCTTATCTTGTGATCCTGGCAGAAATACTCACTGATCTGAAAGAACATTTAAATCATAGAGGGATGAGACCTAAGTCCCAGTGACTGGATAACCATCTAACTATGGAGAAATAGAGAACCATAACCTCTTAATTTCAATCGTATGCTGAAACTATTTACTTGTACAACTCAAAGTACATTTTTAACATGATATCAGATAAAATAAAATGTAGCTTATTCTTCAAATAACATATCAGTACTGAAATACTCTATAATAACTTTTCACTGAAAGATAACTCATTAAAAAAAAAACTCATGCATTACAATATGAAGATATGCATTCTTTATCTACAACCCAGACTCCCATCAGGATCTGCTTGCCCACTGGCATCTCAAGTAAACTCTCCCTCTCGGGATAACTATTTGGCCCATTGGCCCTTTTTATATCACAACATATGCTTTTAGATCTCATGATGCTGGGCTGTGTGTGTAATGCCTCTGAGGTACCACCCTACAGTCGCCCTTCTGTAGGTGTACTCTCATCGGGTGCGTGACTAGCAACAGGATCCCCGCACAAATAGCACCCCTTACCCGTGCGGTTCACCTGGCAAAGTGCTTTGTTCCTTAACCCTGGAACCTCGGGTTTTCTCTCTGCCCCCACGGGCTATATATAGTAATCAGCTCCACTGAGCTATGATTCATGCCCCCACGGGCTGCTCACAACCAGCCCCACTGGCCTGGTTAAGCATGCACTCACCCCTGATTCTGGGGTTCATCGTACGATCTGTTCGCAAGGAGGTGCCGGCTCGATAGTAGTGTGCAATGCTCATGCTACAGTACAGTCTAAAGGGTGATCAGCCCCCTAGCTGCCTGATGCTCAGTATGATACATACATCATTTGTAAAGCTCATTATCATGCATGCCATGTCATGAAAAATGTGTGAAACTCATGCTTAAAAATGCTCAAAACTCATTTCATGCTTAGATTATCATATACTAGGTTCTCATTTCTCATATTTAAAACATACATAATACTCTACTAAACATAACATACCATAACTAGGTATTAATCTCATTATACTAGCTCAAATTAACTCTCATTGCTAGATGAGAAACCCACTCACCTTAGTAGGTTACTCCTCAACTGGTACTCAACTCTGGTATTCCGGCTCCCTGGAATAACCCTCTTGACCTACGTCAACATACAGATACGATAGCTATTAGGATTACCTCCACACGAGGTTTTCCCATGAACCATGCATGCATACATGATCTATCCTCTAATATCTCATTATTTTCTTCCACCCTTTCTCTACTCAAGATTACTTCTACTATTACCTCAAAATACACTAATCTAAGAAAATCTAAAGTCATACAAGATCTAGGGAAGCTATAGCTTACCTGGAGTCGAGCACAAACCCCAAGCTTCCCTTTCCCTTTCTCTTTCTTCCTCCTTTTCTTCTTCTTCTTCTTCCTCTTTCTTTCTTTTCTCTTTCTTTCTTTCTTTCTTTTCTCTGGCTGAACCCACGTTTCCCTTTTTCTCTAATGACTTGGGGACCAAGTCATGGAAACTTAAGGGTTAAGGCATGCCAAATCTCCCTTTTGCCCTCAAACACTCTTAACGCACGCTTTTTGGAAAACACGTGGCTCACTTATAACCATGATATTTTGCCCTTAGATTTTCTTTCCAAGTTGCCCTTAACACAATTAGCAATTGACATCGGAGCCTTTTCCCATTTTGCCCCTGATATAGCATTTTTTTAATAGATTTATAGCCCAGATTATCATTTTTACTTAAATTATACTTTTATGTAACATTTCTAAGAAAAGACTTACCAGCTTGAAGAACTCGATTTTAGAAATCCAACGGTTCAAACGGCATCCAAATCGGACTTGAAACGGATTAAATATGAATTTCTCAAGATTTAACTCAGAAAAACCTGCCGTCTTGGAGTCGGCTCGAACAGATTTGAGTCGGCTCCAGCAGAAATAGGTCGGCCAGAAAAGTAGGTCGACTAAAGTAGGAGTCGACTCCAGCTCTGCAGGGTCGACTCCTAAGCGTGCCGAAAGTTTAAAACCGTGCCAGAGTCGACTCCACTCCAATTAGAGTCGACTCCAACCACTAAAAACATCATTTTAGGATAAAACTCAAACTAAACTTGATTTTTCTTGTGATTTAAACCCATTAAAACTTAAGTCTCTCAATTTCTTAAATCAAACTCATTAACATTCAGAAATATACTTATTTACTCCAAAATTTCTTCTCTTTACATTTATCAAAAGGCCAACACACCCACATTCAGAAAACTTTCTGACTTTCATTTCAAATGAAAATGCCATAAATTACAAGGTTTTCAGGATGTTACAATTCTCCCCCTCTTAAGAAATTTCGTCCCGAAATTTAGCTAGATATATTTTCAAATAGATGGGGGTACTTCAATCTCATCTCATCCTCTCGCTCCCATGTAGCCTCCTCTTTTTGATGATTTAACCATTGCACCTTAACTAATGGAATTCTTTTACTGCGGAGCTGCTTAATCTCCCTACTCAAGATCTTCACTGGTTCTGTTGCAAATGATAAATCCCCCTGTAACTCTATAGTCTCAGACTGAATCACATGAGAGGAATCCGGCACATACCTCCTAAGCATTGATACATGAAATACATTATGAATCTGAGATAACTCTGGAGGTAAAGCCAATCTATAAGCTAGTGTCCCAACTCTTTCCAGAATTTCATAGGGTCCAATATACCTGGGACTCAACTTGCCTTTCTTTCCAAATCTCATAATACCTCGCCAAGGAGATACCTTCAGAAAGACTCTATCTCCAACCTCAAACTTTACCTCTCTATGCTTTTTATCTGCATAGCTCTTCTGTCTATCCTGGGCTGCCTTTAATTTAGCTCTTATAATTTTAACTTGATCTGCTGTAAGCTGCACTAACTCAGGGCCTAACAGCCTTCTCTCTCCCTCCTCATCCCAACACACTGGAGTTCTACATTTTCTCCCATACAAGGCCTCATATGGTGCCATATCAATGCTAGAATGGTAGCTGTTATTGTAAGCAAACTCTACTAAAGGTAGATGATCATCCCAGCTACCAGAAAATTCCATGACACAAGCTCTCAGCATATCCTCCAGTGTCTGGATGGTTCTTTCTGACTGACCATCGGTTTGGGGATGAAATGCTGTACTGAACCTCAATTTAGTCCCCAAAGCTTTCTGTAATTCTGCCCAAAATTGAGATGTGAACCTTGGATCTCTATCTGATACTATCGATACTGGCACACCATGCCTACTCACAATTTCATGCACATATAATTCTGCTAATCTATCCAAGGTAAAAGACAATCTTAATAGGCAGAAAATGAGCAGACTTAGTCAATCTATCAACTATCACCCATATAGCATCATTGCCCCTTCTGGTCTTTGGGAGTCCTACAACGAAATCCATAGTTATATGCTCCCACTTCCACTCTGGCACAAACAGAGGCTGAAGCTTTCCAGCTGGACACTGATGTTCAGCCTTAATCTGCTGACACACCAAACACTTAGATACATACTCAGCTATCTCCTTTTTCATACCATTCCACCAGTAATTCTGTTTGATAGTTCTATACATCTTAGTACTACCTGGATGCATTGAATAAGCTGAGCTATGTGCTTCCCTTAAAATCTGATCTTTCACTGATTCCACAGCTGGCACACAAACTCTGCCCTTGAATAATAACACTCCATCACCTCTAACAGAAAACTCTGACTGAGACCCACTCTGAATTAAATCTCTAGCTTTAAGCAAATGTAGATCTAGCAACTGAGCTTCTCTTATTTCTTCTAGCATTTGGGGTCTCACTCTGAAAGTAGCCAACAAGGCTCCTGATTCTTCTACAGCTAGCTCTGCATCTAACCTCCTTAACTCAATCATCAAGGGTAGCTGTACGGTTCTGATAGAAGCCAATGTGGCCATAGACTTTCGACTCAAGGCATCAGCCACAACATTAGCTTTCCCTGGGTGATACTCAATAGTGCAATCATAGTCTTTAATCAATTCAATCCATCTTCTCTGCCTTAAATTCAATTCCTTCTGGGTCAGAATATATTTCAAGCTCTTATGATCAGTAAATATCTGGCATCTTCTTCCATACAAGTAGTGCCTCCAAACCTTCAATGCAAATATAACAGCAGCTAACTCCAAATCATGGGTGGGGTAATTCTTTTCATGGGATCTCAACTGTCTAGATATATAAGCCACTACTTTCCCATTCTGCATTAAAACACACCCCAAACCCTTCAATGAGGCATCACTATAGATCACATAATCACTGGCACTATCAGGTAGTATTAGGATTGGGGCTGAGGTTAATCTCTTTTTCAATTCATCCATACTCTTCTGGCATTCATTAGACCAATCAAACTTGATATTCTTTCTAAGCAGCTTAGTCATAGGAGAAGCCAAAATCGAGAAATTTTCTATAAATCTTCTATAATATCCTGCTACCCCAAGAAACTCCTCACCTCAGTCTGATTGGTAGGTGATACCCAATTTACTATAGCTTCAATCTTTTGAGGATCTACCATAATACCTTTGGCTGAAACTACATGTCCCAAGAACTTTACCTCATCCAGCCAAAATTCACTTTTACTAAACTTTGCATATAATTGCTTTTCTCTTAATATCTGCAAAACTGTCCTCAGATGCTGTTCATGCTCTTCACTACTTCTAGAATAAATCAAGATGTCATCAATGAATACTATCACAAATTTATCTAGATACTCTTGAAATACTTGATTCATCAGACCCATAAAAGCAGCTGGAGCATTTGTCAAGCCAAATGGCATTACCAAGAACTCATAATGACCATATCTGGTCCTGAAAGCAGTCTTAGATATATCCTCATTCTTTATTCTCAATTGATGATACCCAGATCTCAGATCAATCTTTGAAAACACTGCTGCCCCCTGCAGCTGATCAAACAATCATCGATCCTTGGCAATGGATAATTGTTTCTAATGGTCACCTTGTTCAACTGTCTATAGTCTATACACAACCTCAAGGTACCATCCTTTTTCTTCACAAACAACACTGGTGCACCCCATGGTGATATACTGGGTCTAATAAACCCTTTATCCAATAATTCTTGTAACTGACTTTTCAATTCTTTCAATTCAACTGGAGCCATTCTATAAGGTGCCCTGGCTATTGGTCTGGTATCTGGGGCTAGATCTATACTGAAATCAAATCCTCTGTCAGGAGGTAACCCTGGCAGCTCCTCAGGAAATACATCTGAAAAATCCCTTACCACAGGGATATTCGTCAGCTCTAAACCATTGCCCTCTAGGCTCACTGCACAAGCTAAATAGGCTTCACATCTCTTTGCTAGCATTCTATTGGCTGACAGAGCTGAAATCACTCCTGAGGGTAACCCCTCCTATCACCAACAAAACAGACCTCTCTATCATCAGAAGTTTGTAACATCACCTCCTTCCTTAAGCAATCTACTCTGGCTCTATGCACAGATAGCCAATCCATCCCCAAAATGGCATCAAACTCTTTCAACCTCAAAGGAATCAAATCTGCTGCTAATTTCTGACCCCACAGAAATATCACAACCTCTATACACTTGGTCTGCTATAAAAGGCCTCCCTACGGGCATAGATACTACCAACTGACTACCCAACTGGCCCACATCTCTAACTAGATGCTTAGCAAACTCACATGAGATAAATGAATGCGTAGATCCAGAATCAATTAAAATATAAGCATCATGATTATCGATGGGTAGCATACCTGTCACCACATCAGGATCAATCTGAGCCTCCTGTCTGGTCATGGCAAACACTCTGGCCTCGGCTCTCGGAATACTGGATGACCCTCCTGGCTGATTAACATTAGGCCCCACCTGACTGGCTGAAGCCACAACACCATCACCCCTCCTACTAGGCTGTCCCCTTGGCATTACTGGCCCCTGAGGAAGCCCACCAGCCTGCTGCCCTCTCCTAGGGCAATCTCTCTTCAGGTGACCTGCATCACCAAAATATAACATCCTCCCCTGGGTCAGACTAAGAAAATCCCTCCCCTTCTGATCCCTATAAATCTCATAATAGTATTGCTGATGAAATTTGTTGCCCAGATGTAGTAACCCAAGAGGGGGGTGAATTGGGTTATTTAAAAAAAATTAATAGCTATGCAGATATATGTGCTTTTAACCCTAATTTGATTTGCAGCGGTGAAGTGAGTGCACAAATAATAATAACAGAAAAGCAAACAACCACAAACACACAGAAGTTTATAGTGGTTCGGTGCCAAACTCAGCACCTACATCCACTCCCCAACACCTTTGGGAATTCCACTAATCGTATCACAACGATTACAACCTCTAGCCGAACCAGGCTAGCCCTCTTGTTTATACGCACAAGGCAGCCAAAAACCCCTAGCCAAACCTAGGCTAGTCCTCCTGTTTCACGGCACAAGGAAGCCAAAAAGCCCTAGCCAAACCTAGGCTAGTCCTCTTGTTTCAATGGCACAAGGAAGCCAACAACAAACCAGGGTTCACTAACCCTTTTACAAGATAATCAAAGTATGTAAAGGAGAAGCTCCTACAATGAGCAAATATTCTGAATATACTTTACAACTTTTGAAGCAATAAACTCAGCAATAAATGAATTAGTTGAAGCAGCTGAAGTCTTGAATGCTTGAAAAGCTTCAATGATTCGGACGACCTTTCGGAGCAAGGAATGAACTTGAATGCCCAGCAACCACTCAACAAATATGCAATGAAGGCTCTTTTCTTGGATTTTTCTCTCTTTTAAATTTCTTTTTCAAAAATTATCTAGGTGTGCTTCTAATCCCAGCTATTTATATCCATCTAATAGAAGATATCCGTTAGATACATAAGAAATAAATGGAAACAAAAACGGGAAGAAAATATAACCGTTAAACATGTTTTCCTTAAGCATTGAATGCAGATCTCCATTTGAGGAAGGATGAGCACTGTAAAAATTCAAAAATCCAAAAGTTAAATATAGCTTGAAATAGCAATAGAGAGAGAGAGAGAGAGAAAGAGTACTCTTAAAAGCTTAGGCGGCGGTGGACTGAAAAATGGCTCCAGGTAGCTGAGGATATGAATGCCATCGTCCAAGAATGAAGCAAGAAACCTCAGCTAGCTAATCAGTTAGCTAACCAGAGAGGTCACAACAAAAGAATCATCCTGAGGCAGCACATCAGTTAGCTTGGCAGCTAACTAAGCGAAAGTCAGTTAGCTCTTTAGCTAACTAACAGAGAAAAAGTAACGGCAGAGAGAAAAATTCATGCTATCATAGTTAGCTCTCCAGCTAACTTAATTTGAAATCCACTCGGCTGCAGGAGAAGAACAAGACAGCTAGTTAGCTGAATAGCTAACTGAAGAATGGCCATTAGCTCACGAGCTAACTAGAAGCAAAAGCAATATGTTGTCCGTCCAACTTAGTTAGCTCTCCAGCTAACTTAGCAAAAAGGCAGCCATCTGTTCTGATATAGTAGTTAACTCTACAACTAACTAACCAATAGTCAGCTAGCTCTTTAGTTAACTGAATTTTGAATCCCTACGGCTGAGACGTTCCCTGTGAAAATTAGTTAGCTGAGCAGTTAGCTCAAGGATGAAATAGTTAGCTAAGCAGTTAACTAAAAGAAACGTCAGCTAGCTAGAAGGAGTTTCAGTTAGCTAACAAGACATCCAGCCAGCTAGCTAAAATTGGAGGGTGTTCGGCCAATGCACTATGACGAGCAAATAGTTAGCTGAAGGAATTCAGCTAGCTAACAAGCTAGCTCACCAGTTGACTAAAAGAAAAGGACATTCGGCCAGGCACCTAAGATAAGTTTCTTAGTTAGCTGAAAGGGCTCCAGCTAGCTAATAAACTAACTCACCAGCTAGCTAAAAAAGGAGGACGTTCGGCCATCTACTGAGACGAGCATTTTAGTTAGCTAGGGGCATGCCAGCTAGCTAATTGAAAGAACAAGCTAGCTAACAGTTAACTTCAAGCAAAAATAAAAATATCTAAAGCAAAGTAAAATAAAGTACTTTCTTACCAGTCAATTTTGCATGAAGATACTTACTTGCAAGGCGACCGAACTTCCTGTATCAATCTTAGAATTGCTTAATTTGTTTTGTAATCATCAAAATCAATCTGGGTCAACAATCCCCCTTTTTTATGATGACAAAACCTTTAAGCATATAAAGAGCAAGTGTATATATGGAAGTTTAATAAGTAAACAGGAGTAATCAGAAAACATTAATTTCTCCCCCTGTCAAATTAAATAAGTGAAATCTTTTTCTTTTCTCCCCCTGAATATATGGAGTTACTATTTTACTCCATTCCTTAATGTATGCAAGCAACATTCTTCTCCCCCTTTTTGTCATTAATCAAAAAGAAGTTTGAAGAGTCTTGCAATAACTTTAAGCATAATAGATCAAGGAGATGTTAACATTCATTACATAATTAAAACAGTCATGCAGATCAGTACAAGACAATAGATATTACATGTCATTGTTTCAAGTCATAGAGCATAAACATAAACAAGCATAACAAGTTTGTTCAAATACTACAAAACCACATAAGTTAAGTACAATCACTTGTCGTCATCAGATGAAGAAATATGCACTGAAGAAACATTTGGCTTGCTTGAAGATTCAGGCTTGACGGAGGAGGGCCGTGACGGTGGAGTGAAAAGGTGCGGATGAGAAAAAGAAGCATCAGGCGCAGAGGCGGCAGAACAAGTGATGAGAGTCTCCATGAGTTGACTCAGCCTTGAGAGGGTTGCAGTCCAATGATCAAAGCGTTTGCTGCATCCCGGGTTGGGTCTGGCTCGATCACATTTGATATTCTACCCACTCTGCTTTAGTCTCAAAGTTTTCAAGCTTGCTTTTAAGTAAATTTACCTCCTTCAGGATCTATTCCATGACAGATTCGTTGTGATGAAAAACTCTCCCATTAAGAATGTTCACATCATGAACAAGCCTTTCAAGAATAAGTTTAAATTCAGACATGTTTTCAAAAACAGAAGAAATATGTGGCACAAGAGTCTGATCATTGACAGAAGAAGCACTGTCACCAGAGCTTCGACTAGAAGTGGCAAGGGTCAATTCATTGATAATATGACGGAGTTGATCATCACATAATCTAACAGTTGGAAAAGGAGCAGGAGCAGGGTTGTCATTGCGAAAAGATGATCCAGAAACATTGATTTCAGGTGGATCAGTAGAAAAGGGTTTTGGTCAGCTGTCATAGCAGCAAGATACGGATTAGGTTGGCTGAAGTCATAAGTGAAAAAGTTTTGAGGGGAACAGGCAGGTTGATTCACAGTAGGCGGTGGCATACTAGATTGTCCTGTTCTAGATCTAACTTTTAACCAAATACCATCCCTTTTAGCAAAATCCATACGGTGCAGTGAATGAGCATTAAAAACGTCAGAGTGACGTAATGCCACTGCAGTTTCTCTTTAAGTTTAATACCAAAAAACTCAAAAACATATGTGAGAAACATTCCGTAGGGCAAAGCAGCCTTAGCTCTGGACAAAGATTCTCTCATAATGGTCATCATTAATTCAGGTAAATCAACAGGGTCTTCTATTAAGATATCATACATTAAGCAAATGTCCCTATCGTTTACCACATTAAATGATCCAGCACGAGGGGCGAGAATCTTAGCAATGATACTATGGAAAAGCCGATTTTCAACTGATAACATATTTGCATCTAACGTTTCAATTTACTAGCTTCAGTATCATCTATATTAAGGATTAGGCCAATCTTATATCCGCGTTCACTAGGGAGAATTTCTAAGAAACCATCAGATGGAATTTTCAAAGCAGATCCTAATGTTTTACCATCTAGGTCTATTTTAGTCTTTTTCACAACGGAAGAAATAGTTCCACTACCAAAGGAAATGTTTTCATAGAATTCCTTAATAAGTTCAGGATAAATAGGTCTTTTGGTAGATAACAGTTTGTCCCATCCTTGTTTAACTAACAGATTACCGATTTTAAAACCTTCTTGTTCTAAAAAGTTAAAGTCTACTAACCTCCCATGAGCAAAAGATTTTGAAGCAAGTAGGGAGTTGATTTGAGTAGAAGACGTGGAAGACTTCCGGCGAAGATCGGCACAATCGTCATCTCTAGCGATTGCCTTCTTCTTGGGAGCCATCAACTTCTTCTAGATAGATTAATAGGTTGTATGGAAGGAAGGATTAATGGAAGGAATGAAAGAAAGATTGAGAATGAGAGATGAATGGAGAAGACGCTCGGTTGGAGTTTGAATGAGGGAGAATGAAGGAGACGGCGTGATTTGAAAAGAAACAGTGGAGAAAAAAAAGGTTATATAGTGAATAGGCTTTATGGTTAACTGGCAAGGTGACTGTTTGGTTGCCTGGTCAGTTAGCTGCCATCAAAAGAAAAAAATAAAGGCTTTTCAAACGGCCGGTGGTTGGAAGAATTCAAAGAACATAGCTTTTATTAATTTGAAAAGACATAAAGCCTTACAACAAGCATTTAATTTGACATGTGATTTAAAGATGTCATAACTTTTAGATATCATATTACTTCATTAAATGATTCATTAAATGGTTGGATCAAACATCCCTAATTCTCTTCTGATTTCATAAAATTTTGTTTCATCAAGTGGCTTAGTAAAATATAAGCAATTTGTTTTTCAGTATTTAAAAATTTAATAACAACATTTCCATTGTTAACATGATCTCTAATGAAATGATGTCTAATTTCAATATGTTTAGTTCTGAATGTTGAATAGGATATTTAGTTAAACTAATTGCACTTGTATTATCACATTTTATAGGTATGGCTTTTTGTTTAATACCATAATCTTCTAGTTGTTGCTTAATCCATAAGATTTGAGCACAGCAACTTCCAGCTGCAATGTATTCGGCCTCGGCCGTAGACAATGCTACTGAAGTTTGCTTTTTGCTAAACCATGAGATTAATTAACACCTAGGAATTGGCAAGTTCCACTAGTTGATTTCTATCTAGTTTACATCCAGCAAAGTCTGAGTCGGTGTATCCTATTAAGTCAATGCTAGATTGCCTGTCATACCAAAGTCCTAAATTTTTAGTTCCATTTAAATATTTAAATATCCTTTTAACAGCAAGCAAGTGTGATTCTTTAGGATTAGCTTGATATCTGCACACATGCAAACACTAAACAGGATATCAGGTCTACTAGCAGTTAAGTATAATAAAGATCCAATCATGCCACTATAAAGTTTTAAATCAAGATTTTTCAGAATTATAAGATTCAAGTCTACAAGATGAGCTTATAGGGGTACCGATACTCTTAGATGTCTCATGCCAAACTTTTGATCATTTCCTTGATATACTTAGATTGGCTTATGAAGATCCGTCTTTGCTTTGTTTGATCTGAAGTCCGAGAAAATAATTTAATTCTCCCATCATACTCATCTCGAACTCACCCTGCATAAGCTTAGCAAAGTCCTTGCATAACGAGTCATTAGTGGCACCAAAAATGATATCATCTACATAGATTTGAATAATTAAAATATCATCATTTTATCTTTTAATAAATAGAGTTGTATCTACATTTCCTCGAATGAAGTCATTACTAATCAAGAATTTGCTTAACCTCTCATACCAAGCCCGGGGCGCTTGCTTCAAACCATACAAAGCTTTGTTTAATTTAAATATGTGGTTTGGAAACAAGTGATTTTAAAGCCGGGTGGTTGTTCCACAAAGACTTGTTCAGCAATATATCCATTCAAGAAAGCACTTTTAACATCCATTTGATATAATTTAAAATTCATATAACAAGCATAAGCAAGAAGTAATCTAATAGCTTTTAATCTAGCAACAGGGGCATAAGTTTCATCAAAATCAATTTTCTCTTCTTGATTATAACCCTTAGCTACTAATCTTGCCTTATTTCTAATTATATTACCATGTTCATCTAATTTGTTTCTGTAAACCCATTTAGTTCCAATAATTTGATGATCATGAGGTCTTTCACAAAGTCCAAACATTATTTCTTTCAAATTGGTTAAGTTCCTCATGCATGGCATTAATCCAATCAACATCATTTTTAGCATCATCATAACATTTAGGTTCAATTTTAGATACAAATGCTAAATTATTACAAGCATCTCTAAATGATGATCTAGTTCTCACTCCTTGGGAAGGATCACCAATAATTTGATCTTTAGGGTGACTAAGAACATACCTCCATCCTCTTTCTAATTCATCATTACCTTGTGAGGCTTCAGGTAGGTCAGTGTTTCCTTCTTCATTTACCTCTTGTGTATCGTTCTTGTCCTTTAATGTGATGTCCTTGAATTGATCTTCAATGTCATCTGCATCATTTATACCTTTTCTCTTCCTTGATGGAAGATCATTAGATTCATCAAAGATAACATGAATTGATTCTTCAACTACTAAAGTCTTTTTGTTGAATACTCTAAAAGCTCTACTATGTAAAGAATATCCGAGAAAAATTCTTCATCAGACTTAGCGTCAAATTTATCAAGGTTTGATTTTCCATTATTTAATACAAAACATCGACATCCAAAAAATGAAAGTAACTTATATTAGGTTTTCTTTCTTTCCAAAGTTCATATAGAGTCTTTTTCAAAACAGGTCTGATTAATGCACGATTTAAAACATAACATGCAGTGCTAATAGCTTCTGCCAAAAATATTTAGGAAGATTGCTTTCACACAACATGGTACGCGTCATTTCCTCTAATGTTCTATTCTTTCTTTCAACTACTCCATTTTGTTGTGGTGTTCTTGGTGCAGAAAAATTATGTTCAATTCCATTTTCATTACAAAATTCTTCAAAAGATTTATTTTTAAATTCTTTTCCATGATCACTTCGTATTGACAAAACAGAAGAATTCTTTTCGTTTGTAATTCTTTTAAATAATTTTTGAAATAACGAAATGCTTCATCTTTACTAACTAGAAACAAAACCCATGTAAAGCGAGAGAAATCATCAACAATAACGAAACCGTATCTTTTACCTCCTAGACTAGTGGTTTTGTAGGACCGAATAAATCCATATGCAAGAGCTCCAACGGTCTAGTGGTTGAAACAAAATTCTTTGATTTAAAAGAAACTCGGGTTTGTTTTCCAAATTGACAAGCATTACAAATCTTATCTTTTTCAAAAACAAGTTTTGGAAAACCATGTACTAAATCCTTTTTAATTAATTTAGATAGTAAATCCATGCTTGCATGAGCTAGCCTACGATACCATAACCAACTATTATCAGTTTTATTATTAGTAGCAACTAGGCAATCAATATTTTGATCATGCAAATCATTTAAATTAACAATATACATTACCATGCCTTTGACTAACAAATCTCATGTTTTCATTAGTAGGATTTGTAACAATGCATAAGGATGATTCAAATGTAACATTAAATCCTTTGTCACATAATTGACTAATGCTAAGTAAATTATGTTTCAAACCTTTTACAAGCAAAACATTATCAATATAAGCATGAGGTGTGATACCTATTTTTCCAATGCCAATTATTTTTCTTGGCCATTATCACCGAAAGTAACAACACCTCCATCTTTTGCTTCCAAAGTGATGAATTGTGATTCATCACCGGTCATGTGTCTTGAGCACCCGCTGTCAAGTACCATTGTCTTTTAATTGCTCGGGTTGCAAGACACACATGCATACATAATTTCAATTTTTGTTCTTAGGTACCCAAGCTTTTTTGGGTCCTTTAGGGTGAGTCAAAATGGCTCTTTTGGGATCCATATTTTCCTTATCTTTTGTGTTTGACAAATATAAGCTTTGTGTCCAATTTTTCTACATTTAAAAAAAGTAAGTTTGATAGAATCATTAGCATGCTCATAAATATTTTTCAAAAATTTTTGTCTTTCAAGAGGATTGAATCCAAGACCAGCTTTATTGTAAACAGCTCTTTGATTATTTAAAATCATTTCTAATTTTTTTGAGCTTAATGTAAATCTATCAACAATTGATTTTAATTCATTCACTTCATTTTTCAAATCTTGGTTTTGTTTTGACAATGATTCATTATCCTTTGAAAATCTTTCTTTTTCAATGGTAAGATTTTTATTTCATTTTTTAAATACATATTTTTTGAACTTAAATTTGTAAAATCATCAATCAGTTCATAAAATGAACATTGTAATTCATCAAAGGTAAAGTCAACTAAAAAGTTAGGGCTTACCTCATCATTATCAGCCATGAAGCAAACATTGACAACTTCGGTTTTCTCTTCATTTTCTGAACTTGTAGCTTCACTGTCGCTCCAAGTGGCCATCATTGCCTTTTTCATTATTCTTCTAGATGCCTTCTTTAATAGTGGACAATCTAGTCTGATGTGTCCAGGCTTCTTGCACTCATAGCATGTTGAAGGTTCACTCTTTTCCTTATCTTTGCTATGATCTCCTTTGACAAAATGCTTTCTTTTTCAAATCTCTTTTTCTTCATGAACTTTTTAAATTTCCTTGAAATAAGTGCCATATCATCATCTTTCTCACTCTCACTTATGGTTTCTTCACTCTCATCTTCTTGAGTTGCACTCTTCAATGCCATGGTCCTTCTCTTCTTTGAATCATCTTCATCAATATGTTGTCGTTGCTGAAGCTCGTGAATCATCAAAGAACCAACCAACTCTTCAAGTGATAAATTGTTGAGATCTTTTGCTTCTTGAATTGCTGTGACTTTTGCTTCCCATGTCCTAGGTAAAGATCTTAAAATTTTTCTAACAAGATCACTATTAGCATAAGATTTTCCAAGACTCTTCAATCCATTAATAATGTCAGTAAATCTTGTAAACATATCAGTAATATTTTCAGCAGGATCCATCTTAAATAATTCATACTTATGAACAAGCATATTTATTTTGGATTCCTTGACTTGATTTGTACCCTCATGGGTGGCTTCAAGTCTATCCCATATTTCCTTAGCAGACATACAAGTAGATATGCGATTAAACTCATTTGCATCAAGAGAACAATAAAGAACATTCATAGCCTTTGCATTTAATTGAGCTAATTTCTTATCTTGCTCATCTCATTCAGATTTAGGTTTTGCAACATTAATATTTTCAATCATAATAGTGGGTGTGTGAGGTCCATTAATTATGATTCCCTATAAATCATAATCTAGTGCTTGAATGAAGATTTTCATTCGTGCTTTCCAATATGTGTAGTTTGTTCCATTGAACAAAGGTGGTCTATTAGTTGATTGTCCCTCAATCAACATGGAATTCATTGGGTTTACTATTGATCTTTGGCTCCAAGCTAATCAAAGCTATAGAAATCAAGAACACGCTGCTCTGATACCACTTGTTGCCCAGATGTAGTAACCCAAGAGGGGGGTGAATTGGGTTATTTAAAAAAAATTAATAGCTATGCAGATATATGTGCTTTTAACCCTAATTTGATTTGCAGCGGTGAAGTGGGGTGCACAGAATAATAACAACAGAAAAGCAAACAATCACAAACACACAGAAGTTTATAGTGGTTGGGAATTCCACTAATTGTATCATAACGATTACAACCTCTAGCCGAACCAGGCTAGCCCTCTTGTTTATACGGCACAAGGCAGCCAAAAATCTCTAGCCAAACCTAGGCTAGTCCTCTTGTTTCACGGCATAAGGAAGCCAAAAAGCCCTAGCCAAACCTAGGCTAGTCCTCTTGTTTAAATGGCACAAGGAAGCCAACAACAAACCAGGGTTCACTAACTCTTTTACAAGATAATCATAATATGTAAAGGAGAAACTCCTACAATGAGCAAATATTCTGAATATACTTTACAACTTTTGAAGCAATAAACTCAGCAATAAATGGACTAGGTTGAAGCAGCTAAAGTCTTGAATGCTTGAAAAGCTTCAATGATTCGGACGACCTTTCGGAGAAAGGAATGGACTTGAATGCCCAGCAACCACTCAACAAATATGCAATGAAGGCTCTTTTCTTGGATTTTTCTCTTTTTTAAATTTCTTTTTCAAAAATCATCTAGGTGTGCTTCTAATCCTAGCTATTTATATCCATCTAACATGAAGATATCTGTTAGATACATAAGAAATAAATGGAAATAAAAACGGGAAGAAAATATAACCATTAAACATGTTTCCCTTAAGCATTGAATGCAGATCTCCATTTGAGGAAGGATGAGCACTATAAAAATTCAAAAATTCAAAAGTTAAATATAGCTTGAAATAGCAATAGAGAGAGAGAGAAAAAGAGCACTCTTAAAAGCTTAGGCGGTGGTGGACTAAAAAATGGCTCCAGGTAGCTGAGGATATGAATGCCATCGTCCAAGAATGAAGTAAGAAACCTCAGCTAGCTAATCAGTTAGCTAACCAGAGAGGTCACAACAAAAGAATCGTCCTGAGGCAGCACATCAGTTAGCTTGGAAACTAACTAAGCGAAAGTCAGTTAGCTCTTTAGCTAACTAACAGAGAAAAAGTAACGGCAGAGAGAAAAATTTATGCTATCATAGTTAGCTCTCCAGCTAACTTAATTTGAAATCCACTCGGCTGCAGGAGAAGAGCAAGACAGCTAGTTAGCTGAATAGTTAACTGAAGAATGGCCAGTTAGCTCACGAGCTAACTAGAAGCAAAAGCAATATGTTATCCATCCAGCTTAGTTAGCTCTCCAGCTTACTTAGCAAAAAGGCAGCCATCTATTTGATATAGTAGTTAACTCTCCAGCTAACTAACCAACAGTCAGCTAGCTCTTTAGTTAACTGAATTTTGAATCCCCACGGCTGAGACGTTCCCTGTGAAAATCAGTTAGCTGAGCAGTTAGCTCCATGATGAAATAGTTAGCTAAGCAGTTAACTAAAAGAAACGTCAGCTAGCTAGAAGGAGTTTCAGTTAGCTAACAAGACATCCAGCCAGCTAGCTAAAATTGGAGGGTGTTCGGCCAATGCACTGTGACGAGCAAATTAGTTAGCTGAAGGAATTCCAGCTAGCTAACAAGCTAGCTCACCAGTTGACTAAAAGAAAAGGACGTTCGGTCAGGCACATGAGACAAGTTTCTTAGTTAGCTGAAAGGGCTCCAGCTAGCTAATAAACTAACTCACGAGCTAGCTAAAAAAGGAGGCCATTCGGCCATCTAACTGAGATGAACATTTTAGTTAGCTGAGGGGCATGCTAGCTAGCTAATTGAAAGAACAAGCTAGCTAACCAGTTAACTTCAAGCAAAAATAAAAATATCTAAAGCAAAGTAAAATAAAGTACTTTCTTACTTGCAAGACGACCAAACTTTTCTGTATCAATCTTAGAATTGCTTAATTTATTTTGTAATCATCAAAATAAATATGGGGTCAACAATCTCCCCCTTTTTGATGATGACAAAACTTTTAAGCATATAAAGAGCAATTGTATATAACATTCTTCTCCCTCTTTTTGTCATTAATCAAAAAGAAGTTTGAAGAGTCTTGCAATAACTTTAAGCATAATAGATCAAGGAGATGTTAACATTCATTACATAATTAAAACAGTTATACAGATCAATACAAGACAATAGATATTACATGTCATTGTTTCAAGTCATAGAGCATAAACATAAACAAGCATAACAAGTTTGTTCAAATACTACAAAACCACATAAGTTAAGTACAATCACTTGTCATCATCAGATGAAGAAATATGCACTGAAGAAACATTTGGCTTGCTTGAAGATTCAGGCTTGACGGAGGAGGGCCGTGACGGTGGAGTGAAAAGGTGCGGATGAGAAAAGGAAGCATCAGGCGCAGAGGCGGCAGAACAAGTGATGAGAGTCTCCATGAGCTGACTCAGCCTTGAGAGGGTTGCAGTCCAATGATCAACAGCGTTTGCTGCATCCCGGGTCTAGGTCTGGCTCGATCTCATTTGATATTCTACCCACTCTGCCTTAGTCTCAAAGTTTTCAAGCTTTCTTTTAAGTAAATTTATCTCATTCAGGATCCGTTCCATGACAGATTCGTTGTGATGAAAAACTCTTCCATTAAGAATGTTCACATCATGAACAAGCCTTTCAAGAATAAGTTTAAATTGAGACATGTTTTCAAAAACAGAAGAAATATGTGGTACAAGAGTCTGATAATTAACAAAAGAAGCACTGTCACCAGAGCTTCGACTAGAAGTGGCAAGGGTCAATTCATTGATAATATGACGGAGTTGATCATCACATAATCTAACAGTTGGAAAAGGAGCAGGAGCAGGGTTGTCATTGCGAAAAGATGATCCAGAAACATTGATTTCAGGTGGATCAGGTAGAAAAGGGTTTTGGTCAGCTGTCATAGCAGCAAGATACGAATTAGGTTGGCTGAAGTCATAAGTGAAAAAGTTTTGAGGGGAATAGGCAGGTTGATTCATAGTAGGCAGTGGCATACTAGATTGTCCTTTTCTAGATCTAACTTTTAACCAAATACAATCCCTTTTAGCAAATCCATACGGTGCAGTGAATGAGCATTAAAAACGTCAGAGTGACGTAATGCCACTGCAGTTTCTCCTTTAAGTTTAATACCAAAAAACTCAAAAACATATGTGAGAAACATTCCGTAGGGCAAAGCAGCCTTAGCTCTGGATAAAGATTCTCTTATAACGGTCATCATTATTTCAGGTAAATCAACAGGGTCTTCTATTAAGATATCATACATTAAGCAAATGTCCCTATCGTTTACCACATTAAATGATCCAGCACGAGGGGCGAGAATCTTAGCAATGATACTATGGAAAAGCTGATTTTCAACTGATAACATATTTGCATCTAACGTTTCAATTTTACTAGCTTCAGTATCATCTATATTAAGGATTAGGCCAATCTTATATCCGCGTTCACTAGGGAGAATTTCTAAGAAACCATCAGATGGAAATTTCAAAGCAGATCCTAATGTTTTAGCATCTAGGTCTATTTTAGTCTTTTTCACAATGAAAGAAATAGTTTCACTACCAAAGGAAATGTTTTCATAGAATTCCTTAATAAGTTCAGGATAAATAGGTCTTTTGGTAGATAACAGTTTGTCCCATCCTTGTTTAACTAACAGATTACCGATTTTAAAACCTTCTTATTCTAAAAAGTTAAAGTCTACTAACCTCCCATGAGCAAAAGATTTTGAAGCAAGTAGGGAGTTGATTTGAGTAGAAGACGTGGAAGACTTCCGGCGAAGATCGGCACAATCGTCATCTCTAGCGATTGCCTTCTTCTTGGAAGCCATCAACTTCTTCTAGATAGATTAGTAGGTTGTATGGAAGGAAGGATTAATGGAAGGAATGAAAGAAACAGTTGAGAATGAGAGATGAATGGAGAAGACGCTCGGTTGGAGTTTGAATGAGGGAGAATGAAGGAGACGGCGTGATTTGAAAAGAAACGAGTGGAGAAAAAAAAAGGTTATATAGTGAATAGGCTTGATGGTTAATTGGCCAGGTGATTGTTTGGTTGCCTGGTCAGTTAGCTGCCATCAAAAGAAAAGAATAAAAGCCTTTCAAACGGCCGGTGGTTGGAAGAATTCAAAGAACATAGCTTTTATTAATTTGAAAAAACATAAAGCCTTACAACAAGCATTTGACATGAAATTCATTTGATTGATGTGATTTAAAGATGTCATAACTTTTAGATATCATATTACTTCATTAAATGATTCATTAAATGGTTGGATCAAACATCCATAATTCTCTTCTGATTTCATAAAATTTTGTTTCATCAAGTAGCTTAATAAAAATATAAGCAATTTGTTTTTCAGTATTTAAAAATTCAATAACAACATTTCCATTGTTAACATGATCTCTAATGAAATGATGTCTAATTTCAATATGTTTAGTTCTGGAATGTTGAATAGGATATTTAGTTAAACTAATTGCACTTGTATTATCACATTTTATAGGTATGGCTTTTTGTTTAATACCATAATCTTCTAGTTGTTGCTTAATCCATAAGATTTGAGCACAGCAACTCCCAGCTGCAACATACTCGGCCTCGGCCGTAGATAGTGCTACTGAAGTTTGCTTTTTGCTAAACCATGAAATTAAGTTAACACCTAGAAACTGGCAAGTTTCAGTGGTTGATTTCCTATCTAATTTACATTCAGCAAAGTCAGAATCAGTGTATCCTATTAAATCAATGCTAGATTGTTTATCATACCATATACCCAAATTTATTATTCCATTTAAATATTTAAATATTCTTTTAACAACAAGCAAGTGTGATTCTTTAGGATTTGCTTGATATCTAGCACACATGCAAACATTAAATAAAATATCTGGCCTACTAGCAGTTAAATATAACAAAGATTCAATCATACCTCTATATAATTTTAAATCAACAGATTTTTCAGAATTATAAGTTTCTAGTCTACATGATGAGCTCATAGGGGTACCGATACTCTTGGATGTCTCCATGCCAAACTTCTTGATCATTTCTTTTGTATATTTGGATTGGCTTATGAAGATCCCATCTTTGCTTTGTTTAATTTGAAGTCCGAGGATGTATGTCAGCTCACCCATCATACTCATCTCGAACTCTCCCTGCATAAGCTTAGCAAAGTCTTTGCACAAAGATTCATTAGTGGCACCAAATATGATATCATAACATAGATTTGAATAACTAATATATCTTTATTTTGCCTTTTAATAAATAAAGTTGTATCCACATTTCCTCGAATAAAATTATTACTAATCAAGAATTTGCTTAATCTTTCATACCATGCCCGGGGCGCTTGTTTCAAACCATACAAAGCTTTGTTTAATTTGAAAACGTGGTTTGGAAACAGATGATTTTCAAATCCGGATGGTTGTTCCACAAAAACTTATTCAGCAATATATCCGTTCAAGAAAGCGCTTTTAACATCCATTTGATATAATTTAAAATTTATATAACAAGCATAAGCAAGAAGTAATCTAATAGCTTCTAATCTAGCAACATGGGCATAAGTTTCATCAAAATCAATTTCCTCTTCTTGATTATAACCTTTAGCTACTAATCTTGCATTATTTCTAATTATATTACCATGTTCATCTAATTTGTTTCTGTAAACCCATTTAGTTCCAATAATTTGATGATCATATGGTCTTTCAATAAGAGTCCAAACATTATTTCTTTCAAATTGGTTAAGTTCCTCATGCATGGCATTAATCCAATCAACATCATTTTTAGCATCATCATAACATTTAGGTTCAATTTTAGATACAAATGCTAAATTATTACAAGCATCTCTAAATGATGATCTAGTTCTCACTCCTTGAGAAGGATCACCAATAATTTGATCTTTAGGGTGACTAAGAACATACCTCCATCCTCTTTATAATTCATCATTACCTTGTGAGGCTTCAGGTAGGTCAGCGTTCTCTTCTTCACTTACCTCTTGTGTATCGTTCTTATCCTTTAATATGATGTCCTTGAATTGATCTTCAATGTCATCTGCATCATTTATACCTTTTCCCTTCCTTGATGGAAGATCATTAGATTCATCAAAGATAACATGAATTGATTCTTCAACTACTAAAGTCTTTTTGTTGAATATTCTAAAAGCTCTACTATGTAAAGAATATCCGAGAAAAATTCCTTCATCAGACTTAGCGTCAAATTTATCAAGATTTGATTTTTCATTATTTAATACAAAACATCGACATCCAAAAACATGAAAGTAACTTATATTAGGTTTTCTTCCTTTCCAAAGTTCATATGAGTCTTTTTCAAAACAGGTCTGATTAATACACGATTTAAAACATAACATGCAGTGCTAATAGCTTCTGCCCAAAAATATTTAGGAAGATTGCTTTCACACAACATGGTACGTGCCATTTCCTCTAATGTTCTATTCTTTCTTTCAACTACTCCATTTTGTTGTGGTGTTCTTGGTGCAGAAAAATTATGTTCAATTCCATTTTCATTACAAAATTCTTCAAAAGATTTATTTTCAAATTCTTTTCCATGATCACTTCGTATTGACAAAATAGAAGAATTCTTTTCGTTTGTAATTCTTTTAAATAATTTTTGAAATGACGGAAATGCTTCATCTTTACTAGCTAGAAACAAAACCCATGTAAAGCGAGAGAAATCATCAATAATAATGAAACGTATCTTTTACCTCCTAGACTAGTGGTTCTTGTAGGACCGAATAAATCCATATGCAAGAGCTCAACGGTCTAGTGGTTGAAACAAAATTCTTTGATTTAAAAGAAACTCGGGTTTGTTTTCCAAATTGACAAGCATTGCAAAAATTATCTTTTTCAAAAACAAGTTTTGGCAAACCATGTACTAAATCCTTTTTAATTAATTTAGATAGTGAATCCATGCTTGCATGAGCTAGCCTATGATGCCATAACCAACTATTATCAGTTTTATTATTAGTAGCAACTAGGCAATCAATATTTTGATCATGCAAATCATTTAAATTAACAATGTATACATTACCTTGCCTTTGACCAACAAATCTCATATTTTCATTAGCAGGATTTCTAACAATGCATAAGGATGATTCAAATGTAACATTAAATTCTTTGTCACATAATTGACTAATGCTAAGTAAATTGTGTTTCAAACCTTTTACAAGCAGAACATTATCAATATAAGCATGAGGTGTGATACCTATTTTTTCAATGCCAATTATTTTTCCTTGGCCATTATCACCGAAAGTAACAGCACCTCCATCTTTTGCTTCCAAAGTGATGAATTGTGATTCATCACCGGTCATGTGTCTTGAGCACCCGCTATCAAAGTACCATTGTCTTTTAATTGCTCGGGTTACAAGACACACCTGCATACACAATTTCAATTTTTGTTCTTAGGTACCCAAGCTTTCTTGGATCCTTTAGGGTTAGTCAAAATGGTTCCTTTTGGGATCCATATTTTCCTTATCTTTTGTGTTTGGCAAATATAAGCTTTGTGTCCAATTTTTCCACATTTAAAACATGTAATTTTAGTAGAATCATCAGCATGCTCATAAATATTTTTTAGAAATTTTTGTCTTTCAAAAGTATTGTATCCAAGACCAGCTCTATTGTAAACAGCTCTTTGACTATTTAAAATCATTTCTAATTTTTTTGAACTTAGACTAAATCCATCAACAATTGGTTTTAATTTATCTACTTCATTTTTTAAATCTTGGTTTTCCTTTAACAAAGATTCATTATCCTTTGAAATTCTTTCTTTTTCAAGAGTAAGATTTTTATTTCATTTTTCAATTCTTTGCTTTTTGAACTTAAATTTGCAAAATCATCAATAAGTTCATAAAATGCACATTGTAATTCATCAAAGGTAAAGTCATCTAAAAAGTTAGGGCTTACCTCATCATTATCAGCCATGAAGCAAACATTGGCAACTTCAGTTTTCTCTTCATTTTCTGAACTTGTAGCTTCACTGTCGCTCCAAGTGGCCATCATTGCATTTTTCTTTATTCTTCTAGATGCCTTCTTTAATAGTGGATAATCTGGTCTAATGTGTCCTGGCTTCTTGCACTCATAGCATGTTGGAGGTTCACTCTTTTCCTTATCTTTGCTATGATCTCCTTTGACAAAATGCTTTCTTTTTCAAATCTCTTTTTCTTCCTGAACATTTTAAATTTCCTTGAAATAAGTATCATATCATCATCTTTCTCACTCTCACTTGTGGTTTCTTCACTCTCATCTTCTTGAGTTGCACTCTTCAATGCCATGGTCCTTCTCTTCTTTGAATCATCTTCATCAATATGTTGTCGTTGCTGAAGCTCGTGAGTCATCAAAGAACCGACCAACTCTTTAAGTGATAAAGTGTTGAGATCTTTTGCTTCTTGAATTGCTGTGACTTTTGCTTCCCATGTCCTAGGTAAAGATCTTAAAATTTTTCTAACAAGATCCCTGTTAGCATAAGATTTTCCAAGACTCTTCAATCCATTAATAATGTCAGTAAATCTTGTAAACATATCAGTAATATTTTCAGCAGGATCCATCTTAAATAATTCATACTTATGAACAAGCATATTTATTTTAGATTCCTTGACTTGATTTGTACCCTCATGGGTGACTTCAAGTCTATCCCATATTTCCTTAGCAGACATACAAATAGATATGCGATTAAACTCATTTGCATCAAGAGAGCAATAAAGAACATTCATAGCCTTAGCATTTAATTGAGCTAATTTCTTGTCTTGCTCATCCCATTCAGATTTAGGTTTTGCAATATTAACATTTTAATCATAATAGTGGGTGTGTGAGGTCCATTAATTATGATTTCCCATAAATCATAATCTAGTGCTTGAATGAAGATTTTCATTCGTGCTTTCCAATATGTGTAGTTTGTTCCATTGAACAAAGGTGGTCTATTAGTTGATTGTCCCTCAATCAACATGGAATTCATTGGGATTACTATTGATCTTTGGCTCCAAGCTTATCAAAGCTATAGAAATCAAGAGCACGCTGCTCTGATACCACTTGTTGTCCAGATGTAGTAACCCAAGAGGGGGGTGAATTGGGTTACTTAAAAAAAATTAATAGCTATGCAAATATGTGCTTTTAACCCTAATTTTGATTTGCAGTGGTGAAGTGGGGTGCACAGAGTAATAACAACAGAAAAGCAAACAACCATAAATACACAGAAGTTTATAGTGGTTCGTGCCAAACTCAGCACCTATATCCACTCCCCAACACCTTTGGAATTCCACTAATCGTATCACAACGATTACAACCTCTAGCCGAACCAGGCTAGCCCTCTTGTTTATACGGCACAAGGCAGCCAAAAACCCCTAGCCAAACCTAGGCTAGTCCTCTTGTTTCACGGCACAAGGAAGCCAAAAACCCCTAGCCAAACCTAGGCTAGTCCTCTTGTTTAAATGGCACAAGGAAGCCAACAACAAACCAGGGTTCACTAACCCTTTTACAAGATAATCATAGTATGTAAAGAAGAAGCTCCTACAATGAGCAAATATTCTGAATATACTTTACAACTTTTGAAGCAATAAACTCAGCAATAAATGAACTAGGTTGAAGCAGCTGAAGTTTTGAATGCTTGAAAAACTTCAATGATTCGGACAACCTTTCGGAGCAAGGAATGAACTTGAATGCCCAGCAACCACTCAACAAATATGCAATGAATGCTCTTTTCTTGGATTTTTCTCTCTTTTAAATTTTTTTTTCAAAAATTGTCTAGGTGTGCTTCTAATCCCAGCTATTTATATCCATCTAACAGCCGTTAGATACATAAAAATAAATGGAAATAATAACATGAAGAAAATATAACCGTTAAACATGTTTCCCTTAAGCATTGAATGCAGATCTCCATTTGAGGAAGGATGAGCACTGTAAAAATTCAAAAATCCAAAAGTTAAATATAGCTTGAAATAGCAATAGAGAGAGAGAGAGAAAAAGCACTCTTAAAAGCTTAGGCGGCGGTGGACTGAAAAATGGCTCCAGGTAGCTGAGGATATGAATGCCATCGTCCAAGAGTAAAGCAAGAAACCTCAGCTAGCTAATCAGTTAGCTAACTAGAGAGGTCACAACAAAAGAATCATCCTGAGGCAGCATCAGTTAGCTTGGCAGCTAACTAAGCGAAAGTCAGTTAGCTCTTTAGCTAACTAACAGAGAAAAAGTAACGGCAAGAGAAAAATTCATGCTATCATAGTTAGCTCTCCAGCTAACTTAATTTGAAATCCACACGGCTGCAGGAGAAGAACAAGACATTTAGTTAGCTGAATAGCTAACTGAAGAATGGCCAGTTAGCTCACGAGCTAACTAGAAGTAAAAGCAATATGTTGTCCATCCAGCTTAGTTAGCTCTCCAGCTAACTGAGCAAAAGGGCAGCCATTCGTTCTATATAATAGTTAACTCTCCAGCTAACTAACCAACAGTTAGCTAGCTCTTTAATTAACTGAATTTGAATCCCCACGGCTGAGATGTTCCCTGTGAAAATCAGTTAGCTGAGCAGTTAGCTCCATGATGAAATAGTTAGCTAAGCAGTTAACTAAAAGAAACATCAGCTAGCTAGAAGGAGTTTCAGTTAGCTAACAAGACATCCAACCAGCTAGCTAAAATTGGAGGGTGTTCGGCCAATGCACTGTGACGAGCAAATCAGTTAGTTGAAGGAATTCCAGCTAGCTAACAAGCTAGCTCACCAGTTGACTAAAAGAAAATGATGTTCGGCCAGGAACCTGAGACAAGTTTCTTAGTTAGCTGAAAGGGCTCCAGCTAGCTAATAAACTAACTCACTAGCTAGCTAAAAAAGGAGGACGTTCGGCCATCTAACTGAGATGAGCATTTTAGTTAGCTAGGGGCATGCCAGCTAGCTAATTGAAAGAACAAGCTAGCTAACCAGTTAACTTCAAGCAAAATAAAAATATTTAAAGTAAAGTAAAATAAAGTACTTTCTTATCAGTCAATTTTACATAAAGATACTTACTTGCAAGGTGACCAAACTTCCCTCTATCAATCTTAGAATTGCTTTTATTTTGTAATCATCAAAATTAATCTGGGGTCAACACCGTGAGACATTTTCCCTCTTCTCTTCATGCGTGGTCTCTTCTGTTGACTAGGCTTCCTTGAGAACTTTGACCACACTAAAGTTTCTTGGGAGAAACTACTCCCTCCTCTCACATTCCACGAAGTCCCTCTCTCACCCTTCACGTGAGGTTTCTTTCCATGAGATGAAGCCTGGGATGTTCTCTTCTCACGTGATGCCAAGATGCTTCCTCCTCAACGTACGTGAAGTGGGTCAATGGATTTCCTGGACTCTGCGCGTCCTCTTCCTCCCGTAAAAGTCCCTCACGGAAGCGAAGCCTCCTTCATCTTTGATTCACTCGATCAAGCCACAAAGCCAACGCAAGCCAATGCAATCAGCGATCAGCCCTCCCAGCGATCATCCCATGGGAGCCATCGATCTCCTCCCACATCGCGTTCGGGCTCGCAAACGTCCAAGGTCCACGCGATGGGTTACGACCCCACTGCTGCCCTGCGATGAGAAAGGATTGGAAGAAAAGAATCTGTTCTATTCCATCCAAACCCTAGCGCTAGAGTTTAAATACGAAAAAGTCTTTGTACATCGCCTTCTGTTGGCCCAGATGGCAACCCAAGAGGGAGGGATGAATTGGGTTCTTTAAAAAATTTAAACCTTTTGAAAACTATTAGCTTTAAGTTAAATGAAATTAAATGCAAGGCAAATATAAAGCACAAACAAGGAGATAGAGATAGAGATAATGGAAGCACGGCAAACACAAGATTTTATAGTGGTTCGGTGTATCCAACACCTACGTCCACTCCCAAGATTCACTTGGGTCCACACTATAATCACTAGATTACAGCCGAGTTGTTTTACAAGCTCACAACTCAAACTTGTTGTTTTCCCCCGGGATCACAACGAACCCAGCCGGTTTTCCGGGCTCACCAGCACAAAACCCTAAACTCAAGCTTATCTAGCTTGACCCGAGGTATAAACCTCCACTAGTTCAATCCCCCAGATTGAACTAGCAAACAAGAATGAAAAGATTTTTTCAATAATACAAAGCTCCTCAAATGAGCAGATATTCAAATGAATGAACAAATAAGTTTAGAAAAGCCTGTTTGAAGTTGGAGTTGAGCTTTTCTTCTTTTCTTCTTTTTCTCTTCTCTTTGGAGATGTTGAATCAAGCCTCAGCTTTGATTCTTGCAAATGTTGCGGATGAGAAGTTGAAAAATCTTTAGAATTTTTCTTCCCCTTTGAGAATCCTTCGATTTTTTCAAGATTGAATGCCTTGGATTCTTCTTTGAGCTTTGTGGAGTGGAAGGATTTGAATTTGAGTGCTTTTCTCTTGATTCAGGCTCAGGCTTTCTCGGATTTTTGATTTAAAATTTCTCTATTTTTCGTCCTCTCTTTTCAAACGGTGTTTTCCCCTTTTTATAGATTTCTTTTAATCCTTTTGGGAAGAAAACTAGCCGTTGAATGTACCTGAAACAAAATATATCCGTTAGAAATTAGGTAAAAAAAATATTACCGTTAGAGCTGATCTGGCAATTTAAAATTCGTCCAGACAGGTTGGAGTCGGCTCCAACTTTTCAGGTGTCGGCTCCAAGTCGTTTTTCCAAAAATAGAAAGTTCTGAGTTCGTTGAGGAGTCGGCTCCAAAAAAGTTAGGTGTCGGCTCGCCATCGTCAGGTGTCGGCTCCCGAATACTGTAGGTGTCGGCTCCAAGATGCTCAAAAAATCAACGTTCTGTCCCACATCGGAGTCGGCTCCAGACACTGTAAGTGTCGACTCCGAAACTCGGTGTCGGCTTCGAAACTCTAGGTGTCGGCTCCGGACCGTATCAAAAATCAGAAGAAAATTTGAATGGCCATGGGGTCGGCTCCAGGAATTCTAGGTGTCGACTCCAGGTCTGAAACTTTGAAATATGTTTTGCAATTGATTCAAAACATTTCTTAATTTATTTAAATTGATCAAATATTTTTGAGTCCTGAAATACTTGTCAAATCATTAGTAAACAAATAAATATACTCAATTCCTTTATTAATCATCAAAATCAATATTGGGTCAACAATCTCCCCCTTTTTGATGATATAAAAACATTGAGTATATGCATAGTATTCTTAAATTAAAAAAAATTTAAGAGAGTGATCCTCATAAGTAAGCTCCCCCTGAATAAGGTAGCTCCCCCTATGAAGTTCAAATTATCCTCATTTCAATTTTCACTTAAGCTTAATGCCAATTCACTTGATTTTCAATGCATATATTTTCTCCATAATTGTAATTGAATGCATATACGACATAACTTTCTCCCCCTTTTTGTAATCAACAAAAAGATAAAGAAAAGTTAAGTCAAAAGATCAAATTGATAGATCAAAAGATAATTTCATTTCATCAAAGTCAAGTGTTACAAATAAACTGAAATTTCATTAAAAAGAAACTATGCTTACATACATCAAATTATACTTTCATTACATCAAAATTGAAACTTTCATTACATCAATATATTAGTTCTTATCCTTGTTAAATGATCTACAATCTTCTGCATTCCTTCAGTCTGAAGTTTGATAGTCTTTTATCTTTCATCAACAAAAGTACAAGCAGTGACAATTTTATCTTGTAACTCGGCATTGCTCTTTGAATAGGTTTCAGAATCTCCACAAATGTCTTTAAGTTCTTCAAAAATTCTTCAAGTCACACTTAAAGATCCAGTAGAAGAGCTAAGAGTTGATTCAATTTTGGCAATCCGATCATCTAAGGAATAAAGAGTTTCTTTAAGATTCATAAATTTGTTGTCAAACTCAGTCTTCAATTCATCCTTCTGAGCAGCAAGAAGATTTTTGAGTTGCTCTAACTGAAGGTCTGAAAATCCGACTGAAGAAGAGGATGAAATCACAGGTACTGGGGCAGGAGCTGGAGCAGGAGTACTAGGATGCGGAGAGGGAACCCTCATAGACGGACCAGCCTCACAAGGTGCAGAATGTCTGGGCTCAGGGGCTCTCTCATCTAGTTGCCTTTCCTTTCCCACTGACCATTAATCTTGACAAATCCCATTCGATGAAAGTAGCCAAACTATAATAATCGGTGTGTCTCAGGTTCTTTGATGGTTCATTCTCTAGAATCACTACTCCTTGGCTCTGAATACCATGTGAGAATCATGCCATAAGGTAGTGATGATCTTCTCTTCCCTCCGGCCTCAGCCATATAGAATATCATCATGGCTGCTAGGTTAATAGGCTGACCGTCAATACACTATCCATCACAACAATGTCGCTCGAGACATACTCAAAACGTCCGTCTTTGGGAACAAATCCTACTGCAAATGTTGTGTAACAATCTTAATTCCAAGGGCAACTGATTAGCCCTAATTTCCTCAAATTCTTCAACAACTCTCCTAACATCCTTGATAAGGCCGCTGATCTATCACTGTGCATATGCAGCTAATCCGGTAATAGGGATGCTCAGGAGATTTCCTAATTTTTGGAATGTAAGATGAATCCTCTCCTCTAACAGAGCTTACTAAACCACCATCTCCTCTAGATAAATTGAAATAAAATTCTTTTACTAAAGCTGGGTAAGTGGGAACATCAAGAGAGCAGACTTATCCCATCCAGCTCCTTAATTGTTACCAATTGAAAAACCCTCGGATTCAAAGAATTCAAAATCAACTTTCCTACCCATTGTGATTACCCTCCCTGCTAGGGTATCTACCTGAGGTGAAGTGGTGTTAGGATTGTCTGAATCGGTGGAGGAATCCTCGCTTGGAGAGGCTCGCGGACGGGTCGCCTCACGGAACGCTTTCCGGTCACCACTCGCTCCAAACACCGAACCTCTCCTCTTAGGTGCCATTGGATCCTTAGGAAAGCTTGGAGGAGTGGAATTAGAGATGGGGAGTTTGAGAGAGTTTGGAGGGATTTGGTTGAGGATTGAAGTTTAGGAAATGACGAGGTGTCGACTCTGCCCTAATAAATCAATTTTGGACCCAGGTGTCGACTCCCGCAAAGTCGGGTGTCGACTCCAAATCGCTAACACAGTCAGCGCTCGAACTGGAGTCGGCTCCACTTAACGGGTGTCGGCTCCAAGGTCAGGGACCGAGAGCGACACAGAAAAGGTGTCGACTCCTCATTCTGAGGTGTCGACTCCAATGACAGTTTCAGAGAAAAATAATTGAGATTCAAACAACTGAAACTTGTCAAAAAAATTCATAAAATTTTGATAAAATTTTGGAATTAAGAATCAAATATGACTAGATAATTGTCCTTAAAATTATGAAAGGAATTCAAGAAATTAATAGAAATCTAGATAGTCATTCCTTAGGTTTCAAAATCATTCCAAAGGATCACAAATCCCTAATTCACCTCTAAGATAACAAAATCTCTCTTCACTCAAAGGTTTTGTAAATATCAGCTAATTGTTCTTCAGTATTAACATATCAAGACAAATTTCATTATTAGCTACATGTTCTCTTATAAATGATATCTAATTTCAATATGTTTTGTTCTTGAATGTTGAATTGGATTTTTAGTTAGATTTATTGCACTTGTGTTATCACATCTAATAGGAGTTTTATCAAGTGTTATGCCATAATCTTCAAGTTGTCGCTTAATCCAAAGGATTTGAGCACAGCAACTTCCAGCTGCAACATATTCTGCTTCAGCAGTGATAATGCAACCGAATTTTGCTTTTTGCTAAACCAGAGATTAAGTTACTTCCTAAGAATTGCATGCACCACTTGTGCTTTTTCTATCTAATTTACATCCAGCATAATCAGAATCAGAATATGCAATCAATTTAATGTTGAGTCTCTAGAATACCATAAACCTACATTTTTAGTTCCACTTAAATATCTTAAGATTCTTTTTACAGCAATTAAGTGAGATTCTTTAGGTTCAGATTGAAATCTAGCACATAAACAAACAGCAAACATTATATCTGGTCTACTTGCTGTTAAGTAAAGAAGAGATCCGATCATACCTCTATAATATTTTTGATCTACTTTCTTACCATCTTCATCTTTGTCCAGCTTGCATGAAGGACTCATGGTGTTCCAAGGGTTTGATTGATTCCATACCAAACTTCTTGAGATTTCTTTTGTGTATTTGTTTGGTTGATGAAAATTCCCTCTTTGCTTTGTTTGATTTGAAGTCCTAGGAAGAAGTTGAGTTCTCCCATCATGCTCATTTCAAATTCACCCTGCATTAACTTAGCAAATTCTTGACATAAGATTGTTAGTAGCACCGAATACAATATCATCAACATATATTTGTACTACTAATAAATCCTTTCTTTTCTTTTCAAAAATAGTTTTATCAACATTTCCTCTTATAAAATCATTTTCAATTAAAATTTACTTAATCTATCATACCAAGCTCTAGGTGCTTGTTTTAAACCATAGTGCTTTGTGTAATTTAAAAACATGATTTGAAAATTCATGATCTTCAAAACCAGGTGGTTGTTCAACAAAAACTTTCTCATTTATAAATCCATTTAAAAATGCACTTTTAACATCCATTTGAAATAAATTGATATTCATATGACATGCAAATGCAAGTAATCTAATTGCTTCTAATCTAGCTACAGGTGCAAAAGTTTCATCAAAATCAATTCCTTCTTCTTGATTATATCCTTTTGCAACTAATCTAGCTTTGTTTCTAATTACTATGCCATTTTCATCTAATTTATTTCTAAATACCCATTTTGATCCTATAACAGAATGATCTTTAGGTCTATCAACTAAGGTCCATACATTATTTCTAGTAAATTGATTTAATTCTTCTTGCATAGCTAACATCCAATTATTATCTTTTTCAGCTTCTTCAATAGTTTTAGGTTCAATTTGAGATACAAATGCAAGATGATTATTGATGTTTCTCATTGATGATCTAGTTCTTACTCCTTGAGATGGATTCTTGGATGACCATAGGCATATCTCCAATCTCTAGGTAGATCTACATCATTATGATTAGCATCAACAACATCAACCTAGGTGAATCATTATCTTTAGCTTCTTGTTCATGATCTGAAGATACATCTATATTAATTTTTCAATATCTCTTTCTAAATGTTTGTATCTTCCTCATCATCAATCTTTTCAGAACTTGATGCTAAAGATTCATCAAAAACTACATGAATAGATTCTTCTACAATTAAGTTTTCTTGTTAAATACTCTATAGGCTTTACTAGATGTTGAATATCCTAAGAAATGCCTTCATCAGATTTTGCATCAAATTTTCCTAGATTATCTTTACCATTATTATGAATGAAACATTTACAACCAAATGCATGAAAATAACTTATGTTTGGTTTTCTATTATTCCATAGTTCATAAGGAGTTTTCTTAAGATTGGCCTAATTAAAGCTCTATTTAAGATGTAACATGCTGTGTTTATAGCTTCCGCCCAAAAGTATTTGGAGTTGCTTTCACATAGCATGGTACGGGCCATGTCTTCTAAGTTCTATTTTTTCTTTCAACTACTCCATTTTGTTGTGGTGTTCTAGGTGCAGAAAAATTATGATGAATGCCATTTTCATGCAAAAGTTTTCAAATAAGTGATTTTTTCAAATTCAGTCCATGATCACTTCTTAGAGACACTATGGTGTGTTTTTCTCATTTGTGACTTTCTTGAAGAATTTCAAAAATATCGAGAAAGTCTCATCTTTGTGAGCTAAAAAATACCCAAGTGAATCTAGAGTAATCATCTACTATCACAAGACCATATTTCTTTCCTCCTAGACTTGTGGTTCTAGTAGGTCCAAAAAGGTCCATGTGAAGTAGCTCAAGTGGCCTAGAAGTTGAAACAATATTTTTAGATTTGAAAGAATTTCTAGTTTGTTTTCCAAATTGACATGCATCACAAATTTTGTTATTTTCAAAATCTAAGTTTGGAAGTCCTTTTACTAAATCCATTCTAATTAATTTTGAAATTAGGTGTGTGCTTGCATGACCTAATCTACGATGCCATAACCAACCAATCTCATTCATATTAGCATTATTAGCAACTAAGCAATGATTACTAGTAGACAAATTGTCTAAATCAATCAAGTATACATTGCCATTTCTATTTCCAATAAAATAATGCTATTATCAATGGGATTAGAAACAGTGCAATAGAAGCTTCAAATGATACTTTAAAACCTTTATCACATAATTGGCTAATACTAATTAAATTATGTTTTAAACCATCACATATAAAGACATTTTCAATATATGGAGGGAGTTATTTGAATTTTACCAAACCCCATGATTTGGCCTTTGCCATTGTCACCAAATGTAACAACTCCTCCTCTTTTCTTCAAGGGTGATGAATTGATCCTTGTCACCCGTCATGTGTCTTGAGCAGCCACTATCAAGATACCACTTTCGCTTTGATCTTTTGGCCGCAAGACACTCCTGCAAAAATAATTAAGTCTTATGTTTAGGTACCCAAGCTTTCTTGGGTCCTTCATGGTTAGTAGCATAAAAGATTGTTCCTTTGGAACCCATATTTTCTTTTTTATTTAATTTTTTGTTATTTTCTTTACATTCATAGATTTATGTCCTTTCTTGTTACAATAATGACATGTAAATTATTTTTTTGTTCTTTTCTAAAAAATTTTTGACAAATTTTTGTTTTAAGGTTATATCCTAATCCAGCTTTATCAAAATAGCTCTTTGATTTTAAAATAAATTAAGTTTTTCAGAACTATAAGTAAATTTATCAACAATATTTTATATTTATCAACTTCCTTCTTTAATTTATCATTTTAGAAATTGATTCTTTTCTTTTTCAAATTTCATTTTCAGATTTTAGTTTTTAATTTCATTTAAGATTTCTTTTTCTTTGATTTTTTCATTTTTCAAAACTTGTATTTCTTTTTCAAAATTTTAAAATCATCAACAAGTTCATTAAAGCATCAAAAATTCATCAAAGCAAAATCATCACAAGGGTTTTCGGAACTTACCTCATCGTCGTTTGCCATAAAGCAAATGTTTGCAACTTCTTTTGTTCTTCCTCGGAAGAGATTCATCGCTGTCACTCCAAGTTGCAACATAGGCTTTCTTCTTCTTCTTTTTTTCAGTTGAGGACAATCATATCTAAAGTGCCCCGGTTTCTTACATTCATAGCAAATCAAGGGGTCTTTCTCTTTTCCTTGTCCTTTTTCCTTTTCTTTTTCTCCTTCCATCTTTCCAAATTTCTTCTTGTGGAAGGGTCTCTTTCTTCTCATGAATTTTTTAAATTTTCTTGCTAGAAGAGCTGTCTCATCATCATCATCATCATCACTGCTGCTCTCCTCACTTTCTGCAGCCTTAAGAGCTATAGTTTTTTTTCTTGACTTCCTCCTCTTGATGCTGCTTCATGGTCAGCTCATGGGTCATAAGGATCCAAGTAGCTCCTCTAAGGGTAAAGTGTTGAGGTCCTTGGCTTCTTGGATTGCAGTCACCTTTGCTTCCCATGTCTTGGAAGTGACCTAAGAATTTTCGAACAAGTTCAGAGTTAGTATAGTCTTACCAAGACTTTTCAAACCATTTACAATATCAGTAAATCTAGTGTACATGCATGCAATAGTTTCAGTTTGTTCCATGCTAAATAATTCATATTTATGAACAAGAATATTAATTTTAGATTCTTTTACTTGATTGTACCCTCATGGGTAACCTCTAATCTATCCCAAATCTCTTTTGCGGAATTACATGTAGAGATTCGATTAAATTCATTAGCATCTAAGAACAATATAAAACATTCATGGCCTTAGCATTGAGCTGTGCCATTTTCCTATCATTATCATTCCAATCCCTTTCGGGCTTAGGAACAATAGTGCCATCAACAATGTGTGGGTGTACTAGGTCCATTAATTATAACACCCAATTCATAATCAGAAGCTTGAATGAATATCCTCATTCTAGCTTTCCAATATGAATAGTTGGAACCATTAAATAAGGAGGTCTATTCGTAGAATGACCTTCAGCAAATGAAGATCCAACTTGAGCTGCCATTTGGATCTTTAGCTCTTGATCGTGTGATCAAAAAAAATGAGCACTAGCTCTGATACCAATTGTTGGCCCAGATGGCAACCCAAGAGGGGGGGTGAATTGGGTTCTTTAAAAAATTTAACCTTTTAAAACTATTGCTTTAAGAAATGAAATTAAATGCAAAAATATAAAGCACAAAAAGAGATAGAGATAGAGAAATAAGCACGGCAAAACAAAGATTTTATAGTGGTTCGGTGTATCCAACACCTACGTCCACTCCCAAGATTCACTTGGGTCCACACTATAATCACTGATTACAGCCGAGTTGTTTTACAAGCTCACAACTCAAACTTGTTGTTTTTCCCGGGATCACAACGAACCCAGCCGGTTTTTCGGGCTCACCAGCACAAAACCCTAAACTCAAGCTAATCTAGCTTGACCCGAGGTATACTACCTCCACTAGTTCAATCCCCCAGATTGAACTAGCACAAACAAGAAGAAAAGTTTTTTAAATACAAAGCTCCTCAAATGAGCAAATATTCAAAAATAAAAATAAGTTTAGAAAAGCCTGATTTGAAGTGATTGGATTTGAGCTTTTCTTCTTTTTTCCTCTTCTCTTTGGAGATGTTGAATCAGGCCTCAGCTTTGATTTTTCAATGTTGCAGTTGAGAAGTTGAAAAAAAACAGAGCTTTTCTTTTTGGAATCCTTCGATTTTTTTTGAATGCCTTGGATTCTCTTTGAGCTTTTGGAGTGGAAGGATTTGAATTTGAAGTCTTTTCTCTTGAGATTCAGGCTCCTTTCTCGGATTTTTGATTTGAAATTTCTCTATTTTTCTCCTCTCTTTTCAAACGGGTGTTTTCCCCTTTTTATAGATTTCTTTTAATCCTTTTGGGAAGAAAACTAGCCGTTGGAGTGTACCTGGAAACAAAATATATCCGTTAGAAATTAGGTAAAAAGGAAATATTACCGTTGAGCTGATCTGGCATTTTAAAATTCGTCCCACAGGTTGGAGTCGGCTCCAACTTTTCAGGTGTCGGCTCCAAGTCGTTTTTCCAAAAATAGAAAGTTCTGAGTTCGTTGAGGAGTCGGCTCCGAAAAAGTTCAGGTGTCGGCTCCCAATACTGTAGGTGTCGGCTCCAAGATGCTCAAAAAATCAACGTTCTGTCCCCGCATCGGAGTCGGCTCCAGACACTGTAAGTGTCGACT
>UESW01001517.1:0-47944 GCA_900491605.1 Calamus simplicifolius
GTTTTCAAACTCCTTTCCATGATCGCTTCTAATTGATAAAACTTAAAAACCTATTTCATTTGTTATTTTTCTAAAGAGTTTTAGAAAAGCTGCAAATGCCTCATCTTTACTTATTAAAAATAAAACCCATGTAAAATGCGAGAAATCATCGATAATCGCAAAATCATAACATTTACCGTCTAGACTTCTGGTTCTAGTCGGTCCAAATAAATCCATATACAAAAGTTCTAAAGGTTTAGAGGTTGAAATCATATTTTTAGACTTGAATGAAACTCTAGTTTGATTTCCAAATTGACATGCATCACAAATCTTATCTTTTTTAAAATTTAATTTTAGCAAACCCCTGACTAAATCCTTTTTGATTAATTTTGAAAGCAAGTCCATGCTAACATGGAACCCATATCTTCTTAACATTGTGTGTGTGACATGAATAAGCTTTGTGATCAGGTTTTTCATATTTAAAATATATAATTTTTGCATAATCACTATCATTTATAAATATATTTTTTAAAAATTTTTGTCTCTTTATACTCGTATCCAATACCGGCTTTATTGTAAATTGTTCTTTGACTATTAAGAATCATTTCTAATTTATTTGAGCTCATAGTAAACCTCTATACTATTGGTTTTAATCTATCTACTTTATTTTTTAAAATCTTTATTTTTTGAAGCAAAGATTCATTTTTCTTTAAGAGTTTTTTGTTTTTCAAAACTTAAGTTTTTAACTTGATTTTTCAATTCTTTGTTTTTAGAACTCAAGTTAGCAAAGTCATCAACTAATTCATAAAATGCATTACACAATTCTTTAAAAGTAAAATTATCTAGGAAACTAGGGCTTACATCTTCATTGTCTGCCATGAAGTATAGGTTGGCTTCCTCATTTTTTTCATCTTTCTCAGAGCTTGATTCATCACTATCACTCCAAGTGGCAATCATTGCTTTCTTCTTGAATTTCTTGGAACTTTTCTTCAATAGAGGGCATTCAGATTTAAAATGACCCAGCTTTTTACATTCATAACATATAAGGGGTTGATCTTATTCTTTTCTTTACTATGCTCCCATTTCACAAATTATCTCCTTCTTCCTTTAAATTTTTTCTTCCTCATAAATTTCTTAAATTTTTTAGTGATAGGTGCCATCTCGTCATCCTCCTCACTATCACTAGTGCTTTCCTCACTTTCTTTATTTAGTGTAGCACTCTTCAGTGCTATTGTTCTTTTCATCTTTGACTCATCCTCATCAAGATGTTGTTCAGCTCATGAGTCATTAATGACCCAACCAATTCTTCTAATGATAGAGTGTTGAGGTCCTTGGCTTCTTGTACTGTAGTTGTTGGGGAACGCAAAATACCTCCAAGATCACGGCTATAGCGTATATGAGTAATGCAAAAAACTTTTACCATTCTAATCTATGAGTACAAGATCATACCTTCAGATTTGAACTTTGGAACACTTTGATTCAATTGCTCGACCTCAACCTTTTAGCCTTCCGCCGTATTCCCGAAAATACCTTCTTTCTCTCACAAGATGGTGGAATCTCTTGGCCGTCATATGGTTTCTTGTTTTTCTTTCTCCAAAAACGTTCTTCCTAGCAACCAACTAAGAGGGTATTTATAGGGCTACAACAGGGACCAATAGGCAAATATGAAAAGAACTTTCCACGTATTAAATCTCCCAATCCTACCCCGGGTTAGGATTCAATTACGTAAATTATAATTCATTCCACTAAAGAATTATAATTGTACTCCTAATCATATTTGAATTTATATTTTTGAGCCTTTAATATTAAATACTTATTATCTCCCAACGTTAAGATTACAGATATCCACCAATTAAATTTAATTACTGACAATATAATTTAATTGGCTTTTATTATACTTGAGACCTATCCACTAAACTTATTTGATGTATCAGATTCAAAATCCACTTGCAAGATTTGATACAATCAAAACTTATAAGCTTCCTCAAGGGGATATCATCAATCCAATTTATCAGGACGTGGTTTCCTTCAACTATTAATATTCACCATATATAATGTTATTGCCCAACCCATGAGTTTATTGACTCATATAGAATCTCACTCTATGTGTAATCAAAGCAATAATCACTACATACACGTGTCTAGAAATAGAATTCGGATTAAGAGCATAAGTAATCATAATATTCATGAGGTTTAATTATTTTATAAAGTAAGTATAAAATAATTAACTCAATTGGGTCCTATTCAATACACACAAAGTGTACTAGCACAAATAGTTAAATAAACCATTCCCCGTAGTCAAGACAGACCTACTAAAAATTTATGCTACAGTTCTGCTGATGGTGTGTCCAATTCCATCTAAAACTGTGAACAATAAATTTATATTCAAAAGAACCGATGATCTAGTCTTCTGTGTATAAGCCGTACTCTACACACTAGATCAAATACTCTTTGTAAATACTAGACACATGCACATATATAGTAAATGGCATACATTGCTCAAAATGAATTCTCATTAAAATATAAAGACATAACATAAAGCATATCTTTTAGTCTATATCTCTATCAATCTCCCACTTAGACTCAAAGCAATGCTTGTACACATCTAACTCCCATGCCCTCTACATGTCTATCAAAAACTTTCAAAGTTAAACTCTTTGTAAAAGGGTCTGCCAGGTTGTCCTCAGATGTAACCTTGGTCACCAGCACATCACCTCTTTGCACGATGTCACGTATCAGGTGATACTTACGCTCAATGTGTTTAGTTTTCTTATGGGTCCTAGGTTCCTTTGAATTAGCAACTGCTCCACTATTATCACAATAAAGTATAATAGGTAATTGCACTGAAGGTATCACACTAAGATCCAAAAGGAAGTTTCTAAGCCAAACAGCCTCTTTTGCAGCCTCAGATGCAGCCACATACTCAGCTTCCATGGTAGAGTCAGCAACACAAGTTTGCTTCACACTCCTCCAACTAATGGCTCCACCACCCAAAGTGAACACATATCCCGAGGTTGATTTCCTAGATTCATTATTTGATTGGAAGTCCGAATCTGTATATCCTATAGGCATAAGACTATCTTCTTGGTAAACTAACATTTAATCTTTAGTCCTTTTAGGTACTTAATTATATGTTTTACTGCAGTCCAATGTTCTCACCCAGGGTTAGACTGAAATCTGCTAACCATACCTACGGCAAAACAGATATCAGGTCTAGTACATAGCATAGCATACATTAGGCTTCCTACTGCAGAAGCATAAGAAAACTGCCTTCATACTTTCTATCTCTTCAGGTGTCTTAGGACACTGATCCTTAGATAGAGAAATTCCATGCCTGAAAGGAAGAAATCCTTTCTTGGAATTATGCATACCAAACCGGGTGAGAATTTTATCAATATAAGTGGCTTGAGATAAGCATATCATCCTTTGCTTGCGATCTCACAAAAGCTTGATCCCTAGGATGTGACTTGCTTCTCCCAAGTCTTTCATATCAAATTGTCCAGATAACCATACCTTGACCAAAGATAACACTTCCATATCATTTCCAATAAGTAAGATGTCATCCACATATAGCACCAGAAATACCAATGTTTTTCATCAAGCTTCTTGTACACACATGACTCGTCAGGACTTTGATCAAAACCATAAGATTTAATAGCTTGATCAAAATGAGTATTCCAAGATCTAGATGCCTGCTTAAGTCCATAAATGGACCTCTTACGCTTGCACACCAAGTGCTCCTGGCCTTTTACTATAAAACCGTCTGGTTGCATCATGTAAATGCACTCGTCAAAATTTCCATTAAGGAAAGCTGTCTTGACATCCATTTGCCAAACTTCGTAATCGAAATGAGCTCTTTCTGAGTAAAACCTTTTGCAACTAGCCTAGCCTTGAAGGTTTCCACCTTCCCGTCTGCTCCTCTCTTCTTCTTATAGATCCACTTGCATCCGATGGGTTTTACTCCTTTGGGTGGTTCTACAAGATCCCAGACCTGATTAAAGTGCATAGACTCTATCTCTGATTTCATAGCATTTTTTCAAAGAGTTGCATCTTTATCCTGTAATGCTTCATTGTAGCTACTGGGTTCGGTATCCAGTTCATTAAAGATTCTATCATATGACTCTCCAAAGAACATATACCATTCAGGTGGATTTACAACCCTCCCACTACGATGAGGCACAACCTGATTGTATGTGCTTGTAGTAATACGATCTGACTCTGATCTTTGTGCTCCATCAACCTTCACTGGTTCTAAAACTGGTGCATAAATGGTATCCTTTTGTACCAGTTCAGGGTCAGTTCGTGTTACTATACTTCTCCCACTACGAAGAGTTAATGGAAAGTTTGGGAACCCACTTTCTTGTGGTGTTTCTGCTTGTACTATTGGTATTAAAGGAGCCAGTCTAGTTTTATCGCCTCTCAACTCTTCTAGAGCAATTTTACTTCTGGGTTTGTGGTCTATAATATAGTCCTCCTCTAAGAATCAGGCATTGGTGCTAACAATGACCTTCTGATCCTTAGGACAATAAAATAAACCACTTTTTGTTCCTTTAGGATATCCAACAAAGAAGCATACATCTGTCCTTGATTCCAACTTATCTGGTTTGCCTTTTAGTACATGTGCTGGACAACCCCAAACCCGAACATGTCTTAGACTAGGCTTGCGCCTAGTCCACAGTTCTGTGGGTGTCTTAGGTACTGACTTAGATGGTACCAAGTTAAGAATATATGCAGCTATCTCTAATGCATATCCCCAAAACAAAATAGGTAAGTCTGAATAACCCATCATAGATCTAACCATATTCATAAGAGTCCTATTCCTTCTTTTAGCTACACCATTCTGCTGTGGTGTACCAGGTGCAGATAACTGGGATTCAATCCCAGCATCTAATAAGTAATCTATGAACTCCCCTAAGAGGTACTCGCCACCACGATCGGATCGTAGTGTCTTGATATTTTTACCATGACGGTTCTCTGTTTCTACCTTAAAAATTTTAAATTTTTTAAAGCATTCAAACTTACGGTGCATCAGATAAATATACCCATATCTTGAGAATCATTAATAAAAGTGATAAAGTACTCAAAACCACCTCTAACCTGGATGTTCATTGGGCCACACAAATCAGAGTGACCAATTCTAATATCTCCTTAGCTCTATTGCCTTTGGCCGAGAATGGCCGCTTGGTCATTTTTCCTTCTAAGCAAGATTCATAGACCGGTAGTGTCTCTACTTCCAATGAACCTAATGGTCCATCTTGAACCAGTCTAGAAATCCGTCTTAGATTTATATGACCTAGGCGCAAGTGCCAAAGATAAGTTTGATTCATTTCAGAAGGATGTTTTCTCTTACATGGTCTATTATAGTTATTCACTTCATTTAGTTGCACAGTAGGAGAAACATGATTAATAATATAAAGACCATCCACCAATGTATCAGAACAGATAAAATGTTTATTTTTCTTAATAACAACGGAGTCATTAAAATAAAATGAATATCCATCATCAACTAACTTAGAAACTAAATTAAATTCCTTCTAATTGAAGGTACAAAAAAATAGTCCTTTAATATTAAATCCTATTTCTACTAAAAGAAAAGCTAAAATCTCCCACTGCAACTACTGACACTCTCGTGCCATCTCCCAGAAATATGTAAATCTCTTCATCACTTAGCTGCTGGGTCTGCTAGAACCCCTGCAAAGAATTGCAAACATGATTAGTGGCTCCCGTATCTACACACCAGCCACTGGTAGATAACACCACTAAACAAGTTTTAACTACAAGTGAATGAGATATACCTCTAGCCTGTTTCCTGGCAAGCCAAACTGAACACTGCTGCTTTCAATGACCTGGCTGCTTGTAGACGAAGCACTTTCCCTTTTTTTAATTTCCCCATTGGGCTGTGGGGCCTGATGCTATTTCTTTTTCTGAACCTTTTTCTTATTCTTAGCATGAGCTTCGAAGAAGAACCTTTTTTTAGTAACCATAGCAACTGCAGGCTTCTTAATGAAACTCTCTGCTACCTGAAGTTTTTTAAGTAGCTCTGCCAGTGAAAAATTTATTTTGTTCATAGTATAATTTAGGCAGAACTGCTTAAAAGAAGCAGTAGGGATTGGAGAATGATATCAACCTGGGTTTCCCCATCCATCTCTGCTCCAAGGATCTCCAGTTCATTCAGAAGACTAATCATCTTTAGAACATGATCCCTGACAGGAGTTCCTTCAGCCATATTAGTGTTCATCAGTTCTTTCATCGCAGTCTGCCTAGCCGCACGACTCTGATCCCCAAATATTTCTTTGAGGTTGAACATCATGTCATAGGCAGAGGGCATAGATTGATGCTGATGTTGTAGAATATTTGACATAGATGCCAACATGTAACACCGCGCCATCTCATCAGCCTTAATCCACTTATGGTAAGCTTGGGACTCCTCATCTGAAGCCCCTTCATCGGGTTCTGCGGGACAGACCTGAGTGAGTACATACTTGTACCCTTTTGCAGTTAACACTATATCCAAGTTTCTTTTCCAATTAATGTAATTAGGACCAGTCAATTTGTTTTCTTTGAGTATCACAGCAAGTGGATTGAAAGAAGACATTTTAATCCTGAGAATCATTCATACATCAAATAAGATATAATGAGCAATAAACTTTAAATTCAAAATTATAAGTAGGCCCCTTAACCACTACATAATAAAAGAATTTGTCAGCAGCCTAGTACATTTTGAATAGTATGCCTCGATGAGAGGACGTCTACTACTCATCATTTATCTAGACAGATAAAACCTATTAATTTTACTATTTAGGTAAAAGGTAACATACCAAGTAAAATTAATTAGCTGGCTAAATTTGGTCATATAAATTTTTGTAGTGACTCCGATGGGGAGGATACTAATATTTATATCTAAGTGTATACCATCACTCAATCCTAGATCCATTGTCCCATGGTGGATCCCTCAGATGGAGAGGTAATCCAATATTAACAATTACTAGGGATTATTCTCGGTGAGCTGGCAATCAATTTTATCCTATGGGAAGGAAAGCACTAATGCCAACACGTGAAATTAACTACCTCACCAATAAACAAGTGATGGGACCATGGGATTTAAATGTGATTAATTCCCTCTCCTACTTAGTTATTTAAACAATATTTTGAGGGTTATAAAACTTGTGTTTGATTATCTTATAAATTCAAAATCCCATAGTAGTGATCGATATACATATATGCAACAAATAAAACTCTTAATTCCCTTAAATTTAAAAATTTTAAATTAAAATTGGGAATAAATTTTACTCTCTAGTTGCCCATGTTCACACTAGTCTTGGAATTTTGAATATATATCAAAACACAAACAGCAAGTGATTATCCAATTAACCATGTTCTCCTAGTTATAGACATAAGAATAAAAGGATAAACAATCAAGTATGCAACATAACCAATATAAATAAGATAAATAAAATCCCTATTATTATGGTCAAAATTCTCCACGCAGATGAAGATCCCCGTTGCATCATGATTGCTACTTTGCTCGACGATTTGTTGCTTCGCATATGGGGGTCTGGGGGTTGGCCCCCAGCGGGGATTGAGGGGGCAGCGCCCCAAAACCTAAACGAAATCAGCTCCTTCCGATTCCTTCGCGCTTTAGATTTTCCTATGGAATCCTGATCCTGCAACGGATTCTCCTTAGAATCCTATCTGCAACGGATTCTCCTTAGAATCCTATCATGCAACGGATTCTCCTCAGAATTCTATCTGCAACGGATTCTCCTTAGAATCCTATCTACAACGGATTCTCCTTAGAATCCTATCCTGCTTTTTGTAGCAGATCTTCTTCCTCCATCAGAGCTGCACCAGATTACATAAATCCTATGCCTCCATGTAGGAGTTCACATGCTACGTATTTACAATCACAAAGCTCTCAAAAAATTAGAGCAAACATGCTATGAAATATTACAATGATCCTACGCCTCCTTAAACCGGAGTATACAAAACAGATCTAAGTAATATTAAATCAAAACACATACATTCATGTGACCATAATAACAGGATAGAAACCTTCAAAACAATGTTAGCAGCAAGCACGATCTATCTTACGCATGCATATACCGATTAATGGAGAACATGGCCATATTATTCATATACAGTATCAGCCATGGCTCTGATACCACTGTTGGGGAACGCGGAATACCCCCAAGATCACGACTATAGCGTATATGAGTAATACAAAAAACTTTTACCATTCTAATCTATGAGTACAAGATCATACCTTCAGATTTGAACTTTGGAACACTTTGATTCGATTGCTCGACCTCAACCTTTTAGCCTTCCACCGTATTCTCGAAAATACCTTCTTTCTCTCACAAGATGGTGGGATCTCTTAGCCGTCCTAGGGTTTCTTATTTTTCTTTCTCCAAAAACGTTCTTCCTAGCAACCAACCGAGAGGGTATTTATAGGGCTACAATATGGACCAATAGGTAAATATGAAAAGACTTTTCACGTAATTAAATCTCTCAATCCCACCCCGGGTTAGGATTCAATTACGTAAATTACAATTCATTCTACTAAAGAATTATAATTGTACTCCTAATCATATTCAAATTTATATTTTAAGCCTTTAATATTAAATACTTATTATCTCCCCACGTTAATATTACAGATATCCATCAATTAAATTTAATTACTGACAATATAATTTAATTAGATTTTATTATCCTTGAGACCTATCTACTTAACTTATTTGATGTATCGGATTCAAAATCCACTTGCAAGATTTGATACAATCAAAACTTATAAGCTTCCTCAAGGGGATATCATCAATCCAATTTATCAGGACGTGGTTTCCTTCAACTATTAATATTCACCATATATATAATATTATTGCCCAACCCACTGAGTTTATTGACTCATATAGAATCTCACTCTATGTGTAATCAAAAAAATAATCACTACATACACGTGTCTAGAAATAGAATTCGGATTAAGAGCATAAGTAATCATAATATTCATGAGGTTTAATTATTTTATAAAGTCAGTATAAAATAATTAACTCAACTGGGTCATGTTCAATACACACAAAGTGTACTAGTACAAATAGTTAGAATAAACCATTCCCCATAGTCAAGACAGACCTACTAAAAATTTGTGCTACAGTTCTACTGATGGTGTGTCCAAATCCATCTAAAACTGTGAACAATAAACTTGTATTCCAAAAGAACCGATGATCTAGTCTTCTGTGTGTAAGCCATACTGTACACACTAGATCAAATACTCTTTGTAAATACTAGACACATGCACATATATAGTAAATGACATACATTGCTCAAAATAAATTCTCATTAAAATATAAAGACATAACATAAAGCATATCTTTTAGTCTATATCTCTATCAGTAGTGACTTTAGCCTTCCAAGAACTAGATAAGGATCTTAAAATTTTTCTAACAAGTTCACCGTTAGTATAAGATTTTCTAAGGCTTTTCAGCCCATTAATGATATCGGTAAATCTTGTAAATATATCAGTAATATTTTAGTAGAATCCATTTTAAACAATTTATATTATACACAATCATATTTATTTTGGATTCTTTAACTTGATTAGTACCCTCATGGGTAATTTCTAATCTTTCCCATATTTCTTTAGCATAACAGCAAGTGGAAATGCGATTGAACTCATTAGTATCCAATAAACAATATAAAACATTCATGGCTTTAGCATTGAGCTGAGCCATCTTCTTATCATATTCATCCCATTTTATTTTTGGTTTGAGAATTTTCATGCTATTTGATCTTATTGTGGATGTGTGAGGACCATGCAATATGATATTCCATAGATCATAGTCAAGTGCTTGGATGAAAATTTTTATTCTAGCTTTCCAATAAGTATAATTAGTACCATTAAACAGAGGTGGTCTATTTGTGGATTGCCTCTCATTTAATAGAGAATTTACTTAGGCTACCATGATCTTTGGCTCAAGGCTTTTTAAGGCTTAGAAATAAGAGCATCTGCTCTGATACCACTTGTTGCCCAGATATTGCAATGTAAGAGGAGCGGTGAATTGGGTTCTTCAAAAATATTAATTAGCAAATATGTATCCTTTATCAATTTTAGAATTTAATGAAAAGTGATGTGAAGTGTAGAGAGAATATCCAAGCACCTAAAAATTTAAATCACACAAACACAAACAATTTATAGTGGTTTGGTGCCAAACCTAGCACCTACATTCACTCTCCAAGAATCCCTTGAGAATTTTTACTAACAACCCTAGTCAACCTGGCTAGCGACTTGTTTACGGACACAAGAAAGTCTTACACCTAGCCTTTCGGGCTAGTCTCTTATTTTCAAGCACAAGGAAGCCTTACACTAATCTCACGGGTAGATCTCTACCATCACAAGTTTCATCATCATGAAACTTAAACACAAAGCATAATAATATCAAGAGTGTATACAGGAAGCTCCTTAGATGAGCAAATATTCAAAAGAAATACTTTACAAATTTTGAAGAATACTCCATAATAAGATGGCTTCTTTCTTTGAGCACGTTGTAGGAATGAATGAAGCCTTAGATGAAGCTTAAATGCTCTTTAGGATGTGGCTGGAGCTTTAACATCACTTTTACTAATGAAGAATTGAAAGCTCTTGAAGTGGCTCACTCAATATGGCACTCTACAGATTTTCTCCAAATCTCTCTTTGAATGGATTGTATATGCCTTTCCTTCTCCCTTTTGTTCTCTCTCGGATGCATTTTAAAACATAGAGCAAGAGGCTACTTATAGACGAGATCCAAAAATAGTCGTTTGGAGATATTGAGAGACAGAGGGAAGAATTTCGGCGGGCATTAAAACCATCCATTGAAAATAAGGCGTAAGCATTTAAGGCAAGCAACAAGTTTTGAAAAGCCATCCCCAAGCCATGAAAAAATTTGTAGACTTTGTTGAGGCAAATGGCGACATTAAAAGAGCAAGCGGCGAGCTTTGAAAAGCAGTCACTAGGCCATGGAAAAAAATTTTCAATTCACCATAGAAGAACGGTGGCATTGAAGAGAGCAGGTGACTAGTTTGAAAAAGCAATCTAAAACATGAAATTACTTGTGCAGTTTAGAATTTAAGTTCATTGAAAAAACCTTAAAAAAAATTAAAATTATTTTATCTTGAAAACTCATTCACCATCATATCTCTTTACCTGTGTTACCTTTGATATATGGGATACCTTAATTTGAAGTAACACCTTCCTTCATGATGGATTTCCTGAAATCATTGTCTCAACTAAATTCTTAGTACTATACTTAATCGTTTTGTATTCATCAAAATCAATACGAGGTTAACAAGATGCAAGTATCAACAATCCTTCATAGCTTACTTCATGGGAACCTATTCTCATTTCTCTTAATTGTTCAGCTTAATCAATGTAAATATAAAATTACCAACATTGTTAGGATTAGAGGCTAAAGAAAAGCTAAAAAGAATACATCAACATCATTAGTAATAATCATATCTAGTAATGCACCACCAAAAACTGAGCCTCCTAAAAATGAATAAGAAAATTATTTCAAGGAATTATAAAGGAAAAAAGAAAGAATTTCAAAAATGAAGGAAAGAGGGGCAAAGAAAAATGTTTCAATTATGGACAATATAGTTATTACTAGTCCAATTTTCATGAAAAGAAAAATGCTAATAAAACCAATTTTAGAAGCACCAACAATATAATCTGTGTTGTATCAAACCTCTTTCAATTGATGTTGATGATACAGCTTGATAGGTGGATTCTGCATCATCTGGTCATGTAGCAAACACAAGAAGCTGCTTTGTTGAGATGAAAGAAATGAAACTCGATGATCATCACATGAGAAATAACACCTTAGAACCATGAAAATCATAATACCTAAAGAAAAAAACCTCTACTTGATTGATGTACTATAAGATGTAATTTCTCTTCAGTCTCTCGTTTGGATGAAAAGGAATTTGAGGTTTGTGTTCATTTAGGAAAAGTCTTGATTGAGAAATAGGGTGGAATCCTTATGTGGGGAAATATGATTGATAGTTTGTATCATCTTGATGTTTCTACTTCAAACAACATTAATAATGTATTAATTGGTTCTTCCGCTTATGATGATGCCTTTATAAAAAAATTTCTTACAATGATTGCTTATACGTAGAAAATCCTTATATTTGTCAGCATATAAGATCAGGGCATATTAATAAAAATAAAAAAATAATAAATATGAGATTAATTCCTAATATGAACATAGAGTTTCATACTTGTGAACTTGCATATATGGTAAAATGACTAGATTACCCTTTTCCAAAGGTCAAAGGTTTGATGAAATTTTAGCCATTATTTATTCCAATGTTTGTGGTCCTTTGAATGTTAAAACTTATAGAGGTATGAAATATTTTGTTACTTTTCTTGATGATTTTTCTCGTTATGATTATGTGTATTTGATGCATTAAAAATTAATGTTTTTGATAAATTTTAAGAATATAAAAGGATAGCTAAAAATCAATCTTGTAAAAATATTAAAATATTAATATATGCATGAATTATTTAATGATTTTTTGAAGTAAAATAGTATTGTACATCAATACTTTATAAGTTATACTTGATAGCAAAATGGTATTACCGAAAGATAAAATAAAACTTTACTTGATATGGTAAGGTTCATGATAAGCTACACTATATTTAGTTCTCAATTTTGGGTGAAGCCATATTACTGCATAATTTTTGTTCTTACTAAAACTCATAATAGAATTTTATATAAATTATGGACCGATAGAAAATCCACCTTAAATCAATTGAAAGTCTGGGGCTCTTCTGCTCATATTCTTATTCTATCTCCTTCTAGAAGTTAGACAATAAGACTATTAAAGCCACCTTTATTGGATTTTCTAAAAATTTAAAAGCTTATAAATTTATCATTCACCATAGTGATGGATCTATAAGTGTCAGTGAAAGTAGAGATGTAAGATTTTTAGAGCAGCAAATTGATACTAAAAACACCAATAAATTAATAGAATTATTTGAAATCACTAAAGAGAATAAGTTGTTACATAATGACAATAAAAAGGGTCCTAATGTTGAGATATTAGCCCAACCAATTGAAAATCCTTACAACACACTTGGTAAAATCCAAAGAGAAAGAAATCTTTCCATAAGGATTATTTCATCTTAATGAATGAAGATGTAGAAAACCTATTAAGTATTGAAGAAGCTTTGTGTTCTCTTGATTCAATAAAATGGAGGGATGCAATAAAAGAAGAATTAGATTCTATAATAAAACATGATAGGTGGGATTTGATGGATTTGCCTAAAGATAGAAAAGCAATAGATTGCAAGTGGATTCTTAAGAAAAAAGTTCAAGTCCGATGGATCTATTGAAAAATGTAAGGCAAGGTTAATAGTAAAAGGTTTTACATAAAAATCCGGTGTTGATTATGAGGAAACATGCTCTCTAATTACTAAACTTGCTTCTATTAGAATTTTAATATATATTGTTGCTTCATTGGACCTAGAATTATTTTAAATGGATGTGAAAACTGCATTTTTAAATGATGAGTTGCAAGAAGAAATATTATGCATCAAATGGATAGTTATGAAGTTAAAGGGCAAGAAAACAAGGTATACAAACTTAAAAAATCTTTATATAGCCTCAAACAATCTTTAAGACAATGCTATTATACTTTCCATAATGCCATTATTAAGTTTAGATTTATTGCTAATGATTATGATCATTGTGTTTACTGTTAGAGTAATGGGAATAATTTCATATTTTTAATCTTTATATGTCAATGACATTTTAATTATTGAAAATGATATTATATCTACAAATAACTCCGCAAAGGCCGGTTCAAGCTCGGGTAAAGGAGGAGGGTTACATTAGGTAGCTGATAGCTAGTGTAAAACTCTATCAGATCCCTTAAAACATAAATCTACTAAATCAAATTATGCGAAAGGATAGGACATCATAGTTAAGAGATGTGTTGCATGTGCCTCTGAATGGGCAAGGAGCGTTGCACCGACACCTAGGTGCGATGATAAGTGAGCAAGGGTTCCTACACTATGAACGAGTATGGTAAAGAAGTTAGTCCATGATAGTCAGCTTACAGTAGCAACTTGAAACATAAGAATACTAACAGGTAAAGCTATGAAGATAGTGGATACTATGATTAGGAGAAAAGTAAATATAATATGCATACAAGAGACTAAATGGGTAGGTGAAAGATCTAGAAAAATAGAAAATATAGGATATAAGTTATATTACACTAAAAAATATAAAAATAGAAATGAAGTAGGAATAATTGTAGAAAATAATTTTAAGGAATATATTGTTAAGGTAACTAGAAAGGAGATCGAATTATATCACTAAAACTTATAATTGAGAATAATATAATTAACATAATTAGTGTATATGCACTATAAGTAGGATTAAACCAACAAACTAAGACACAATTTTGAAAAGACATAGGTGAAGTAATGCAAGAAATACCACAAGGATAAAAGATATATTTGAAAGGAGATTTTAAAGAATATATAAGTAAACTGAGGGATGGATATGAAACGATACATGAAGGATATGGATTTGAAGATAGGAATGAAGTCGGCATGAGCTTATTAGATTTTGCAGTGACGTATGATCTAACAATAGCAAACACTTATTTCAAAAATAGAGATAAATATTTAATAATTTAAAAGTATATCTAATAAAAGTTAAATAGACTTTTCTTAACTATGAAGGTAGACAAAATAATGTAAAAACTATAAAGTTATTCCAGAAGAAAGTTTAACTTTAAAACATAGGATAATGATAGTAGACATATGGATAAAAATGAAATCAAGAGTAAAACATAAAACTATTAATCTAAAAATTAAATTATAAAAGTTGAAAGGAGAAAAACTTGAGTTATTTAAAGATAAGTTAGTAAGAGAAATGACTATGAATATAAATAATGATTTTAATTTAATATAAAAAAGTAACTAATATATAAAATAGCAAAAAAGTTTTAGAAGAATTAAAAGAAGTAAGACTAATAAGAAAGAAAATTTGATGGTGGAACAAGAATGTTTAATCTATCATCAAGCTTAAAAGGATAAACTATAAAATTTGGCAAGAGGCTAGGAATGAAGAAAGTCTTAAAAAGTATAGGGATACAAAGAAAAAGCTAAAAAAGCGATAAGTAATGCCAAAATTAATGCCTATGATGATTTATATATAAATAGACTATATACAAAAGAAGGTAAAAAGACTATATATAAACTAGCAAAACTAAGAGAAAAGAAAACAAAAAATCTTGATTATATTAAATGTATTAAGGATGAAGATAAAATAGTCTTAGTAAAAGAAGAAGAGATAAAAGAATGATAAAAAAGTTATTTTAAAAAATTATTAAATAAAAATATTTTAGTAAATTTAAGGATAGAAGGATGTGATAACTTAGGAGTAACAAATGAATATAAATTTTTTTATAGATTTAGTATGCTTGAGGTAATTAAAAAGGCTTTGAATAAAATAAAAAATGCAAAGGAATTAGGACCATATGCGATCCCTATTGAGGTTTGAAAAGGCTTAGAAGAAATTGGAGTCATATAGTCAATCAATTTATTTAATAGGATTATGGTAACTAAAAGAATGCCGGATGATTGAAGAAAAAATATGTTAATACCCATATACAAAAATAAAGGAGATTTAAATTTATGCAAATTATAGAAGGATTAAGCTGATGAGTCATACAATGAAATTATAGAAGAGAGTAATAGAAAATCGAATAAGAGCTAAAACTTTGGTATTAAATAATCAATTTGAATTTATGCCTAGAAGATAAACCATGAAAGCTATTTATTTATTAAGAAGATTGATGGAGAGGTATAAGGAAAAGAAAAAAGACCTTCATATGGACTTTATTAATTTAGAGAAAGCATCTGATAAAATACCTAGAGAAATAATATGATGGGTTTTAGAGAAAAATAGAGTTACCAAAAGGTATATAAAATTGTAAAAGATATGTATGATAGAGCAATAACTATTGTTAAAACAATAATAGGAGAAACTAGTAAGTTTTCAATTACTATTGGTTTACATCAAGGATCTGCCTTAAGTCCGTATCTTTTTGTATTAGTTATGGATGAATTAACCAAACATATTCAAAATAATATCCCATGGTGTATGTTATTTGCAGATGATATAGTGTTGATTGATGAAACTAAATCTGAAGTGAATGCTAAGCTAGAGATTTGGGAAGATGTTTTAGAATCTAAAGATTTTAAAATTAGTAGAACTAAAATTGAATACATAAAATATAATTTTAATAAAAGTAGAAATACAAATGAAGAAACAGTAAACATTGCAAGCTAAGAAATATCAAGGAGTAAAAAATTTAGGTATTTAGGATCAATTATCTAGCAAGAAGATGAAATAGGTAAAGATGTGAATCATAGAGTTAAAGCGGGATGGATTAAGTAGAGAAGTGCTTTGGGAGTATTGTATGATCGATGCATCCTATTAAAATTAAAAGAAAATTTTTAGAAAACCGCTATTAAGCTAGCTATACTATATGAAATAGAGTGTTAGGAAATATTGAAACATATGAATAAATTAAGTGTGATAGAAATGCATATGTTAAGATGGATATATGGTAAAATTTTAAAAGATAGAATTAGAAATAAATATATAAGAGACATGATAGGAGTAGCCTCAATTGAAAATAAAATAAAAGAAAATCATTATGATGGTTTGGAAATATACAACGTAGACCTTTAGATGCTCCAGTTAGAAAGAGTGATCTTTTAACAATCCATAGTAAGGATAAAGATAGAGGTAGAACTAAACTTACATGGACAGAAATAATTAAAAAGATGTAACTATTTGTAATTTAAATGCCGACTTAGTTCTGAATAGAGCAGAGTGGAGGAAGTTGATTTTTGTAGCCAATCCTAAGTAGTTGGAAAAAGGCTTAGATGAGTTGAGTTGAGTTGAGTTGATATTATATCTACAAATGAAGTAAAAGATCTTTTGAAATCTCAATTTAAAATAAAAGATTTTGGTAAGGAATCCTATCTATTAGGGATTAAAATAATTAGAGATAGAAATTCAAAAACTCTCCAATTATCTCAAGAGCAATATCTCGATAAACATTAAAAAAGTTTTATATGGAGAGTTTAAATCTAATGAAAAATATGTCCAGCAAGTGAAAAGATAAAGAAAAAATTTGTATGAGGCCTATGCTCAAGCTGTTGGTAGTATTACATATGCCAGGTTTTTCACCAGATCTTAGTTTGTTGGAAGCCTTATAAGCATATTTCAAAGTAATCCAAGTGAGCTTTATTGGTTAGCAGTCAAAAAAAAGTTTTGAGGTATATTGAGGGCATAAAAAATCATATGCTGATATACCATATATAATGATGATAATATTTAAAAAATTATTGGATACTCTTATGCTGAATTTTTTGGTAATACAGATGATGGCAAGTTTACTTTAGGCTATATATTCGTTGCCATTTTTTAGTGCAGTAAAAAGTAAAAGTTGCATAGCTCAGAGTACCATTGAAGCTAACTATAGTGGTATAACTTCTAAGGTCATTTGAATAGAAAGGTTTTTTACTAAATTAAATATTAAATAAATAGCCGATGAACCTATTGAAATTAATTGTGATAATCAAGGTATGGTATGTAGCATAAAAAAGGGCAAGCTTGGCTCGAAAGGTAAACATATTATTATATATTTGATATGAAGCAAAAAAAAAAAAGTAAATTTATCATAAAATATATATATCTTCAAAATAAATGATAGTGGATCATTAACAAAAACCAATTACTTTTGAAATATTTGAAAAACATTTCATATCAATGAGAATTAGAGAATAATCATCTTGCTCTAATTGGCCAAGTCAAAGACAATGAAAGTGGTAGACAAATAGCCTTCCATGCAATGGTGAAATAAATTAAAACCTTACATGATTCAAATAAACTAGATATTGAATCATGATACATTCAAATAAACTAGATATTGGATAATAATAGAAGTGTTAGCTTGATCAAGTTAGCTGTTATGAGGTTTGATTTGATCAAACTATTAACACTACAAGAAAATGTCAAATAGTGACGAAAATTAGTGATGAAAATTTTATCACTAAATTATGGCGGTTTAGTAACAAAATAGTGGCAAAAATTAAAATTAATGATGGATTAGTCTATCCGTCACTAAACCATCACTAAATTAGTGACGAACTATCATATCTGTCACTAAATTAGTGATGGATTGCCCTTCTGTCACTAATCCATCATAAATTAGTGATGGATTTTTCTTCCGTTACAAATTAGTGACAGATAGGGCAATCCGTTACTAAATTAGTGATGGATTCCTTCCGTCACTAATCCATCATAAATTAGTGACGGAAGACTAATCCGTCACTAAATTAGTGACGAATTAGTTACGGATTGCCTATCTAAACACACACTCTAAATTTTTTTTAAAAAAAATTGTGACGAAAAAAGCCGCATACGCATATGCTAGTTACATGCGCCACCTCCTGTGCGGGTCCCAGCCACGTGTCTGCCTCCCGGCATGCGCCATGCGTATCTGCTACTCGGCCTGTCGCACCTACCATGGCCCGCACACGTTTGCACCAGTCGGCCTGTCTCTTTGGCCGCACAACTTTGCATGTTTCGACGTGTAAGACTTTGTTGTTTTCATGTTAGAGTATCTGTTTCTATCTGTGCCATTGGTTTTTTTTTAGGTTAGTTCCTATCAGTGCTAGTTCATTTCCTCCAGGTCAAGCAATATCAACTTATATGGCTTCAAAATTTGATGAAAGACAAGAAGCAACTACATATAGTGGGAAGCATATCTCACCAGCTCTTAGAGAATTTTATTGGGAGGAGTTTAAGGTTGTAATATTTAATATATCTATTATTATGAGACAAATAAATTAAAAATGATGTTACAATTATAAGTTTAGATTTTAAATTATAGTCTATAATTAACACTTTTGTTGTACTCATAACTTATAATTATTGCAGAAGATGTACACTTGGGACTCATTAGATGACGAGGCTATTAAGAGCTGTTGGTGGCAAAATGTTAAAATACAGTTTACTAAGCATATTCATAGTTAGAGGCATTCTAAGAATGGCAAGCCAGGCTGTGTGACTCAAGAAATTTGGGATACTTGACAACAACTTTGTAGCAGTCCAGATTGGAAAGATAAAGCTAATAAAGCTAAACAAAGTCATCTAATTGAGACAGGCGGTTCAGGTACCGTGTGACTAAGCATACATGTGGATCTCGATCTATGGTGGAGCATTCTTTAAAATGGTAAAGTATCAATGTATTTGTCTTAATGGTTTAAATTGTACTTGTTTTTATTTTGTAATCATCTAAACATGTAATTACTAACTTATTATTGTTGTAGATTGAAGAGTTAAAACGTTGGCTCAACATTTGGGAGCTATTTAAAAAAGTGCACACCAGAAAAGATGGAACCTTTGTAGATGCGAGATCGAAGCAAGTTAATGTATGTTTATCTTTTATTTCTATTAATTTTTATTGTATTTATAATTTTTAAATTGCAAAGTCTTAATCTAACTTAAATAATTAATTTTATTATAGGATCGCATGGAGGAGTTGGTGTCATCTGCATCTCAACCTTTGGATGAGGGTTCAGAACCTCTACCAATTGACATTGATGCTATTTACTTTGAGGCTGCAGGTGGAGAGAAGAAGAGGCATATATATGGTCTTAGCTCATGGGCAGCTTCATTTCAGAGCAGCAGGACCTTATGTTCATCACAGGTTGCAGTTCAAGTTAAGGAGCTTGCAGAGAAGCAACAAGAGCTCGAAGAGAAGCAAGTAGAAATGGATAGAAAGATTGCTGAATTAAATGCACAAACAGAGCGTCTACATCATATGGAGGAGCATATGAGGCACTTCATGAAGCATATGGAGTTTGCGCGGGAGTTCCATGGATCAAGATCTTCTACATCTTAAACTTGGCAAGATTTTTGTCTAATGAATAAAACATTAGTATTGGTGATCTGGTAAATCTTTCTGTCTTTAAATTATTTTTTGATTTCTTACTATTGATAATATAGCACAAATATATTTTTTACATTTTTTTGGTTTGATTGCAGATGGTCTTTCATTTTTACTATAATGGAAGATGGATTGTACAGGGCATATACTTTTTTTTTGTCCAGTTTACTTGCAGGGCTTTTCCAGTTGTTTTAGATTTCTTCATGTTGGTGCTTTGAAGATTTCTAAGTCAATTCTTTGTCCAATCCAGATGGTGATTTGGTTTTTATAGTTTCCAGAAGCAAAAAAAGAAAAAAAAACTATGTTATGTTGAAGCTTATTTTGCTTGCATGAAAAAGTTAGGCGCCTTATCTCTTGTGGATGCATCTACGAGTTCCAGTCATTTATGATGAGTAAACTTTCAATATCATAGTGCTAGCCCTTGTTGAGGTGATAAATACAGTATATCTTTATCATATTGCTGCTGGCCTAACTTTATACTTATTTTACTTCAGGCAAGGGGTATGAAGAGGCTTAATGCCCCCAAGCATTGGATGCTGGCAAGCTTGGGGGTGCCTTAGCAAGTCAACATGCATCATCTTTTATTCTAATTCTAATTTTTATTCCTATTTTTCCAGCCCTCACTTCTTACCATATAAAGTTGTTACTCGTTAAAGTTGTTACTTGTTAGGCCCCCAAACCATCCTCCGGGAGGCTTCCAAGACGGACGGCAAGGCGGCAGGAACCTCCAGAAGCTGAGCCTCTTCAAGCAATTCTACATGGTTGTGGTTAGCTATCTCTACTTCACCAGGATTGTGGTCTCTGCACTTGGCTCCCAGCTTGGTTATCAGTATCAATGGGGGATCATGGTGGCCGAGGAGGGTGCAAGCCTAGCGTTCTCAAATATGACTAATGTATCGTTACCAATTGAAAAGTATTCTCCTGTTGATCATGGTTTGTATTGCCTTTTTAACTAAGTTAGGAAAGGATCTGGTATTTGATTTATTAGTATCGCAAGCTGCATTACACATATAACCATTCTGCAGCTTGCTGGAAGGCTGGACAGCCAGCTCCCTACTTGCACCTGGCACTTACTTTTGATTTGGTGGAGTGAGAAAAAGGCAAAATAAAAACCACTGCTATGCTCTGCAACATGTTCAGAAGGTTTGTTGAAATGTTTTTATTTTTTTGGTTCTTATTTATTTATTCCTTTTTTTTTTCAAGATTGATGTATTATGAGGCTTAGTATCTATTGGCACTACCTTCTTCTCATGCAGCTTGCTTGCTTTGTCCCATAATGATGTGCTACCTTCTGTATACCTATGCACAAACAGAATTGCTGCCGACCATGAAAACATGGTTAGTCTATATTCCAACACTCAGTGAGCCAGTTGGACTAAATGACCTACTTCCAATTTGTTTTCTTCAATGATGGTTTCTTCCATTCTCCAATCTCTATCTCTCCTCAAGGTTTTGGGTTTTATCAACATATGATCTGAGATGTACCAAAGGATAGACAATGAACTTGAAGCTGATTGCCTTGGTTGGGTGTGAATCTGGTTTCCTTCTAAAAGTATTCTTGGGTTTTGTTTTAAACATTAAAATTTTCTAGGATATTTATGGATTCTGAATCCAATTATTGCTATCTTTTTCTTTTATTTTTATATCTCTTGAACCTCATGATGTTGCTGCTGGGGTTCTTTTTTTATTCTCTCTTTAGTTCCTTTTAGTTTTTCACTCTTTGCTTATAGAAATGCTGTAGATGGGCTGGTTAATTGAACAACTGAAGAAATCCTATGTTGCCTCAATTGTCTTGCTCATGCTTTTCAATTAAGGAAAGAACAGATACATGAGGAGTCTAATTTCAGGATTGAAAAGCCTTGGTCTGAGATTGTACTAAGGGCACACACTACAAGAAAATATCAAAATAGTGACGAAAATTAGTGATGAAAATTTTCGTTACTAAATTGTGACGGTTTAGTAATAAAATAGTGACGAAAATTAAAATTAGTGATGGATTAGTCTATTCGTCACTAAACCGTCACTAAATTAGTGACCGATAAGACAATCCATCACTAATCCATCACAAATTAGTGACGGAAGAGCAATCCGTTACTAAATTAGTGACGAAAGATCAATCCATTACTAAATTAGTAACAAATTTTTTTTCCATCACTAATCCGTCACAAATTAGTGATGGAAGAGCAATCCGTCACTAAATTAGTGACGGATTTTTTTTCCATCACTAATCCGTCACAAATTAGTGATGGATGGAGCAATCCGTCACTAAATTAGTGACGGATTATCTTCCGTCACTAATCCATCACAAATTAGTGACGGATGGGGCAATTCGTCACTAATTTATTGATGGATTGCACTTCCGTCACTAATCCGTTACAAAATTAGTGACGGAAGAGCAATTTGTCACTAAATTAGTGATGGATTGCTCTTCCGTCACTAATTTAGTGATGGATTAGTGACGAAAGAGTAATTCATCACTAATTTAGTAACGAATGGGATAGTCCGTCACTAATTTAGTGACGAACAAGGTCATCCATCACTAATTTAGTGATGGATTGCCCTTCCGTCACTAATTCGTCACTAAATTAGTGACGGATTAGGAAGTTCGTCACTAAATATTTAGTGACGGATGGAATAGTCCGTCACTAAATTTATACTTTAATTTTTTTTAAAATAATTATGATAAAATTATTATTTCGATATTTCTAATTCAGTGACGAAATATTATTCCGTCACTAATTAGTGACGGAATAATAATTCCTAATTTCGTCACAACATTAGTGACCGTCACTAAATTAGGAATAATAATTCCTAATTTCGTCACTACATTAGCCTGCCTGCTGCTCTGTTGATGGGAGCGAACGTGGGCGCATCCCGGCAACTCGAAGCGGAGCCAGCAAAAAAATATTCAAATTTGTAGCAAATTCCTTTTTTTTTTCGATTTTTTTATTGGGCAATAATACTAACAATAACGAGGGGGCGATGTTTTGGGGCGCATAAAATTGTCCATTGGCCTTTTCTTTCTCGCCATTGACCTCTGGGACTTTGCTCCTCGGTCATCTCTCCTCGCCCTTGAAACCTATCGAATTCTCGGCTTTTTCCGCGTTCCTTCGATCGGATCTCGCGTCGGGTAGGGTTTTCTCCAAGCCGATCTTCATCCTGTTCGATCCTGTCTCCTTTATCGATTTTGGTTTCGGATCTTGGTTTGTTTGGTTTAGATCGGAGGGTGGAGGAGCCGCGGAGATGGCGCATAGAGGGAATCACGAGTACGATTACCTCTTCAAGATCGTCCTGATCGGTGATTCCGGCGTCAGCAAATCGAACATCCTATCGAGATTCACCAGAAACGAGTTTTGCTTAGAGTCCAAATCAACCATCGGCGTCGAATTCGCCACCAAGACTCTTCAGGTCAGCTGTTTCCATTCTCGTCTTATCCAATCTGTGTTCTTGTTCGTTCCCCTCTGTTTTAATCATAGGAGCAATCATGACCACGAATTCGATTTGGGAATAGCTTTGAAGTCCTGCAATCATGTGTTCGATGCGTAACCTTTTCTTTTCTTTTTTTTTTTAAAAATAAAGTTCCGTGTATAAATTTTGAACAGTAGAGTGATGGGTTTTTCCCTCTCTGCCTTAGCTCTTGATTTGAAGTTTGAATTGAAAGCTGAGCCACCACCAAATCTTTCTGCTCTGGCTTGCTCTGCTTTCTCCTTGATTGCCTTCTCTCTCTCCAGTGCTAGTTTGTGCCGCTCCTTGAATGCAGGATACTTGTCATCCGCCACACCTTCAACTGATTTAGACATCAGCTGGAAAGAAGTAGCCACACTGTTTAGTTGGTCTCCAGCAGGAAGCTGGGTTCTTATGCGTGGAAGATTGCCTTCCTCTAAGAAGTCATTGGGGTCTTGGTCATTCTTCCCAAATGTGGTGATGGCAACACCATCTCCAGCATTTCTTAGCATTAAGGCTTCCAATGGGCCCTTTGATTTTAGGCTGGCACTAGTCCTCCTTGGCGAGTTTCCTCCTATAGACCATGTTGGTGAGGCTATAACACTAGCATCATCCTTGGTCTTTCCCCACTTCTTGAGCTTTTGAATTAGACCATGTTGGTGAGGTACATTTTCTGGTAATCTAGCCTGAGCCATGAAAGCAGAACTCTCCCTTAATTGTTCTTCCCTCTCCATAGTGATTGACTCTACTCTTTCCCTCCCACTACCTGTTTGGTTGTCTACCAATTCTGATGGTCTTAAGGCCCCAGTTTGTGAACGCTGGTTTACTTATTTTCTGGATTTTCCCACTCGATTCAAGTTCTGAGTGGTGCTATGTCTTTCCTGGCTTCTGTCCACCAAGTACGCAGATTTAAAGACATCTATGGTTCTAAAGCATGGATTTAAATCCTAATAGGGCTCCATTTCAACTTACTAGATAGTGGCTATCTCTGGGATCTGTTTCATCCAGATTAGCATAAAAACCACTATATGAAGAGAGATTTTTGAACGGTGTACTGTGGCGCTTGTCTGCTCATTTACCTGGTTCAATTTGGCAGACCAGGTTAGGTACCATACATGGTGTCAGCTGGTGTCAGGTGGGCCTGTGGTGCAGTTTGGCTGCCACTGCATCCTGAGCAGATAGGGAAGTGGAAAGGTGAACCATTTTCCTTTTGGAAATAAGATTTTGCAACATAATTAAAATCTTAACACATAATAATTAAGAAACATTGTTGAGCTGCATTAGTGCTTCCCTAAAACTTAATAGTCTTTGAAATTACCTCAAACTAAGTGTAGAAAGGTTCTCTTAGCCTTTCAAATGGTTTCTGGCTTTGATACCACCTTGAGGTGATATAAGGTGGCATAATTTAGTGTTGTTCAGCAAAATTAATTACCTTGTTGATCTGTTAATGCTCTGAAAATTATGTATGACTTCAATAAAACAGAAATGAGGAAACCTGGATCGATTAGTATGAGTTTGGTTTGATGGATCTTTTCCATGCTACACTAAGCAAGACTTCTTTAGCAAATAGCTATTCAGGTGTCAAGAACCTTGATGTTATTTTAAGTTGTCAGTTTGCTGGATTATACCTATCAAACCAATAAATGTAGTCCATGCACCACTTATATTATGGTCAAGTCTAAGTGCATTCAACAGAAAATTATCCTCTCTCTGTTGCTGTATTATAGAATTAAATAACATTAGTGCTTTTTTTTTGTACATATTCTGTTTCATAGTGTTGTTATAATGGTAGTTCATTTCCTAAAACTTCCTGTTTAAAGCTTGGTTATTGAACTTGCTTTATACACCAGCAACACACTGTAACAAACATTTGTTTATGATATATTTTTATCTTTTGTTGTTCACATAAGTTTGTCTATTCACATTGCAGAGACTTCCATTTACACTGGGATTTATTGGCAGCATGGTTGGTACCATTTATGTTTCCATGGTGCTGCACAGTTACCTTCTCTCTGTTCTTTTTTCTGCAGTTCAGGTATAAAATTTCATGGCCTGGACTTTAGTTATGTTCTATTTTCCTTTTCAGTCTACAAGTATCCTGATTTCCATGGTAGAATAATGACTATACTCATTTAACATCTTCTTTTAATAAAAATCACTATTTCTGATTAATTTAGTGTAGCATAAGCTGATACATTATTGATCACCTTGTAAATGCCTTTACCAGCCATGAGTTGTTGATATAAGCCCTATATTGTCTTTATTCTTTTCATTTTATACTGCATGCAAATTGATATAAACTGCCCTTGTTATCTGACTACAAATGTGCTTGCCTTCTTTTTTTACCTTAATATTTATTACATTAAATCTAACAATGATCTTGCTCATTATTTTCTTAGGTTCTTGTGCTTATATACTATTCTGTTTCGTATTTTCTGGGTGGATCTGCTGGGCTGAAATTTCTGTCTTCGACTCTTACATCTTCAATATTGAAATGCTTTGGGAGGTGATGCTAATGTCTATGGTTTCTTTTTTATTTTTTTTTGGTTTTTCCTACCAAGATACTAATGTCTATGCTAATGTCTATGTTTTCTTTTTTCTTTCCTACCAAGGTACTTGTATCCTAGTTTTCATTTGTTATAAGAAACACTCCTGTACTAGAACATAATGGTATTTTTTTTTTCTGGTTCCCCAACGCTGGCAGTACCTTGTAGTTAGTTTGTGGAGTTCTACCTACTTGTTTATGATAATGAAAGAGTGTTCTTTGGTTCCTGAAAAGAAAAGAGAATATCCTTGTGAACATGCATTTTCCTCTTCAAAAATTGGACATATATATATATATGTGCGTGAGAGAGAGAGAGAGAGAGAGAGAGAGAGAGTTTACAAAACAGAAGTTGTCCAGATTATGATATGTAAATTTTGCTCCATAATTAGGTTTTACTGTTTTAACTGTTAGACATTAATTAGACAATAATCCTTGTATATTGGCTAAGGCCTCACAATAATTATAATGATTGAAGGCTTGGAGGAATGACAAATGGCTTGGGCTGACAAATACAATAGCATGGGTTTATGTCCTGAGGTAACTACTTTGTGCTCGTGCACATAAACACAAAAAGAAAGCTGAAGATTAGGTCTGCCCCCGGTCCATCCCTCCCAATGTAAGTTAGAAGGTGTTGGATGTTGAGTTACTTTATCATGTGTTAACAGCAATGCTGTGACTTTTTGATCTTGTTCCAGCTGTTACTGAGTCACAGTAGTCAACTTTGCCAATATTAGTTAATCCATTTGCAGTTATCTTGTGATGGAAATCAAATAGGGCATTTCCAAACAATTATTTGACTTCTATATTGTTTGTGGTACATCTTTGACTTCTATATTGTTTGTGGTTGTTGTAGCCTACTTTGGATTTTCACTTGAATCTGGCTTATTCTTAAAGGCCAAAGGGATGATTACTTGCACACAAGCCATCCAACAATTGTGCATCGGGATCTTAAGTCACCAAATCTTCTTGTTGATAAAAATTGGGAGGTCAAGGTACTTACATGGCTAATTGTCCAATATGAATTGCATGTATTTATGTGAACAGGCTAAGCTGATAATGTTGACTTTTAACTTTGTTTATTAAGTTTACTACACATTGGATCGAGATGCTGGGCTGGTGAAATTTCTTATGCTTAATTTGTATGCAGTGGGACTAGGGTAGGTTGAGTCTTCCTATAAAAATTATTGACCTTTTCATATACCTCTCTTGAAGCTACTACCTTCATGTGAAAAATAATTGGGTAGATGTTCTTAACAGAATCAGCAATGTTGATTTGCACCTGGTTTATTCAAATGATGCATCTGGTCCTGAGAGTAGAGGTGGGGAGGAAAGCATAAAGCGCAGAAGATTGTCTTCATCTAAGCTTGGACATGAGAGCCCAACATCTGGTGATGAAACTCTTTCAGCTCCTACATGTCTAGTGATACTTAACAGGGAAGTGAGGATTGCTTCAGTAGCTGCAGGTGGACGTTACACACTAGCATTGTTCACTTCAGGCTACATCAGAGGGAGCCAGTAAACGGTGTTCAAAGGACTGCTTCAGATGTACATTTCTCAAGAGTAGAGTCCCCAAGGCAGCCAAAGACATCTTAATAATTTGATGTCTAATGTATAAAACATTAGTATTGTTGATGTATACAGATATATTTATCTTATTTTATGAAATGTATTTTTTATTCTTAAATTTAAATTTTCATCTATAAATTTCATTAGAATGCATTAAATATATTGTAATTTAAAAATAATTTTAAATTTATAAGAATAAAAATTTGTTAAAATTTTATTAGGTTAATGATGGATTAGTGATGGATTTATGATAGAAATAATAGTGATGGATTAGTGACGAAAATATTAGTGATTGATTAGTGATGGAACAATAACAAATGATTGATGAATCTTTTGTCACTAATTCGTCACTATTAGTGATGGACTAGTGACGAAAGTTTTAGTGACTAAATTTTTGTCACTAATCCATCACTAAATTGTGATGGAATAGTGATAGAAATATTTGTGATGGAATAGTGACGGAATAATGCGTGATGGATAGTCTGTCACTAATCCGTCACATTTAGTGACGAAAATATGTTCCGTCACAAATTTTTGACGGAATATTCCGTCACAAATCTGTCACTATTATTTGTGATGGACCTCTTTTCGTCACAAATCTGTCGCTATTATTTTGTGACGGACCTTTTTCCGTCACTAAATTTAGTGACGGTAAAAATGGTGACGATAAGATTTTCGTCACTAATCCGTCACTAAACCCAATTTGTGACGAAATAGTGATGAAAGTTTTTGTCACTATTATACTATTTTCTTGTAGTGACATACTCTAGACTAGACAAGTAACCCCATAGATAGTATAGGGTTTTAAATTTTGAGCTTGAGGCCTTCCTTTCTGGTGCTTTATAGTTTCCCTGCATTACAAGTACATGATAAGGAGGGACAATCTCAGTAACCAGTCAAATGATGGTATCACATTCAAATGAACATTTTATTTTATACTTTATTTTATACATGATAAGGAGGGACAAGAAATATAGTTGTAGTTCTTACTTGCTTAATATTTGTGGCTGAAGGAAGGTGGAGGCTGGTCTGAAGAAGTACAAGCCAGACATCATCATCAGTGTCCATCCCCTCATGCAGCACATTCCTTTGTGGGTTCTCAAGTGGCAGGGCCTTCAAAACCGGGTAGTTTTTGTTACTGTCATCACGGACCTCAACACTTGCTATCCCACATGGTATGCTCAACTTAGCTGCTTATGGAATTCCAAGTACCATTTCTCGGTGCATTAGTCGCATGGCACTTCCAAGTAAATGCTCTTTGCTGTAAACTTCAATTGATAGAAAAACCCAATTTTCTTCAGGTTCCACACTAGTGTCAACAGATGCTACTGTCCTTCAGAGGAGGTTTCGAAGAGGGCATTGCTGGATGGCCTAGAACCTTCTCAAATTCGAGTATTTGGTTTGCCGATCCGACCATCCTTTTGTCGTGCAGTTCTCGTCAAGGTTTGTCGTCCCCATGTTCGAATAGGCCTAGTTTGCTACTCTTAGATTTCTCTGTAATCTGAGTTCTCTGTTAAACAGGAAGACCTAAGAAAGGAGCTTGAGATGGATCTTGAACTGCCTGCAGTGTTGCTGATGGGAGGAGGTGAGGGGATGGGTGGGTCCAGTCAAGAAGACTGCAAAGGCTCTTGGAGAATCACTATTCGACAAAGAGAATGACAAACCAATTGGGCAGCTCATTGTCATTTGTGGCCGCAACCAAACTTTGAACTCCACACTGGAGGCCCATCCATGGAAAATCCCTGTGAAGGTATTTAAATGCTTGCAAACTGAATAGCAGATATAAATTGTGCTTTACATTATAAGCTTTCATTAGAAGCCTAAACACCAATTGATTCATGGTTGCAGATAAGAGGATTTGAGACCCAAATGGAGAAATGGATGGGAGCTTATGATTGCATTATAACAAAGGTATTATGGTATTCTTTTTATGATCTGAATCGACCTTCCTGCTATTCTTGCACTGCTAATTCTTTGGAGCATCTCTTTATCTTTCACAGGCAGGACCAGGTATTATTGCTGAAGCTCTGATTAGGGGACTTCCTATCATCCTAAATGACTTCATCGCTGGACAGGTTTGTGCCAAAATACGCATGAACTCTCAACATATTAAGCAACTGATACAGTATGGTCCTATCCATAGAAGCACATTGCCATCATGAATCATCAACACTCAAGCTTTCCATTCAAGATAAACTCAGTCTCAAGCACTCTACAATTTTAACCTATCAAATCCCTAGTTAACTGCTTTCCTTGCATTACTAAATTCGCAGCCATGTTAATGCAGCAAAACACTTCTTAAAAATTCACCTGTGAACTAAGGTGTAGTGTCTGTCTATATTTGCGACATGTACCATGTATAACCCCCGGGATTTTAATTCCCTGTAACCCTCGGAATCTTAATTCCCTAGTTCATGAGGCTTAACATAGGATCCCTGAAACGGGTGATGCCTAGGACTCCCATGGTTACGCGTAGCGGTTGGATTTCCTATTTCTGCGTAACGAATGGGTCTCCCAAGTCCCTTGACCGAGGCGTCGCGTGGGATTTATATGAGTTGGAGGGTGACTTCCTCCTTTAACCCGGCGTTCATCTCCTCTATGTAGTCATCTGCTTCCTTTCATGTTCGAGAGAGAAAGAGAATGATAGAGAGGACATTGGAGAGAGATATTCGAGCCTTGGGCCCATGGATTAGTCTAGGTAAAGTTTTAAGGGTCACTTTATTATTCAGATTTTAGAGAATTAATTATATAAAATGATGCTGAAGGACCCACACTACAAAAAAATCAGAAATAGCGATGCCAATTTAGCGATGCATTTTTGCGTCACTAAATTGCGACCAAATTGCGACAACTCAGCGAGAAAAAAAATAGTGACTCAATTAGCGATGCAATAATAATGCGTCGCAATATAGCGACGCAAAAACCAGAAAATAAAAAAATTCGTTAATATAGCGACGCAGTGATGTGTCGCTATTTAGCGACGCAATAGCGACGCAAATAACAAAAAATAAAAAATATATAATTTTTAATATAGCGACGCATTAGCGACGCAAAAACCGTTTTAATTTTAAAAAAATAGTTAATATAGCGATGCAGTGATTGCGTCGCTATTTAGCGACGCAATAGCGACGCATTTAACAAAAAATAAAAAAATTTAATTTTTTAATATAGCGATGCAATAATGCGTCGCTATATTGCAACACAACTGTTTGCGTCGCAATATAGCGACGCATTATTGCGTCGCTAAAACCCAAAAAATTTAAAAATATTCATTAATATAGCAACGCAGTGATTGCGTCGCTATTTAGCGACGCAATAGCGATGCAAATACCAAAAAATTAAAAAAATTTAATTTTTAATATAGCGATGCAACATTGAGTCGCTATATTGTGACGAACATTTTGCGTCGCAATATAGCGATGCATTAGCGACGCAAAAACCTAAAAAACTAAAAAAAATTATTAATATAGCGATGCAACGGTTGCGTCGCTATTTAGCGATGCAATAGCGACGCATATACCAAAAAAATAAAAAAAATTAAAATTTTAATATAATGACGCAAAAACTCAGAAAATTAAAAAATAAATCATTAATTTAGCGACACATATAACAAAAAAAAAAATTTTTTTCGTGGCCGTGGTCGGCAACCAAGGCCGTGGCCTGGCCACCGCCAGGCCGCCGAAAAAATTTAAAAAAAAGGGGGTGTTTTTTTTCCACAACTCCTCCCATGAAAAAAAATAATAAAAAATATAAAGTGGTTCCCCCCTTTCTTGCCGGCCACGGCAGTGTTCGTCATCGATCATCGTCGATCGGAATCATGGCTTAGATCGATCGCAACCGTTGGATCGTCGCAGATTAGATGGATCGCAACCATCGGATCGATCATCGCCGATCGGGATTATGGCTTGGATCGATCGCAACCGTCGGATCATCACCGATCGGATGGATTGCAGCGGTCGGATCGATCATCGCCAATCGGGATCATGGCTTGGATCGATCGCAACCGATTGGATATCGTCACCGATCAGATGGATCACAATCGTCGAATCGATCATCGTCGATTAGGATCATGGCTTGGATCAATTGCAACCATTGGATCGTCGCCGATCAGTTGGATCGCAATCGTCAGATCGATCATGCTGATCGGGATCATGGGTTCCATCGATCGCAAACCGTCGGATATCGTCGCCGATCGGATGGATCGCAACCGTTGGATCGATCATCGTCGATCGGGATCATGGCTTGGATCAATTGCAACTGTCCGATATCATCATCATCGGATGGATCGCAACGGTCAGATCGATCATCGCTGATCGGGATCATGGCTTTGATCGATCGCAACCGTCGGATTGTCGCTGATCGGATGGATCGCAACGTCGAATCAATCATCGCCTATCGGGATCATGGCTTCGATCGATCGTAACCGTCGGATCGTTGCCGATCGGTTCTATATGTAATGGTCGGATCGATCATCCCCGATCGAAATCATGGCTTGGATCACTCGCAACCATCGGATATCGTCGCCGATCGGATGGATCGCAATGGTCGGATCGATCATCGCCTATAGGGATCATGGCTTTGATCGATCGCAATCATCGGATCATCGCCGATCGGATGGATGGCAACGGTCGGATCGATCATCGCCGATCGGGATCATGGCTTGGATCGATCGCAACCGTCAAATTATCGTCGATCGGATGGATCGCAGCGGTCGGATTGATCATTGCTGATCAGGATCATGGCTTTGATCACTCGCAACCGTCAGATATCGTAGCCGATCGGATGGATCGAAACGGTCAGATTGATCATCACCAATCGGGATCATGGCTTGAATCACTTGCAACTGTCGAATATCATCACCGATCGGATGGATCGCAATCGTCAAATCGATCATCACCGATTGGAATCATGGCCTGGATCGATCGAAACCATCGAATCATCGCCGATTGGTTGGATCACAACCGTCGGATCGATCATCACCGATCGGGATCATGGGTTCAATCGATCGCAACCGTTGGATATCGTCACCGATCGGATGGATCGCAACCGTCGGATCGATCATCGCAGATCGAGATCATGGCTTAGATCGATCAAACCGTCGGATCGTCGCCGATCGGATGTATCGTAACGGTCGAATCGATCATCCCGATCGAAATCATGGCTTGGATCGATCGCAACCATCGGATATCATCCCCGATCGAATGGATCGCAACGGTCGGATCGATCATTGCCGATCGGGATCATGGCTTGGATTGATCGCAACCATCGGATTGTCACCGATCGGATGAATCGCAGCGGTCGGATCGATCATCGTCGATCGGGATCATGGCTTGGATCGATCGCAACTGTCAGATCATCGCCGATCGGATCGATAGCAGTGGTCGGATCGATCATTGCCGATCGGGATCATGGCTTGGATTCATCGCAACCGTCGGATCATCACCGATCGGTTGGATCGCAACGGTCGGATCGATCATCGCCGATTGGGATCATAGCCTAGATCGATCACAACCGTCGGATCGTCGTCGATTAGTTGGATCGCAACCGTCGGATCGATCATCGCCGATCGGGATCATGGGTTCAATCGATCGCAACCATCGGATATCATCGCTGATCGAATGGATCGCAACCGTCAGATCTATCATCACCGATCGGGATCTTGGCTTGGATCGATCGCAACTGTCCGATCATCCCGATCGGATGGATCGCAGCGGTCGGATCGATCATCGCCGATCGGGATCATGGCTTTGATCGATCGCAACCATCGGATCATCGCCGATCGGATAGATCGTAACGGTCGAATCGATCATCACCGATCAGGATCATGGCTTGGATCGATCGCAACCGTCGGATCGTCGCCGATCGGTTCTATATGTAATGGTCGGATCGATCATCCCCGATCGGGATCATGGCTTGAATCACTTACAACCATCGAATATCGTAGCCGATCGGATGGATCAAAATGGTCGGATCAATCATCCCCGATCGGAATCATGGCTTGGATCAATCGCAACCGTCGGATCATCGCCGATCGGATTGATAGCAGCAGTCGGATCGATCATCGCCGATCGGGATCATGGCTTGGATCGATCGCAACCGTCGGATCGTCGTCGATCGGTTGGATCGCAACGATCGAATCGATCATCGCCGATTGGGATTATGGCCTGGATCGATCGTAACCGTTGGATCATCATCGATTAGTTGGATCGCAACCATCGGATCGATCATCGCCGATCGGGATCATGGGTTCAATCGATCGCAACCGTCGGATATCGTCGCCGATCGGATGGATCGCAACCGTCAGATCGATCATCACAGATCGGGATCATGGCTTAGATCGATCGCAATCGTCGGATCGTCGCCGATCGGATGGATTGCAGCGGTCGGATCCATGCTATAATGCGTCGCAATATTAGTTTTAAATTAATAAACTAATATCAATATTTATAATATTAAATTAATAAACTAATATAACTATTGTGACGCAGTATATTGCGTCGCAATATTGCGACACATAGTGGATGCATCGCAATATTAGTTTGTTAATTTAAAACTAATATTGCGACGTATTCATAATGCGTTGCGATATTAGTTTCAAATTAACAAACTAATATTGCGATGCATAATAGATGCATCACAATATTAGTTTTAAATTAACAAACTAATATTGCGATGCATTATGAATGCATCGCAATATTGCGATGCATAATGGATGCATCGCAATATTAGTTTTAAATTAACAAACTAATATTGCGACGCATTATGATTGCGTCGCAATATTGCGACGCATTATGGATGCGTCGCAATATTAGTTTTAAATTAACAAATAATATTGTGACGCATCCATTATGCGTCGCAATATTGCGACGCATTCATAATATGTCGCAATATTGATATTAGTTAATTAATTTAATAATATAAATATTGCGATGCATAATGCCTGCGTCGCAATATTTGTAATATTAAAATTTTAAACTAATATTGCGACGCATCGCATATGCGTCGCAATATTGCGACGCAAATCAAATGCGTTGCTAATTTCCCATCAAAATGCCTAATGGCAGCAACTTAGCGACGCAATCAGTGATGCATAATTAGCGTCGCTGATTAGCGACATATTAGCGACGCAATCTTGCGTCGCTAATCCTGATTCATAAATCCGTGTGGATCCCCCTCTTCTTCTTCCTCCTCACGAGCCCGAACCCTCCCTCCCGCCTTCTCCTTTCTCGTCCTCCGTCTTCCCCATGTCCAACGGCTCTCCGGTGGCTCTCCGGCACCCGAATCACTCGCCAGGTACTCCTCTCCCTCCCTCTAAAAAAAAAATTTAACAATGGGGAGGGGGGGGGGGGCGGAAATCCCCCACGGTGGCAAGGCCACGGGAAAATATTGATTTAACAGGGGGAACCCCTCCCCCCTCTCGTCAATTTAACAGTTGGGGGGGGGAATCCCCGGCCGTGGCCGGTCGTGGCCTGGCCACAGTGGCCAGGCCACGGGAAAAAAATTAATTTTACAGGGGGAACCCCTCCCCCCCTCCCGTCTTCTAGGGCCACGGCTGCGGCCGTGGCCGGTCGTGGCCTGGCCACAGTGGCCAGGCCACGGGAAAAAAAATTTAACGGGGGGAGGGAAATCCCCCCCCTCCGTCTTCTCCGGCCACGGCCGTATGTGGCTTGGCCACGATGGTCTATGGCCAGGCCACAAAAAAAATAAAAATAACAAAAATAACAAAAAACATGGATGGGTTTTTTTATTAAATTAATGTAAAAAATAAATTATTACAAAATATTATTAGTAAGTTGTTTTAATATTTTAATCTTAATAATTTATTATTTATTGATAAACTATTATAATAAAAAAATATTTATACAAAATATTATTCTTTAATATTACAAAATATATTTCATAACCAATTTTATTGATTAGACTATTTAATTATTAATATTAAAAATATTATTAGTAATTTAATATTTTAATTTTAATAGTTTATTTAAAAATATTATCAATTAAATTTAGAAAACCCCTATAGTAATTTATTATATTAAATAAATAATATATTACAATAATATTAGAATACAATATAGTATTATTTTAATATTATATAAAATATTATATTTTGTGATATTATAATATAATAATATAATGATTCTATAACATCAATATATTGAACTATTTTTGGTTTGATGAAATTTTAAAATAAATTCGAAATAGTTTTCTTCATGCATGTCTTATTGTCAGAATGTTATTATAAGTTCTGTTATAATATTAAATTTAATATTATATTCATTTTCACCAATAAAAAATTATTTATAATAAACTCATTATAAATTAATATGAAATTATGATATCATTCAATATTTGAATTTTTTGTTATCAAATTAGAAAAATAAAATTTATTATCCCTTTAACTTATAATATTCACTATGATCATAAAAAAGTATGTTTATGATAATTAATTTAGGACACTTTATTAATAATATCATATTATAATATATATTAACTTATATTAGTTCATAATATTATAATATAAAATAATAACAATAAATTATGGTATTCTAATAAATAATGGTTGCAATATAACATCATGTAGTATTTGCTAATTAGTGATTCTAATCTAGTAAATTAATTAAAGAAATTGCTTTACGATTATTTAGTGCTTATTATGTTTTAAATTAATTCAGTCATAATTGATTAGTGATTTTTATATAGTCATGGTTCAATTTCTTAGTCTATTAAACTATGCATGACAGTTTATTGGTGAACATTTGACATATGTGAGTTCTAATTTTATTGATATTATAATATGATTTTATAATAATTTTATAATATCATATTATAATATAATTTTATAATATATTATGTCTTGATTATTTACATCCTGCTTCAAATTGAATGATGCATTAAATTATGTAATGCTAAAATGAACGTCTTGTTGTAGTTCTATTTAATTTTCAGCACCGAATTAGTAGTTTCAATGATTTATATTTTAGTCTTCACATAGAATTATGTAATGAGTTTATTATGGAATTGACAAGAATTTCTGAATAACAAGCATAATTTCGATTGTCTTTGGATTTTCATATTATTTCTTACAGCACTATAACTTTAGACCCGTTTGAGAATTTGTAAGACTTAGTCTTGCAAATTCTCAAATTGTCCTGTGGACAGTTTGAGAATATTTTTTGCGATATGTTAGTCTGCTATTAATCATCGTTGGTTGAGATTGCAGTTTGTATTTGCTCATACGTTCTCCTAGTGTGGCATATATGCCACACATTTAGAAGAATATATGGGGAAATGCTGCTAAAATTTCAACGTAACCGATCGATGATAATTAATAGCAGAATAACATATCACAAAAAATATTCTTGAATGGGATAGGGCCTTACCTTTTAGACATGGAGTGAAGGTGGAATTAATTTAGGACACTTGAATGCTTGTGAAGTCTCATGATTGAACGGACCGCCTTGCGGCCCGACCCGAACTCAAGCCCTAGCATTAGCCTAGCATGAACCTATGCCTCGGTCCTGCTAGCACGCCAAGGATCGTAGCCGTGGCCCGACCTTGCAGGGTAGGGACCTTAGTTGTGTAAAAGAAAATTGGTTTAGTTATAAATGATTTAAATGGTTGTTATTAACCTTAGTTGTGTAAAATAAATAATTTAGTTATATATTTAGTAATGCTAATATAGTTTTATAATGTGGTTTCCTTTAATGGTTTACCAGAAATTGTATAAGTCGGTCAAAAATGAGCGGGGCTCGCTCGTGGATGTATGCAAGGATAAAAGATGGCTTGCTTAATCCAGATTTTCTGAATGGATTGGAAGAATTTATCGCATTTGCATGTAGCCAACATGAATGGATGGATGGGCCTAGGATTAGGTGCCCATGCAACTTTCACAGGTGTCAGAATAAAGCCTACAGAGATGTTGAAACTGTTAAGGTGCATTTATGTAAAAAGGGGTTTGTTCCTGATTACGATGTTTGGTACTGTCATGGTGAACCAGAGGAAATTCTAGCAGCTGTTACAAGCCAACAAGTGACAATTCCCGTAGATGAACCATTTGTGAATTTAAACACATATGAAGAAATGGTGATGAATGCATCGGGTAATGAATTCAATCAGAATACATTTATGGAAGAACCAAATCCAGATGCACAATAATTTTATGATATGTTGCATGCTGCAAATCAAGAATTGTATCCTGGTTGTGAGGGCCATTCCCAGTTGTCTACGGCTGCTCGGTTGTTGAATATTAAGGCAGAACATCGATTATCAGAAAAGGCGTTCAATTCTGTAGCTGGGTTAATCAAGGAAATTTTGCCAAATGATAATGTTGTAGCAGACAGTTTTTACTCAACGAAGAAGTTGTTGCGTGGGCTTGGGCTCCCAGTTAATAAGATCGATTGTTGCTTGAACAATTGCATGATATATTGGGGTGAAGACTCAGAGCTGCGATGGTGTAAGATTTGTGGGCAATCGAGGTACAAAAATGACGAAGGGGAGCTAGTACAAGTAGGAGGAAAAGTGTGCCTTACAAGAGGATGCATTACTTTCCTCTTACTCCATGCCTGCAGAGATTATATAGATCTGAGGCTACAGCTGCTGATATGAGATGGCATGCCGAACATGAATCTAAAGAGGATGAAATGCGGCATCCATCAGATTCAAAAGCTTGGAAGCATTTCAATGAAAATCATCCTGATTTCGCTGAAGATATAAGGAATGTGAGATTAGGTCTTTGTACCGATGGCTTCCAACCATTTGGTCAAGCGGCCAACAATATTCATGTTGGCCTATGATACTGACTGTATATAACCTTCCTCCATGGAAGTGCATGAAAGATTCTGCAATGTTTTTGACAGTTTTGGTTCAGGACCATCAAATCCAAAGGAAAAGATTGATGTCTTCCTGCAACGTTGGTGGCCGAATTGAAAATGTTGTGGGAAACAGGAGTCATAGCCTACGACATTTCTATGAAACAGAATTTCATCATGAGAGCTGCTTTGATGTGGACAATAAGTGACTTCTCGGCATATGCAATGTTGTCTGGTTGGAGCACTGCTGGACGTCTGGCATGCCCCCATTGCATGTATGATTTGGATGCATTTACATTGCAGAAGAGTGGTAAGCAGTCATGGTTTGATAATCATAGGAAGTTCTTGCCTCCAAATCATCCTTACAGGCGTAACTTGACCGCCTTCGAAAGAACAAAGCAGTCACAAAATTCACCGAACCGGTTAGGTCCGGCACAGATATATTTGATACTATAGAGCATTTGGGGTTGAGGTATGCTTGGGAACCAGATGCAGATAGAATAAATGGCCGTATATGTAAAGAACATAATTGGAAGAGAGTATATTTTGGGATTTGCCGTATTGGAGCATAAATCTCATCCGGCACAACTTGGATGTTATGCATATCGAGAAAAATTTCTTTGATAACATATTTAACACGGTGCTAAACATCCAGGAAAAACCAAAGACACTGCAAAGTCAAGAGAAGAACTTAATCTTTATTGCAGAAGAGGTGATTTGAGGAGGAGTGCCGACGGGACCTATCCTAAAGCCTGTTACACTCTTGACAGAAATTCATGAGAAGTATTATGTAACTGGGTTAGAGGGTTAAAATTTCCAGATGGTTATGCCTCAAATATCGGTAGGTGTGTGGACATGCATAAGCTCAAGTTGTTCGGCATGAAGAGTCACGACTGCCATGTTTTCATGCAACGGTTATTGCCTATAGCTTTTCGTGAGTTGCTTCCGCACCATGTCTGGAAGGCATTGATGGAGCTCAGCTTGTTCTTCAAGGAGTTATCTGCCGCAGTCATTACTTCTGCATCCATGGCAAGGCTTGAGGAGGAAATTCCAATTATTTTATGCAAGCTGGAGCGAATATTTCTCTCAGTTTTTTTGACTCAATGGAGCATTTACCGGTTCACTTGCCATACGAAGCGAGCATAGCTGGTCCCGTGCAGTATCGCTGGATGTATCCTTTCGAGAGGTAAATATATACATCAGTAAGACATGTTGACATTTCAAATATTATTTCATTGCGAGAACATTGGTTTATTTTTTTTTCAACTTTACATATAGGTACCTTAAGAAGTTAAAAAATAATGTGCGTAATAAGGCAAGGGTTGAAGGTTCAATATGTAATGCACACTTGGTCGAAGAAGTTTCAGCTTTTGCCTCGCATTACTTTGAGGGTCACATCCGCACGAGGAGCCAAAATGTTGGTCGTAACGATGACGTATGTGTGGACGAAGGAGAACCTAATGACGGTAGAATATCAGTTTTTAAAGGTATCGGTCATTCATTTGGGGGCAGAAGTCAAGAAATCTTAGCGATATGGAGTATAATGCAGCACATTATTACATCCTAATGAACTGTAGAGAAGTCGATCCATACATTGAGTAAGTATATACTTCAATGCTTAATTGGAACTTCTAATTTAAATTGCAATATACCATAATATTTAATTGCTAACAGATGTTTTAATCCTTATCATCCCATAAGGATGTATTGTGATAGACAACGATAGATGAATCCCAACATCAGTCAAGTTGCCATTGGGCAGAAGTTAGAAACGGAGTTCGCTTACTGGTTTTATGAATTTGTGAGTAGTATCACTCAATCAATTTCAATAATGGCTTTTATTTTTTGAATTGGTTGTGAATAGCTTATTAATTTATAGGTAAACGGTCCATGGTCACAACCGATAATATTTTCATTAAATGTCTATCGCAATGGCCATTGAAGACCGTAACAACCTCTACTGGCTATTTTGTAATGGGTACAAATTTCAGATTGAACGACTAGCAGCTTCAAGAGGCACACAGAACTGGGGCGTGTGTGTTAAAGGAGAAAGTGCTGGAGCAAATATGCAGGATTATTACGGAAAGTTAGTAGAGGTGGTTGAAGTTGAATATCCCGGTTGGCCTATTAAACGAACCGTATTGTTTCGTTACGATTGGTTCGATCCGACACTTCCTATGGGAAAAAGGGTTCATAACGACTACAATCTAGTTGAAGTAACCATCGACGAAGATTGCAGAAATATGATCCATTCATCCTTGCATCCCAAGCTCAGCAAGTATTTTACTGCGGATATCCAAGTTTGCGCAATGATAAGCGAGATTGGTGGGCTGTTTCTAAAATCGTTCCATGTTCAACAATCGTATTAGATGAGAGTTCATCAAGTCAATCAGCCGAGTGCCCTGCATTTCAAGAGGATGAGATGGAAATGCATGCAATTAAGGACGACACAAGGGCTCCTAAAACATCACTTAGAGATCCAAATGGTGATGTCCAAAAATTGCGGATTCAAATGTTCGGTTTCCTTCCGATGATAATGAAACTGAATCGCAGTCTGATACGGCATCGGATGTTGAACCAACATTTCATGAAACAAATGAACCGACTAAACATAGAGGTTTTTTCAAATTCAATTTATTTTTACAAATGTTATATTTTTACATATTTAATCATTAATTGTAATAACATTCATGAATTTTTAGTATTTTCAGTATGACGGGCCGAGGTAGATCTACCGGCGATAGACAGAGTGAGCAGATGTAGCCCTGCCGCATCAGATCCCATGAGCTTTGGAGATGGAGAGTTCGGATCTCCACACATCTCACAACCTCGGTCTCTTCAGCCATCGCTGGTGATCCTGCATTAGTATTATCATCCAGCCGATCGGCACATACATCCGAGAGTTCTTCCACCATTGGCCGCACCGTACTTGGACTGGATGCTCATGGGCTGTAAGTATATAGTAATTGTAAATATATCGTTTATGTTTTTAAGTCAATTATGCATAAAATATATTTTTTAATAGATTTATTGAGCAGCATCATGTATCGAGCCAGATCAGCTCCATATTTCAGAGGCGTGCTGATCTCAGTGGCTACGATTGGCGCCATATATCTGCAGCCACGAGGAAATTTTATTTTTAGAGTTTCAGGTAAACTTATTAAATACAATTTATCTTAAATTTCTTAATCTTAATAAATTCTTAAACTATCTGTTTATTTCAATACAGAAAAAGTTTACGTGGGACCCTACTATCCATGATGCCATTAGGGCAGCATGGAATGCTCTTACAGCACGCCGATACTCCGACATGCTTCATCGTTGGAGGACATCGGGTGAGCGTCCTGCCCATGTGCCGGAGGGTATTTGGCATGAGTGGCAGCAGGCGTGGCAGTCTGATGGCTGGCACAGGAGGTCCGCATCAGCCAGCACGAACTGCCGATCCAAGAGGGGCGGTCCTGGCACGGGTCTCTCCCTTCACACTGGGGTCTATTTCGATTCAGGAGCACAGACGCCGCATGGTAAGAAAACTTAAATATTTAATTACTAATTTAGTTATTTACAAATACTTTTATTTATATCAATTTTTCTTTCTGTTGTTGTAGTCTGAATAGGAGGGCGGAGATCCTGGTGAGTTTCGTCTATTCAGGGCGACACACACAGGAGGGACGGTTCCTGGGTCGATACACGATCACGGGAGGTTGCAATAAGAAATTAGCTTTATATTGTATATGTTTAATTTCTAAATTTTATTTAGAGAAATTTATTGATTCATTTATTGTTGATTTTATAATTCAAAGGCACAAGTGGAGGAGCTTCAGTCCCAGGCATCGCATGTCGACTCCACTGATGGGGGACCGCCTATCGAACTCTCATCAGAGGAGAGTTGATGTGTATTTTTGGAGGCTGTTGGTGCCCAGCCGCGAGACCGCAGGGTCTATGGTCTGGGCACTAGAGCTTCTACATATTTTTCCTAGCAGGCCTCCAGTTCGCGCTATTCTGGCGATATTCCTGCCAAGCATTTAGAGGACATTCGAAGATCTATTACGGAGGAGGTTCGGCAGGACGTTCGGCAGGAGATTCAGCAGGAGTTCGACCAGCGCACGAAAGTCCTTCAGCATGAGTTCGACCAGCGCACGGAAGTCCTTCAGCACGAGCTCTCTGACATAAGAGAGCAGATGCGTCATATGCGAGATTTGGTTAGCCGCATGTTGCAGGGTTTCCAGCCACCACGTGATCGTGATAGTGGAGATTCTTGATGTATTTTTTCTTTACTTTTTATGTGTTGTACATGGAAATTTCAAAATTTTAATATATTATTTATTTTTGAAAATTTAATGATGAATGCTTCGATTAATATTAGTGTTTCGATCAATATTAGTGTTTCGATCATAATTTTGCAAATTTAATCATTTTAATTTATAATATTTTATATTTTTTTAAAAAAATTTAATTAGCGACGCATTAGCGACTGAAATTGCATCGCTAATATATCTAAAATATTTTTTTAAATATTGCGATGCAATTGAATGCGTCGCAATATTAAATTTAACCATTTTAATTTTTAATTTTTTTATTTTTTAAAAAACTATTTAATTAGCGACGTATTAGCGACTGAAATTGTATCGCTAATATTTCTAAAATATTATTATTAAATATTACGACACAACGTCTTAGCGTCGCAATATTGCGACGCACTTGGTTGCATCATAATATTAAATTTAACAGTTTTAATTTTTAATTTTTAATATTTTTTTATAAAAATTTAATTAGCGACTCATTAGCGACTAAAATTGCATCGCTAATATTTCTAAAATATTATTATTAAATATTGCGATGCAATGACCTTGCGTCGCAATATTGTGGCGCAATAAATGCATCGCTGAGAGTCGCTATTTAGCGATACAATTGCGACTAAATTCATTCTGTGAAGAAACTTATAATGACGCTACAGTTGTGTCGCTAATGCGTCGCAAAACCTAGTTTAGCGATGCATTAGTGATGCATTTTTGCATTGCTATATTTATTTTCTGTTGTAGTGCCAGATGTCTAATTAGCTGGTTTACCATTTGAAATTTGCATACTGAGGTAAGTAAGCCAATTATTATAATTTCATAAATTATTTTATAAATCATTGGATTTATAGTTGCATGCATATTTATGAAATAAAGAAAAATGAGTTTTATTTATATTAACTATTTTGAATAGTACCATGAATTTACAAATGAGTAATTGCTATGGTTATATACAACTGCTATTATTTTGCAAAGTAGTGGAGTTATAAATATGCAAATATGACGTATATGCTTATTTGACTTTGCAAAATATATTGGTACTATTGATTGATAAAAAAATGTTCAAACCACTGTATATGTGATATGAGGAACTGATGCTTATGTTGATGCATGATGTATGACATGCAATTATGATGATGACATTAAAATTATTATGTGTCGCCGCGATTCTCATGTGATGTGAAATGCCAAGTGATACGTGACCCACCTCCACAGGGGTAGATATGTGGAGGACACATATCTAGAGGATGTGTTCTGATTGATTGTGATACGGGACCCACCTCCACAGAGGGAGATATGTGGAGGACACACATCTAGAGGATGAGTTGTGATGGATTATGATATATGGCATAACGCTGGTACCAGGACCCTCTTAGGGGACATTTAAGAGTGATACACCAGTTGGGTGTTGTAGGGCCATGGGACACATAAGAAAACAGCGAATATATATATATATATATATATATATATCATATATATACAGTGGGTTTGTTGCATTGCATATTCTGGTATTTACTATACATTTAAGCTTCCAAATTGTATTTTACATGTTCTGATAGCATGATAAATGTTTTTTGGAAATGGAAAGCTTTTCATGAAAATGTGATTGAAAATATCGTTTAATGCTATGGTGATATATGATTATTTTAGGCTTACTTATTGAGTGTGAGCTCATGTAAATCTCACAATCTTTTTCAGAAGCCTCAGGAGTGAAGAAGGATTTAGAGGAGGGGTTGATGGAGCTTCTAGCTAAATAAATTAGTTCCATTATGTTGTGTAACCCCGGATATGCTTATGTGTAAGGCTTGTAGCCCAAACCTTATAGTTGTGGTTGTTTTAAATTATGGATTTGGATTGAATATTTATATAATATGTTTGCCTTATGTTGAATTAGTGTCATAATTCGGGACGCCTTGCATGCTGGGCATGCGACGGGTTGTCACCCTAGCTTAAAATTTTGGGTATGGGGCATGATAGCTTTAGTGGTATCAGAGCCTAGGTTATGACCTTAGAGATACTTACATGATGACACTTTAGGCAAATTACTAAGATGACATTGGGACAATTATAACTTTATAGGAATTTCAGGTATTATGCTTTAAAGGCCTGAAATGCAAAATTTATTATGATATTAATGACCAACTAATTTATCAGGAGATAGAAAAGGCTCGTCGCACTAGGAGCCAACAAATGATGAAGACTCCCAGGTTGGTAATGCTAGTCGGCAGGGAGGTCAGGAACCTACCGGTGGTGCAGGCCCTGTCACTCAAGTTGGGACTGATCAGCAGCGACTTCAGACCGAGATGCTTCAGGTTCTCTCAGGTATGGAACAGTCGATGAGGGACATGCAGCATCAGATTCTACAGGCCTTGTCCACTCAGCCTGCTCCCACTGCCCTTCCGCAACCTCAGCCTGCCCCTACCATTCCGCAACCTCAGCCTACCCCTCCTGCTCCACAAACTCAACCAACCGTACCTTTTCAATCTGCACCATTGACCCAGCCTACTGCATCTCAACCCTGGGTAGGGGTTGGCCGCAGCTTTGCAGATTTCAAAAAGTTTGCTCCTGCCCCTTTCTCTGGATCCACCAATCTTGTTGATGCTGAGCAGTGGATGCGAGACATGGAGAAGGTTTTATGGCCCATGATAGTCAGGAGATGAAGCGTATCAGATTTGCCACCTATCTTCTCCAGGGAGAGGCTTATGACTGGTGGTTAGTTGAGGAGCAGCGATGGGGTGGATAGGTTATCTCTTAAGGAGAGTTTCGGGAGGCTTTTTTCGACAAATACTTCACCATGAGTGTGCAGAGACAGATGGAATCAGAGTTTATCAAATTGGAGCAAAGGAATCTTTCTGTGGCCCAGTATGAAGCTGAATTCACTAAGTTGGCCCGATTTGCTCCAAATATTGTGACCAATGAAATGGCCAAGATCACCAGATTCACTGAGGGACTACGACCCAGACTAAGGCAAGCAGTCAATGCATTTGAGCTTCTCACCTACAGTGCTGTGGTAAATAAGGCCTTAGTGATTGAGAGGGATATGAATGTTGTTCAGAGGGATTGGGAACAGCAGAGAAGAGAAAAGGGCCTAATTCTGGCCAACCCCCAACTCAGGCCAGGAAAAAAGGTGCACATCAGGCCCCAGGACAAGGGAACAAGGAGACTCGTTGCCTTCGCTATGGGAACTTCCACCCAGGAAGGCCTTGCCGCGACATGTCTGGTGCCTGCTTCCTCTGTGGGAAGATTGATCACAAGATGGCCACCTGTCCCCTTCGAAAGGATCAGCAGCCCTCATCCAGTCAAGGGCTGAGTCAGTAGCATCAATAGCATCCACCGATAACCCAGGGCAGGGTCTTCACCCTCACTCAGTAGGATGCTGCCACCTCTAATTCTATGGTGATAGGTATACAATTTAACTTCATATCTAGTATTACATCTTAGTGCAATACATTGAAAGTTAATTAGAGAAGTAGATTAAATCTTTAATGCTTTAATGTTAAAATAAATTACACTTATGTCCAGTAATGATTAAAGAAGGTACCACATATGCTCAAACTTTAATTGACCCGAATGCCACACATTCTTTCATATCTGATACCTATCTTGACAAGAATGCATCATTGACACATGTTCCTCTAGAGCAGAGTTGCATATTGCTTTTCCAAATGGAGATATTATGAAGGTTGACACAGTATGCAAATCATGCCCAATTGTCTTAAAGGATAGGAGGTTGAATGCTGATCTAATTGTCCTTCCACTGAAGTTCTTTGATGTTATCCTTGGAATGGATTGGTTGGCCTCCTATCATGCTTTAGTAGACTGCTTCAGAAAGATTGTCAACTTCAAGATTCCTAGTCAGCCTGAATTCAGTTTTACTGGTGGTCAGAAACACCTAGCTCCAGTGTTCATATCAGCGCTGCAGGCTGAAAGGTATCTCATGAATGGTGGTCAATGATTTGTTGCTGTAGTCAAGGACCTTCAGCAGGAAGAGACCAAGTTAGAGGATATTCCTATAGCTCGAGAATTCCCTGATGTCTTCCCTGATGATTTGACTGATTTGTCCCCTGATCGAGAAGTCGAATTCTCCATTGATTTAGTTCCTGGAACTGGACCTATATCCAAGGCCCCTTATCGTATGGCCCCAGCTGAGTTAACATAATTGAAGGATCAGTTGCAAGAGCTCCTAGATCGGGGATTTATCAGACCCAGTGTTTCGGCTTGGGGTGCTCTAGTTCTATTTGTTAACAAGAAGGATGGCAGTCTTCGGCTCTGCATTGATTACCGAGAAATCAACAAGGTAACAGTGCGGAATAAGTACCCTCTGCCGAGAATTGATGACTTGTTTGATCAGCTCCAAGGAACCCGAATATTCTCAAGGATTGATCTTAGGTCAGGGTACCATCAACTCAAAGTCAAGGAAGGGGATGTACCTAAGACAGCATTTAGACCAGATATGGCCACTATGAGTTCTTGGTGATGCCGTTTGGGTTAACTAATGCCCTAGCAGTATTCATGGATTTGATGAATAGAATTTTTAAACCATACTTGGATCAGTTTGTGGTGGTTTTCATTGATGATATTTTGATCTACTCCAAGAGCCATAAGGAGCATGAGGACCACCTGAGGATTGTGCTTCAGATGCTTCAGGAGAAGAAACTTTATGCCAAGCTGCAGAAGTGTGAGTTTTGGTTGGAGCAAGTATCTTTCTTGGGTCATATAATCTCTAAAGATGGCATATCTGTGGACCTAAAAAAGATTGAGGCTATCATAAGCTAGAGCCGACCTTCCAATGTAGCAGAAATTAGAAGCTTCTTGGGGCTAGCCGGGTCCTACTGTAAATTTGTGGAGAACTTCTCTCGCATTGCTCTACCCCTAACTCGCTTAACCCAAAAGCGAGTAAAGTTTGACTGGATAGAGGAGTGTGAGAAAAGTTTTCAGGAGTTAAAGCAGCGCCTAGTGACAGCTCCCATTCTTGTTCTTCCAACATGATCTGAAGGTTTTACTCTATATACTGATACCTCTCGGAAGTGATTGAGATGTGTTCTGATGCAGAATGGGAAGGTGATAGCCTATGCCTCCAGACAACTGAAGCCTTATGAGCAAAATTACCCTACCCATGATCTGGAATTGGCTGTGTGGTTTTTGCTTTGAAGATTTGGCGGCATTATCTATATGGAGTGTCATGTGATGTATATACAGATCATAAGAGTCTAAAATACATCTTCACACAGAAGGAGCTGAACTTGAGGCAGAGGAGGTGGTTGGAACTACTAAAGGATTATGACTTG
>UESW01001517.1:48616-253849 GCA_900491605.1 Calamus simplicifolius
AGAACCCCTTAGCAACAAGCCTTGCTTTGTATCTGACTCCACCTTGCTCTGAAGGTGCCTCCTTCTTTGTGAACACCCATTTTGAACCAATGGCCCGAGCATCTCTAGGTAGATCCACTAGCTGCCATGTCTTGTTCTTTTCCAGGGACTCCATCTCCTCCATCATGGCCTGCATCCATGAGTCTCTTTCTGAACTTTCCATGGCTTCTTGGAAGGTCTCTGGATCTTCATTTGCAGTGATTAGAGCATAGGAAATCATGTCATCAATGCGATACCGAGCAGGTTTGATGATGGTACGCTTTGCCTTGTGTAGTGCCACACCCCTTTGATCATCTCTCAAAGCTGAAGTGTGTGACTCCACCTGCACCTCCTTTTGGATTGATGGCTCTTCTGGCTGATCCTTTACATGTATTGGAACATTCATACCAAACTCCACCTCAAAAGAAGCATGTTTTGAAGTAGAAGTAGAAGGTACATCACCTGTCAGCCAATGTGTCCACTGCTGTCCTGTTCAGCCTTTTCAGCTCCATCTGCAATCTCTGACCTCTTCAAGATGCTCTTCTCATCAAAAATAATGTCTCTACTGATGATACACTTCTGTGAATCTGAACTCCATAGCAAATAGCCTTTAACTCCCTGTGGATACCCGATGAAGATCAGCCTTTGTGATTTTGGGTCCAGCTTGCTCCTTTCAGTTGCCTCCACATGTGCATAGGCTGGGCAACCAAAAATCCTTAGGTGTCCAAGCTCCACCTTCTTCCCACTCCAGATCTCCTCTGGAATGCCTCCATCAAGTTTTCTATTAGGGGACCTGTTAACAAGAAAACCAGAGAACATAATTGCATCACCCCAAAAGACCTTGGGCAGTGATGCCTGCAGCCTCAAACTCCTAGCCTTCTCTGTCAATGTACGATTCATCCTCTCTGCCACACCATTCTGCTGGGGAGTCATCCTCACTGTGTAATGGCGTTGGATCCCATTTTCCTCACAGTAGCTTCTGAATTCATTGCTTGTATACTCCCCTCCATTGTCAGATCTCAAACACTTCACTGGTTTTCCTGTCTCCTTTTCAACACCAACTCTCCAAGCTTTAAACCGGGCAAATACCTCTGATTTTTCTCTTATCAGATATACCCATACCTTCCTGGAGTAGTCATCAATGAAGGTCAAAAAATACTTAGCCCCACCTCTGGCTGACACAGGGGCCGGTCCCCATACATCTGAGTGAACTAGTTCCAGAATACCTTCACTCTGCTTGGAACTGCTGGCAAATCTCACCCTATGTTGTTTGCCATAAATACAGGGCTCACAGATGTCATTGTCCTCCTTCTTAAGTGCTGGAATCAGACCTCTTTTGCTGAGTTCTATAAGCCCTTTATCACTCATGTGTCCCATTCGATAGTGCCACAGTTTATAGACCAACTGTTCCTCCTGTGCCGCTGCTAGCACCTCTGCACCATCTATGGCCACTGAGCCTTCCATCTGATAGAGATTATTTTCCAACCTTCTCCCTTTCATCACCACTAATGCACCCTTGGTTATCCTCAAACATCCACTCCCCGGCTGGCTTCCAAAAGCATACCCATGCTTCTCCAGGTAGCCCAAAGAAATTAGATTCTTCTTCAACTCCGGGACATGTTTGACATTGGTCAAAGTCCTTATAACCCCATCATACATCCTCACCCTTATGCTTCCAACTCCAGCAACCTTACAAGGATGATTATCACCAAGGCATACACTCCCTCCATCAGATTCTTCATAAGTTGCAAACCACTCCCTATGCGAAGTATAATGGTGAGAACATGCTGAGTCAAGTGTCCAACAACTATCACACTTCTTGGTCCCATCTGAAACTACCAGTACATCATCTTCACTGTCTTCAGATGAATTTGCACCACCATTGCTGGCTGAACCTCCCTTGGAAATGCCCTTCCCCTTCTCATTCTTCAGAAGTGGGCAATTTCTCTTCAGGTGACCAATCTGATGACACTTGTAACACTTCCATGCTTTCTGCTTGCCCCGAGACTTAGATCTGCCTTTGGACTTGCCTCTAACCTTTTCCCAGGGTCTTCCTTGCCTCTCATTCACAGCAAGTACCTCTGTGTTAGAGTTTCCCATGCGAATCTTTTCTCTTTGCTGGTTTGATCTCAGCACCCCCACAACCTCTTCATAATTCAGGGTCTCCTTCCCATACACCAAGGTTGTAATCAGACCATCATAGGAACTGGGTAGCGAACACAACAAGATGAGGGTCTTGTCTTCTTCATCAATCTTCACATCAAGGCTCATCACCTCTGAGCACACTTGATTGAATTTCTGAATATGGGCCACAAGATCTCCTCCCTCAGGCATTCTCAAGCTGTACAACTGTTTCTTCAACCACAACTTGTTTGTCATGCTCTTTCCCATGTAAGTGTTCTCTAAAGTTTCCCAGAGCCCCCTTGCCGTGGTCTGCGTGCAAATCTCCGGCAAGACTTGATCAGCCAAGCACATCCTGATTGTGCTAAATGCAATCTCCTCTAACTCCTCCCAATCCTCACGACTTACATTATCCGGTCTTTGTTTCACCAAGACCTTATAAATCCTTTGCTGTACCAATAAATCCTTCACCCTTTGCTGCCATAGGGTGAAGTTCCCCTTGCCATCATACTTTTCAAAATCGAATTTAAAGCTACTAGATGCCATATCCAACCAAGAAACAATGCACACAACAAAAACAGAAAATTAAACTTGCTGCAGAAATTTCTGGTTTGATATCTTACCAAGAAACGCCCAAGATCCAATCTTTTCTCCACCAAATCACCGAGGCTCTGATACCAAATGAAGAGTGGATCGTCCTCTTTCTAACCTTGGAGCATAGCACGCATTCGACCAGCCCCAAGTCATGTGGAGATGCGGAAGCGAGATGATATCCCTGCTGAAATTTCTGCAGCAGAATTTTGGATCTTGATCTTGGTAATCTTCCCAGATTGATTAGCAACTAGGATTTTCCTTGGTTTCTTCCGCCCCAAGATTGTAAGAGAGGGTCGTGGCCTCTCTTCTTCCTCACGTGAACCTTCAGATCTGATCCAGAAAATCAAGAGACGTTGCCCAAGAAGAAGGTGCTGCTAGGGTTTCTTCCTTCTCCTTCTTTGAGAGAGGCGGCTCCAAGAAGATGGCTAGGGCAGAGATGGCAGCAATAAAACCCTAGAAACCTAGGGCATCTATATGTGAGAAAGAGAGGAGGAAGAGAAGGAATAGCTTATTTTAGGAAGAAAAGGGTTTCTTTCATTTATCTATAATCATCATCGTTACATGACTATATATAACCCGTCCCCATGACGGCCACCAAAATAAAACCAACACCACACATGAACCGGTGCCTTATTATATGGATAATAAACCCTAAAAAACTCCCTTGGACCAATCCACACCTTGGGCCCAAACCCAGCCCAATGATAGACTAGCCCCCTCAAGACCCAACAACCTGGGCCTTAACCCTGTGGAGCCTACAAACCTCCATCCTAGGATTTAAGCTTTGGAGTACCACACCAGGCTCTACAGTTTGTTAAGTAGCCTTCTCATGACTAGTTTCCCCGGCCAGGTACCAAAGTTGACTCTGCTACGACAGCACCGAGGCCAGGCCGAGTTATTCCATAAAAAATGCTTGCACCACATGGATTTTTATAATTTAGGTATCATGTCTTTCATGTCTCATGCATGAAGCTAAGTTCCAAGAGATGTTATGCTCTCGCATAAAGCTTTGGCTGCTTGTCATATTCCTAGTTCATGCAACAAGGAATAGAAAATTTCTTGATAGTTCGTTGTTGGATTTGTGTGATGTAGGCACTTTGCATTGGATATTAGATAGAAAATTACTTCTTCTTGTTGGATATTGGATTCGTGTAATTCAAGCGTTAAGATATCTTTGAGGCTGATGACTCCTAAAGCATTTAGGGCAATTTATAAGGTCCATGGCTCATGCAATTAATTTGAAATCCACTTTCCTCTTCTTTTTTGTATCGGGATAATAGATAGAGGTTAGGTTGCCAAAATAACTAAAATGAGTCAATCACCAATGCTATAAGCCATAATTTATGCAAACATATAAGTGTTCGTTTGCTTATTCAAATTGAACAATATAAATAATTCAGTCCAAATTTGTAACAAGGAGGTTGCATGCAGCTGTCTAGTTGTTGTTGTCCATCCAGAATTGAGCCTGGAGCCAATCTACAGTCTTCTTGTCCAGCTGAAAGGCCTTGGCTAGAACATCATCCGAGATGGGTGGCTTGGCTCCGAAGACAGCTTTAGCTACGGTGATCACACCAGGGTTTTGGCTGCTCAGACCGGCAATGGCAACGGCATTGGTCTTCCCGTAGTTGAACTGGAAGTGGATGAGACCTTGAGGAAATACGAAGACATCTCCCTTGTTAAGGACCTTAGTGAATAGCTGGTTGTTGGATGCGACGAAGCCGACGTAGAGTGTGCCCTCCAACACGGTAAGGATCTCGGTGCCCCTTGGATGGATGTGAGGTGGGTTGAGACCGTAGGGTGCAAAGTCTATGCGAGCTAAGGAGATGCCAAGGGTGTTGAGCCCGGGAATTTGGTTAACATTAACCGCAGTGACATTAGACCCGAGTTTGTTTCCTGTGTCACGGGGCTTGTCGAGGCCAGAGAAGAAGAAATCTTCCGCTTTGGCAAGCTTTGGGTCCTTGCAAACAAACCCATTCACAAGCACTGCAACAACCAGACGAGAGGTAATTAAGTACTTGGACAACATGAAAGCTCGTCAGTGACTTTGAAATTGGTCAGCAATCCATTTTTCAAGGAATGTGCAGGCCATCTTTAGATATGTAATTATTTTTTGAGTATATAGGTATCAAGAAAAAGTAGACGATGAGAAGTGAGGAGTACCTTCTGATTTAAGATCAGCAACACAGAAGTCTTGGAGGGGACTAGGATCAGCGGCAATGGCTTGAGAAGCCATCAGAGCCAGGAGAGCAAGGACGAGGACGTGGGCAGCCATGTATTCTATATATCCCTCTAGCCTGGTGCAGAAGAACAGATCGATGGAACTACGTTTGATGGTCCAATGGCTTGGAGGACATGCATGGATATATATAGAGGGAGATGTGGGACTTGTTCTCCTATGAGGCTTGAATTAGTCATGCAACTTTATCGAAAAGAGGAAGTGTGCAGGAAAATCTCATGCGTTCTCTTTTGTCTAGGTAAAAGTTTGATTAGGTCCTGAGGAAAAGTGGTGCGAGTAGAAAACTGCATCGAAGTTGACCAGACCCCAGATATTATTATATTAATCCAACAACCCATGAGCCATGGGTTTTCTAATTCTTTTATTATAATTTCTTATATCAGTGGAGGTCTTGTTGCAGCTTGCAACCAATGGCGTGTCGTGAGAGAGCGCCTGAAACGAATCGATTCGGTTAATGGGGATTTTGATCTGGTCTTGATCAGAAATCAACGACGTACATATTAGCTCATGGCAGTGTGATTTATAAGGTGAATGATGCGATACAGGAAGACTTGTGGCTTCGAACGTAGCAGTTGAAGCGGCCAAGATCCATGCGAAGCCCGACCGTCGTTATATAATATCTTTAATTATTTAATTTGAGAATAATTTGACCCATGGTGGTTTAATTTGGTTTTTCTAGAGAAGTGGAGCATTAATGTGATTTTTTACGGGTTAAAACCAGTCACACCATCGTCACGTACAATTAATTAGTCGGCTTCCGTGAGATTTGGAAATGCAAATCGCTTTGCTCATTTTTTACTTTTTGTTTTTTAATTTAAAGCGGGGAGGGGGATGTCCACGTTCAATATCTACGGTCTATCATTTTCAGGTGTATAGGATCCGGTCCAAAAGTTCCAAAAGTTAAGAAACTGGGACAAATTATGAGGTCACGCTCGTTGTGGGCTGGTGACAGCGTGGACAGGTACAATGGATCCCCAAGCATCGAGGACATAATTTTATTAGTCCCCAAGATCATAGAGTTTAGTCATGAAGCTAAGTCCGCAGTAAAGCCCAAATGATAGCCCTTAACACAAAACAACAGTCTTTAGGCACCGATTGTTCCATTACTTTCTCTCTCTCTATCTTAAGATTTTTATAGCACTCTACTTTTCTATTTATAAATTTTATAATTAAATTAGTATAGACTTGATATAAAACATGTCTGCATATAGTTGTTAATTAGTAGTCAAAATAATCCAGCAAATATTTTATACACTCATGTGAGTGTAATATTACAAAATAGTTTTACATCATATAGAAAAGAAAAGTTTGAAGTGCTTATAACATAAGTTTACCTACTATCAATTAACTTATATTTGAGTTTTTAATGCCATATGAATTCGGCCAACTAACAGTTAATTAAGCCAGAAGATCGGCTTAAGTCGTTACAAATAATATTAGAACCGATATAAATGCGCAAAAGTTAATGGAAAGAAGAAATGGCTACTTATGGGATGATGATAGAGTTTTGCCATGGTGTAGAGCTACTCTTACAATACTAATGATCTAGCTTGTTTACAATGAAAATGACGTCGCTTGATAAATGGGATTGTAATAACCCAAAAATAGTCTGATATCGAATGGGAAAGAAAGTTTGAAGTACTTATAGCTTGACTTCACTTTCTATCAATTAACTTACTCTAGATTTTTAAGATTATGTGGACTCAGCCTGCTAACAAGCTAATTGGGCCAATAGATAGGTTTGGAGGCGTTATAGTAAGACCATATACTTACTGTTGCATGCTGATAATGTCTCATATTAAAGCTTTGTAAAAAAAAAAAGTAGGTTGTAAGATTGATAGAGACTAGTTTGTTTGTTAACTCTTCTCTCTATTCTTCCTTTGTCATCTCCTTCCTCTAATCCTCTATGACAACCATAGTTTGCTCGATCTTCATTGATCATAACCGGAGATTGCCCCTAAGTATAGCCTAGAATTGGTCCTAATCTCTCAATTGTTATACAACTGAGATTCTCAGACCAAAATGAAGATCCATTGACCCTTATCCCTTGATTGCCCTCATCCCTTGATTTTCGCTCCCAAATCATAATATTGACATCTAAACATGATTTTATTTTTCTCATTTGGCTTGATTCAGCTGTCAAACATTAAGGATGAGGAAGGAGGGTACTTTCCTAAGCCAGCCCTCATCTTCACTCGATCACAGTCAAGCGACCATCCTACACTCAAAATAGACCATCAATTAATAGAGACATGACTGGCTCTAGCAGCTCACTCCAGTGAAATGAAGCTCAAGGGCGGAATCTGATAAGGAATGATGGCATACGTGAGGTCCTAAGTAGGGATTGTGGGGTGGCTTGATTTGTAGACGAGATCGATGGGGATGGGTTCTACCAGAGAGGAAGAAGATTGAAGAATACACAAGTAATGTTGGGGAATGGATTAGCTATAGATGTATGAAACTCATCCTAGTAGCCCAAATAGAACTAAACTAGGCTTGGTCTACTTGATCAGCACAAAGTCAAAATAAAAGGAAAAAGTGGTGGGATGGCTTAGGCTTGGTCCATTTGAGTGACTCAAAACCATGGTCGAAATCGAGGCTCTGTGGAATTGGGACTCTTTTTCTTTTCTTCTTCTTTTAGGCCAATTAAATTTCGATCAGAGTTAGGATTTGACTGACCCCCTACTTCAAGCCAAAATCGAAGGGAGGGAAGTTAGGAACTCTTTTCTAAATCTACCCTTAGGCAATATTCCTAATAGTGAAGAGTCAAGGTAGATGATGGGGATTTAGGACCATGCCATCACCGAAGAGGGCAAATGGAGCAGGTAAGCCTTCTGCCTCTTATTACTTCTTATTTTTTTCTTTATATGCCTTGATGAGCTATTGGATTACTATCGATGGCCGTCTAATTGATAAAAGGGCTGAGACCTTATTCTTTGACACTGTCCAATAGCGATTGAGTTGTGGTCAGCTTTGTTGGATTTATCAAAGTAGGCATAGTGGAAGGTTGATCAAGGGTTTTTGTTACCTTTCATAAATTGATAGTTTCGAAAATCATGAATCTATCTCTATAATCTTTGCTCAAAACCATCCCTTATTCTTGAGCTCTTTGGACGATGCTTTGCTATTGAAACCTGCTGTTGGTACTTATCACTGAGGCTAGATACCAAGCTATTACTAGCAAGGTTTCTATGCTGGATATTTGTCAAGCCTTCAGTAGGATAGTTGACAGAATCGAAAGCAGAGAGGGAGAGAACCTTCTTGTTCTTGAAGTAAAAATTTTAAATTTATGCCCAAGTCAACTCCTTTTACTTCTTCCTCAAAGGTAATGCTTTCGATATCCATACCATATGTTCTCCTTGCTCCCTTTATTGTATTCCAAATATAGAAAGTTTTGAGTCAGTGCTTAAGTTAACTCATTTTATAGTTTTTTCTAAGATAATGCTCTGTTCAAACTAAAAGCTCTATTTGTCTTTTTATCATAATTAAAGTTTGGAAGCTTTTAACTTCTGATTAATTTAGCTCATTTGCAATTTCTTCAAAGATGATGCATCCAATGTTTGGAGTACATATCTTATTTATCAGTTTTACCGTAAATCAAATATGAAATTTTTTGGGTTAATATCCAAGTCAACCTAATTTATAGTTCTCTTGAAAATAATGCATTTCAAACCATATGTCCTTGTCTTTCCTAAGTCTCAATATGAAAAATTTTGGATTACTGCCCATATCACCCTATTTTACTATGGACCCAATATTCAAATCATAGGTGATCATCTGTCTTTTTTTTATAGAACAAATATGGCAAGTTTCTTGGGTTTGCCCAAGCCAGCCACTTGTTTTTTTTTTCACAATGTATTCAAAGGTGATGCACCCGATACCCAAATTAGAGGGGTGGTCATCTTGCAAACCAAATATAGAAAGTTTTGGATAATGAGTTGAGTCAACCCATTCTGTAGGTGATTTATGAAGGAAATTAATCAGTCCAGATTCCAGATTATTTATGTATGAACAACAAAGACAACAAAAAATAAGCGTACCTAAATCCATAAGTCTTGATGGCTATGGGTTGTGATCTTTCAAAGGGAGGCCCGGGTTGTGATCTTCCTGTTAAAATATAATGGTTGTTAATTCTTAATATTTTATTTTATTTTATTTATTATTTTTAGTCTAAGTTGGGCTTTTGCATAGTTGGCCTATTTTATTACGCTTTGGCGTGATAGCCTCATATGGATAAGAGACCTTATGTTTATTAGAACTAGAAACAATATTTTTATCATGATGGTATGCTTATGAAATTCTAGACCTATTTTTTTCTTCTTGAGAAAAAACCTTTCTTCTACCTTAATTTTTCTTCAAAAATAATTTATGTTGGAAATAATCCTAACAAAAATTGGTATCAGAGCCTGGTTCTTCAACCTCACCAAATCCAAAGTCAAGCCATGAAAAAAAAATCCGAACAAAAGATTCATGACCTCTCCGACTTCTTTGTCATTCGCCAGCCAAAGGATTACAGAGAGCGACGAGAGCAATGCCCGATCTTCGTTGATGCTCCAAAGATGCATGTGATTTCACCTCCATGATGGCTCGATGTCCCTGTCCATTACTGCCAGATCTGTTGCCACATTAAAGCCTGGTTGGTTGGGATTCCTGGTTGGGATTCCTTCCAAGAAGGACGATACCCATGTGTCTGCCATCAACAAAAAAAAAAAAACAAGAAGGTTGACTGCCACCATCAAATCCAACCAAAGGGTGCTGACTGATCATCAAATTCCAACAAAAAAATTATTATCTTCTGCAACTTTTTGATCTCACGCAGCCATGAAGATGTGTTGCTGTGGTTTTTTAGCGAGAAACAGGGAGGTCAGATGAGCGGAAATGGAACCGAACGTGACGCAAGAGAGCCATTGTTTCTATCTTTAGATAAGGAAGTGATGAAAGAAAGAAGAAGAAAAATAAAATATAGGTGTTATTCATGGCAAGCTCAAATAATATGGGTATGATTATTAATCAACCTTCTATTCCTATTTTTGATGAAGAAAATTATGATTATTGAAGCATCAGGATGAAAACCCTAGGATCTGGTAGAGAATGGGTATGAAGAGCCAGTTAATCCAACAAATCAGCAAAGGGAGCAACCGAAGGATTATAAAAACAAGGATGCTAAAGACCTATTTTTCATCCCAGTTGTATTGAAAAACTTTTTTCAGAATTATTAGAGCCATTAAATAAAAGGAGGCATGGGACATCTTGCAGAAGGAATTTCAAGGCAATATAAAGGTGAGAGCTATCAAACTTCAAACTTTAAGAAGAGAGTTAGATAATTTGAGAATGCAAAAAAATAAAAAATTGAAGGATTACTTCTCCAAAATTATGGAGACTATTAATCAAATGAAGAGCTATGGTGAAACCATCACCGAGCAAAGAATGTGTGAAAAAAATTTGGCTAGTTTGTCTCTAAAATTTGATACAATAGTTATAATTGTTGAAGAATCTAAAGATCTTTCTATTTGAAGTATTCATGAATTGTTTGGATCTCTTGAAGCCCATGAGCAAAGATTGTTTAGGCATAAAGAATCATCAATTGAAAGTGCATTTGAATCTAAACTCAAGGTGTTTAATAAAACTTCTCAAAAAGAATTATCTAGTCATGCTTCAGTTAAAAGAGAATCATTTAGAAGTGAAACCAGAGTAGAGAAGGAGAAATAAATATGAGAGGAAAAGGTAGAGAAATGCAAAGAAATAACTTTTCAAGAAGACAATATGATGTGAGCACTCAACAAAGGTGCAACATATATAAAAGATCTTCTTATATTGAAAAAGATTACTAGTTTAAGGGAAAACCCTAATGTTATAATTGTAAAAAGTTTGAACATGTTCAAAAATATTGCAGGTACAAATCAAGTGAGTAAGCACACTTCTCAAAAGAAATGAAGGTCAACAAAGCACACTGTATGCATGTCAAACTGCATAAGAGCGAAAAAATAATGTATGGTATCTTGACAGTGGGTATAGCAATCACATGACAGAAGATAAATCTATTTTTGTAGACATTGACAGTTCTTCAATATCACAAGTGAAGATGAAAATGGTATTCTAGTCCAAGCAATAAAAAAGGTACAATTCAATTAATACCAAGAAAGGAAGGAAATTCATTCATGATATTTTACTTATTCCAGACTTGAAGAAAAATCTCTTGAGTATTGGATAGTTGATTGAGCAAGGGCACATGGTGCACTTTGAAGATAATGTTTGCAAGTTATATGAAAGAAGGATAAAAAAATAACTTATGACAAATATTAAGATGAAGAAAAATATAAGCTTTTCTCTTATTTTATATTATGCAAAGGATGCTGCATGAAGATGAAAGTGAATGATGAGTCATAGCTATGGCACAAAAGGTTTGGACATTTGAACTTTCAAAGCTTGAGAAGTTTACATCAAAAGAACATGGTGTATGGTCTACCAGCAATACATGGCAAGGAAGAACCCTATGAAGAATGTGCACTTGAAAAAACATAGAGAGGCATTTCCAAAAGATCATGTAGGAAGAGCTAAAGCACCATTGAGCTTATTCATACTGACATATATGGACCTATGAAAGCTTTTTCTCATGCAGGTAACATCTTTTCATTATTTTTATTAATGATTATTCAACGATGATATGAGTATATTTTATGAGACACAAATCCGAGGCATTCTTATTTCAAGAAGTTTAAAAATTTTATGAAAAGACAAAGAGGGCATTATATCAAGGTGCTGAGAAGTGATAGAGGTGGTGAATACAATTCAAATAAATTTGAGAAGTTTTATGAAGATATTGGTGTACAAAGATAATTAACTGTTAGCTATGCACCAGAGCAAAATGGAGTTGTAAAAAGAAAGAACTGTACCATTATTGAGATGGCTAGATCTATGCTCAGATATAAAGGCCTTCCAAATTCTTATTGGCAAAAGCAGTAAATACAACAGTGTATCTGATGAATAGATGTCCAACAAAAGCTCTTCAGAATATGATACCATTTGAAGCCTGGTCTGATAGAAAGCCTTCAGTGAAGCATTTCAAAATCTTTGGATGTGTATGCTATGCACATATTCCAAAGAAAAGGAGACACAAACTTGATGAAGTGAAAAATGCATCTTTGTTGGATACAGTTCTAAATCAAAAGGTTACAGACTTTTCAGCTTGAAGCAAAATCAAGTGATCATAAGAAGAGATGTTATTTTCAATGAGAAAGTTGATTGGGATTGGAAGTAAAAGAAAGTTAAAGAAAATATTATTTCTTTGATGAAGAAATTTATGATGCTCAAAATAAAGAAAACGAGATTGAAGGTTCATCACAAACTTCTCCAATGTTGATTTCTAAGATAAGCATAAGGAACAACACCCAAGGCTTATTGAAGACTCGGAGGCAACATTTCTGGAAAATGATGGCTCTAATGTTGTTCATATTTGCTCAACATTAGTTGAGCCTACTTGAAGTCAAATATTTGAATTCTTATAAAAAACTTGGATGTCTTTGTATGGTCGGCTAGTGATATGCTCAATATTAACCCTAGTGTTATTGTGCATCACCTTAAGGTGGACCCTTACCACAAGTCAAATAATTAAAAGAAGAAAAACTTCACTCTAAGGTAAATCCAAAACATCGAAGAATATGAAAAGGTTATTGGAGGTTAGGTTTATTAGGAAAGTTTATTATCCCACCTGGTTAGCAAACATTGTGATGATGAAAAAGTTCAATGAAAAATAATGGATGTATATTGAATTTACTGACCCAAATAAAATTTGACCAAAAGTTAGCCTACCTCCCTCAAAAATTGATTAGTTGATGAATATCATGGCTGGATATGAACTCTTCAGCTTCACCAAAACTCTACTTTCAAAAGCTATACATCCAAAAGCTCTACTTTCAAAAACTCTACTGCCAATAGCCTCTCCAAGTAAAACCTTTGTCAAATCGCATTCTACCACTAAAGAACTTTTTAGGACTAATATATCTCTAAATTAGTTAGTGACCAAATGATTATTTATAGAACCTAGCCCTAGGCTAGGTTTTTAGGACCAAAGATTGATGAATTAATGGACCAAATATGTTAATGGGCAACTCAAAAAAAAAAAAAAAAAAACTCATAAGCAAAACAAGGAAACATGTATGACCCAACTATGATCATGTTCCCTATTTCCAAATTAGTAAAGGTTTTTTTATTCAAATTGGAATTCAAAACCTAATTTAAAGATGAATTAAGATCTAAACCTCTATAAATAAGAGACCTAGTATCAGCCTAGAGGGAAGCAAGAGTTGGTGGAAGAAAGGTGAAAGAAGAAATAAGATCAAGGTGCTGAGTTTCCTTTCAAGTTGCTGGAGCAGGTTCATCAGAAAAGCAAGCTCTTTTTCCTCTTCATTAGTATGGTTTCTTTTCCTTCTTCCAATAGCATAACAAGCTGTCGGATGGCTACCAATAGATAATTAAAAATAGAAAGTATCGGATGCTCTACCTTGATGCTTATGTATGGCGTTACCTAGATGGCTATCTCTCTTATCAGAGTAGCCAAAATAATTAGGAATCGTAGATTGGAGGGGAGGCTAGTAATGAAAATTTCCTTCAAACTCATAAGTATTTGCCCACATTCGCTTCACTTGGGATGGATATGGAGGTTAAAAAAGATGGGTAAATGAGATGATATGGGGATATGTGGCACTCATTATTGGTACGGGATAGATACAAATGTAAAGATTTTTCTCCCCATCCTTCCCCACATCACTCTATACTTATTACATTATTAGTAAAATTATTTAATTACAAATTGCCCTTATTTAATAAAGGCCATAGTCCTTTTATTTGGGCCTAATCGATTTGATTGGCATTGAATTGAAGGAGAAAAAGAAAAATAGTGCACGAGTTTGAAAAAGTAAAGTGATGGATGAACTTCTTGAACTTAAAAAATAATAATTTGATTTTATATTTTATTATAATATTTTATTCTTACCGTGTTACAAGACATCTTGATTTTATTTTTCTGTGGTTTTGTGTTGTAGAAATATTTGCTTTTCTATTTAATATTTTTATTGACATTATGAAAACTTAAAATATATTTAAATACTATTTAGATTTTTATGTTGAAATTTAATTATGATTCATTAATATTAAAATTATATGACTTTTTTATATTAAAAATTAAATTTTATTGGGACTAATAGATAGGAAAATCAAACTAGTTTAATTTTTTAAAAAAAATTAAAGAAAAGTGGTAGTATGGACTGGGTAATGAGATGGGGACAGAAATGAATACCAGATGGATACGGATATGAGCAATGAAGTGAGAGCTAATATTATATAATTTTTATGTATAAAATGTTGTATTCATAAAATATTTAGAACTGATATATATATATATATATATATGTTATGGATATGAATAGAAAGGCACGTTTTTCCGTATCCAATGTGTTCCATCGCCATCCCTAGTGGAGGCTGGCCTTATCATGTTGCTTCGATGCAACGATCGATGACGGTAGACATCATTGAAATAGTGGGATAAAGCCGTTCCAAGAGATGTTATGCTCTCGCATAAAGTTTTGGCTGCTTGTCATATTCCTAGTTCATGCAACAAGGAATAGAAAATATCTTGATAGTTTGTTGTTGGATTTGTGTGATTTAGGCACTTTGTATTGGATATTAGATAGAAAATTACTACCTTCCTGTTGTTGGATATTAAATAGGTTATTGCATTCGTGTAATTCAAGCGTTAAGATATCTTTGAGGCTGATGACCCTAAATTAAGCATTTAGGGCAATTTATAACGTCCATGGCTCATGCAATTTGAAAACCGCTTTCCTCTTCTTGCTTGTATCGGGATAATAGATAGAGGTTAGGTTGACGAAATAACTAAAATATTGAGTCAATCACCAATGCTATATATCATAATTTATGCAAACATATAAGTGTTGTTTGCTTATTCAAATTGAACAATATAAATAATTCAGTCCAAATTTGTAACAAGGAGGTTGCATGCAGCTGTCTAGTTGTTGTTGTCCATCCAGAATTGAGCCTGGAGCCAATCTACAGTCTTCTTGTCCAGCTGAAAGGCCTTGGCTAGAACATCATCAGAGATGGGTGGCTTGGCTCCGAAGACAGCTTTAGCTACGGTGATCACACCAGGGTTTTGGCTGCTCAGACCGGCAATGGCAACGGCATTGGTCTTCCCATAGTTGAACTGGAAGTGGATGAGACCTTGAGGAAATACGAAGACATCGCCCTTGTTAAGGACCTTAGTGAAGAGCTGGTTGTTGGATGCGACGAAGCCGACGTAGAGTGTGCCCTCCAACACGGTAAGGATCTCGGTGCCCCTTGGATGGATGTGAGGTGGGTTGAGACCGTAGGGTGCAAAGTCTATGCGAGCTAAGGAGATGCCAAGGGTGTTGAGCCCGGGAATTTGGTTAACATTAACCGCAGTGACATTAGACCCGAGTTTGTTTCCTGTGTCACGGGGCTTGTCGAGGCCAGAGAAGAAGAAATCTTCCGCTTTGGCAAGCTTTGGGTCCTTGCAGACAAACCCATTCACAAGCACTGCAACAACCAGAAGAGAGGTAATTATTAAGTACTTGGACAACATGAAAGCTCATCAGTGCCTTTTAAAAATATTGGTCAGCAATCCATTTTTCAAGGTATGTGCAGGCCATCTTTAGATGTGTAATTATTTGTTGCGTATATTAGTAACAAGAAAAGTAGACAATGAGAAGTTATAAGGAGTACCTTCTGATTTAAGATCAGCAACACAGAAGTCTTGGAGGGGACTAGGATCAGCGGCAATGGCTTGAGAAGCCACAAGAGCCAGGAGAGAAAGGACGAGGACGTGGGCAGCCATGTATTCTATCCCTCTAGCCTGGTGTAGAAGAACAGATCGATGGAACTACGTTTGATGGTCCAATGGCTTGGTGGACATGGATATATATATAGAGGGAGATGTGGGACTTGCTCTCCGATAAGGACTTGAATTAGTCATGCAACTTTATTGGAAAGTGGAAGAGTGCAGGAAAATCTCACTCGTTTTTATTGTGTAGGTAAAAGTTTGATTAGGTCCTGGGTATAACTGTGTCGAAGCAGTCTAGACTCCTGCAGAGACAAAAGGAAAACGAGATATTATTATATGAATCGAACCACCCATGAGCCATGGTTTCTCTAATTCTTTTATTATAATTTCTTATATCGATGGAGATCTTGTTGTAACTTGCAACCAATGGCGTGTCGTGAGAGAGCACCTGAAACGAATCGATTCAATCAATGGGGATTTTGATCTGGTCTTGATATGAAATCATCAAACTATATATTAACTCATGGTACGCTGATTTAGTTTACAGGGTGAATGACGCGATCCAGGAAGACTTTGGCCTCGGACGTATGCGGCGACAGCGCTTTTTACTGGAAGCTATTTCTTCTATGCATCAAGTTACATGCGAAGCCCGACCGTCGTTATATAATATCTTTAAATATTTAATTTGAGAAATAATTGACCTAAGATAATTTAATTTGGTTTTGCCAGAGAATTGGAGCTATGCATTTTCTACGGGTTAAGACCAATCACATCATCGTCAGAATTAGTAGGCTTCCAAGAGATCGATCTGAAAATGCAAGCTGTTTTGCTCATTGTTAGAAGGGTGCTTTGTCTCTACTAATTTTGTTATTAGGTAGAACCATTTATTTTTTTAAAAAAAAAAATTTAAGTGGGTGTCCATGTTCAATATACAGTGTCCATAATCTTGAGGCTAGGTTTTAGTCTAAAGTTATGGGCTTAGGATAAATTATAAGGCCATGATCGTTTGTGGTGGAGTTTAATTACTGCAGAACCAGGCTTATGGTAGGCAGATAAATAGTTGAGGATCGTTTTATTGGTCCCCAGGATCATCGGACCCAGCCGTGAAGCCAAGTCGCAATATGGCCCAAATGATGGCACGTTAAACAAAAGAACAGGGTTATTTTAAACTCAAAAGAACGCCAAGCAAAGTTTAATTAATCTATTAATGGACCAAAATCATGTGGACCTAAATCTTGAATGCATGCTAATTAGTAGCAAGTTTTCTTAACTTTAGTTATAAGCACTTAATTTTTTTTTTTTCTATTGATGTGAAACTATTTTTGAGTATTACAACCTTCTTCACTTATAATACAAAGTTTTTGTCGCATGTCACAAGTTATCTAGAATCTATCTTAAGTTAGATCATTAATACTGTAAGGATAACTTCATGCCATAGCAAGATTCTACCACAGTCTCATAGGTGTAAAGCCCTAAGCCCATGTACTAGTCCAATTAACCCATTAGTAGGCCAAAACCATGTGGTCCTAAAAATTTGAGGACCGAAACCACGTGGCCCTAAAACTCAAGTGAAAGTTAATCGGTAGCAAGTGAACTGGAGTCCTGCCTACCAATTTTTGCATACTAAGGTTGGCTCAATACCATTTGCAAATGCTCCAAACCCGCCAGTAATGAAATTATTTTTGGGACTATTATAATCTTTCTGCCTTATAATATGATATCCTCGCCGCATAATAGCTTAAAAGGAAGAAGAGTAATAGAAAGCAACTTGAGAGACATGACGTGCAGTCCAAGAAGCCATGAAAGAAACTCAAAGAGTGAGAGATACCTTACGGGTTGAGGACACCTCTTCGGGTGTTTGAAAACTATACTCCATTAAGCACTTCATATAGTGAAATTCAATTGCAAATCCATGAGGAAAACTATATAAAGTGGCTTGACAAAATAAAGATGCATCTAGAACACCATGACCGAAGTAAGTATTGCCAATTCCATAATGACCATGGTTATGATCCTAATGAATGCCGAAGCCTCAAAGATGAAATTAAAAGCCTCATTAGAAGAGTTTACCTCTGAAAATTCATCCAGGAACATCCCCCTAGGAATCTTGGTCAACAAGGTGAATTTAGGCTTGAAGGTTGGATAGATAATAGGCCTTCCACTACGGTCATCAATGTGTTTCATGGAGGATCGGTGGCAAATCAAGAAACATTATTGACCCAAAAGGTATTTTCTCGGTAGGCACACATTAAAGAACCTTCTCATGAGAAGCCCAGGGCAAAGGGGCCACCCAATGCCCTTTTGGGCTTGAATCTCCAAGGAGTTCAAGTCCCCTATGATGATGCCGTATTGGCGGTTACCATGACTATCTCTAACTATCAAGTTAAGAGGGTGCTAATTCATTACAACAAATTTTTGTTATCTTGACACTAAAATGATTGTTATTCTGATGCTTTTATACGCATCGAAAAAGCGGGAGTGAAAACAAAAAATTCTGACGCTTAAAAAAAAACAGTGAGACTTGCGTTAGAAAGTCACGATGCTTTTAAACGTTGCAGAAAATTTTAATGTTGCCGACGCTTTAAAGCGTCAGCAACATTTTTTTTAAAAAAAAATAAACTAGTCGAAGAGGTCCCTTCTCTTTAGTCTCCTCCTCCACCGCAGCTCCGCCGCCTCATGCAACCCTCCTCGCCACGACCCAGCACACCAGCATCGCCCTCTCATGTGCAGGTAGGCAAACTCCAGCATCGCCCTCTCAGGTGCAGGCAGGCAAATTCGTGCTCCAAGTCCTCACACAGTGACATGTGCGCAGCCCGTTCAGATCCGTCTCCTTTCCTGCGAAGCCGTGCCGCACGATCCTGTAGGCAATGCAGTGATGGGTGGTCTGGTGGTGATCGAGAAGTTGGGGCTTGTTTAGGACCTCGCCGCATGCCGAGCAGGAAAGACGTCGCCCCGGGAGGTGAAGGAGGAGTGCTGATTTTTTTAAAAAAAAAGCGATAGATCTTTCTAGATCTTCCTCCCTCCTATTCCTCCTTTTTATATGCTCCTCTATTATCTCATCAAAGAAGCGATCAAATTGTTCGAAAGTCCTCTCCATCCTCCCCTTCATCCCCGTCAGCGCATTCACCCACTCCAGCGACGGGTAAAAGTCCCCCACATCGAACCCCCCCCCCCCCCCAGCAGCGCCTGGTACTCCTCCAACATCTTCTAAAACCCATGCCAGTCGTACTCCCCACCCTCCGTGAAATCACTCCCGAACACCTCGCGGTAGACCACTCCGTTAGTTTGACGACGATGCAGCGGCGATCCGTCTAAAGAGTAGGTCGACCTCCACTGCTCTCATGGCGAACGATGCAGTACCTCCAGAGATCCTTCCTCAGCCTCCAGTTAGTCTGATTGAGTGGTCTAAGATCCAAATTAACCAACATTAGAGAAGAACAGATAATTTGACTTAGAACAGAGGAAATGATCGCGATTAAATCTTACCTTGATTCCCTTGATGCCGGCATCGGAGAAGAGGAGCAAATCTTGGCAACGATGCTCTACGCCACTTGCGATGAGATGGCTTCGATCTGACCGATCTTCACAATGTTTGGCCACCGAAACATGTGGACCTAAATCTTGTGGACCTAAATCTTGAATGCATGTTAATTAGTAGCAAGTTTTCTTAACTTTAGTTATAAGCACTTAAATTTTTTTTTTTTCTATTTGATGTGAAACTATTTTTTGAGTATTACAACCTTCTTCACTTATAATGCAAAGTTTTTGTCGCATGTCACAAGTTAGCTATAATCTACCTTAAGTTAGATCGTTAATACTGTAAAGATAACTTTATGCCATAGCGAGATTCTACCACAGTCTCATAGGTGTAAAGTTCTAAGCCCATGTAATAATCCAATTAACCCATTAGTAGGCCAAAACCACATGGTCCTAAAAATTTGAGGGCCGAAATCATGTGGCCCTAAAACTCAAGTGAAAGTTAATTGGTAGCAAGTGAACTTGAGTCCTACCTACCAATTTTTGCATACTAAGGTTGGCTCAATACCATTTGTAAATGCTCCAAACCTGCTAGTAGTGGAATTATTTTTGGGACTATTATAATCTTTCTGCCTTATAATAATATGATATCCTCATCACATAATAGCTTAAAAGGAAGAAGAGTGATAGGAAGCGACTTGAGAGACATGACCTGCAGTCCAAGGAGCCATGAAAGAAACTCAAAGAGTGAGAGGTACCTTATGGGTTGAGGACACCTCTTCGAATGTTTGAAAACTATACTCCATTGAGCACTTCATATAGTGAAATTCAATTGCAAATCCATGAGGAAAACTATGTAAAGTGGCTTGACAAAATAAAGATACATCTGAAACACCATGACCGAAGTAAGTATTGTCAATTCCATAATGACCATGGTTATGATCCTAATGAATGCCGAAGCCTCAAAGATGAAATTAAAAGCCTCATTAGAAGAGTTTACCTCTGAAAATTCATCCAGGAACATCCCCCTAGGAATCTTGGTCAACAAGGTGCATTTAGGCTTGAAGGTTGGATAGATAATAGGCCTTCCACTATGGTCATCAATGTGTTTCATGGAGGACCGGTGGCAAATCAAGAAACATTATTGACCCAAAAGGTATTTTCTCGACTGAAAAGGATCGAATCCAATCATCTTCGCCGGTCTTGTGCCTGTAGCGTGTTCTGCTTTACGATTCGTGCCCGCAGCAGTTTTGATTTGATCTCCGACGATCTCAGTTGATCCCGGTGCTCTTCTTCCGTCTGGTTTCCTTATGCCTGTTTCTGTCGACTCCTATGGCGGCGGATGGAGCTCACGATGCTCCTAAGGCCTGGAATAAGGGGCTGATTTTGGGGTTTGACTGGGTGTCCTCTTCCCCGTCACCGGCAAAGATTACTGATCTAGAGGGTTGCTTCCCAGACGTTGTCCAGATTCCTTCGGCGTTGTTGGACTCGTCTGGTGCTTGCTGGAAGGAGAGATCCATTATTGCTCGGACGTTCCACCGTTGGATACCACCGGAAGCCTTCATCCGGGAATTCAGGCGTGCGGGCATCTCCGGTGAAATCCATCCGGTATGTCTTGCTCATCAATGCTTTATTTTCCGGTTTGAGCACTCTGGTGCCAAGGATTTGGTGCTAGCTCGCCCGTGGGTTGTCAATGGGGAGCCTGTAGCTACGGAGAATTGGCGCCCTGAGTTCATTCCAGCCAGCGACTCTGTCTCCACAGTCCTCCTCTGGGTCCGCCTGCCTGCTCTGCCCTTGGAGTTTTGGAGTGATGCTGTGCTTGAAGCTATCCTGGCGCCAGCAGGGCAGTTCGTCTTCTCTGATCCAGCCACTCAGGCTTCGTCCAGGGGCGCGTTTGCCAGAGCTTGTCTCAGAGTGGATCTTCGGTGACCACTCCGGCCTGGTGTGAGAATTCAGGGTTCGGCCTCTCCATTCTGGCAGCAATTCCAGTATGAGCACCTGGCTGGAATCTGCCCCTGCTGCGGCTCTCTTCATCTCTCCAGCCCCTGTTCCTCGTCGTCTGAGTCTTTGGATGCTGAGCAAGCTTCGTCGGGAAATTTGTTTGGCCCCTGGATGTCAGTTTATCGTCGTCGGATCTCCTTTGCTTCCGTGAGAAAGGAAGCTGAGCATGCTGCTGGGTCCCCCCTATTGTCCCGGTTTCCCCTTCGTCTATAGCAGGATGAATGGAGCTTCGGGTAATGGGTGGTCTTCTCCTGGCAAGATGGCTCGCCAGCTCTCCCTCAAGGCTGACAAGGTCCGTGACGGTGTCACAGTGGCCCCAGGGCAGCTCTCGGGTGGTTTAGAATTATCAAGGAAAGCTGGAGCTGAGAAGTCTTCAAGGAAGACTGCTTCTGATGGTGTGCCGGTTGGGAGCTCCCGTGCCGGTTTGGATGCTACAGTGAATCCTGATGTTCAGATCCCTGCTGCCTCTCTTAAGGTCACTTCTGAACTTCATTTTCTGAAATCAAAGAATCCTTTTGCCCTCTTAGCTATGGGCAATGTGGATTGTGGGCCAGTGGCCAGGTTGGATGCCAATCCGGGTCCTTCCAAGTGGGCTAGGCCGGAGGAATCTCTTCACATGCGATCTACTTCTAAAAATGGGAATAGGAAAGGGAAGGGTAGCTATTCTAAGTCCAAGGACATGAAGACGATGCAATCCATTTCTAATCCTCTGATCCCGGGCAAGGTTCCTATCAATTTGGTTGGAGGGTTAGATAAGGCCTCTTGTAGTCAAGTCACTGATCGTGGTGTGAACTTGGGTCAGTCATTTAAGGGTGAGATCCATCACCATGATTCGATCCTAGCCGGCCCCAAGTCGGCTATTATGGATCAGTCCAAGGAATCAGCTCTCCCTGTTGCAGAATCCCGATCTTCGGATTCTATGTCTGAGGTAGGTTCCCACGGGGTTGACAATATCCAGATGGATTGCACTACCCAAACGGTAGTTAATGATATGATGTCTATTGGGCAGTCTTCTGACCAGGCTATGGTGGATGACCAGGGCGGGTCCCATCCTCCCCCTTTACTAAATGAAGATCCTTATTTGGAATGTCAGAGGAGATCGAAAACCTTCTTTTCGATCTTCCTTTCATAGACTGATGCAGATTTACAATTGTGATATATGTATTCTTCTGGAGACCCGGTTATCGAGGGACAGTCTTGTCCGGTTTCGGAGACAGGCTTCCAGAACGTGGTTCTCTTATGCTGTGGAGTCTAGTGGTCTATCTAGTGGGATGGTGGCTTTCTGGAGGCATTCTTCGATTACAGTGACGGCTTTTCACCAGTGTAATCAGCAGATCTCTCTTCTTATTTCTGAGGGCTCGTCCAACCCTTGGCTCTTATTGGGAGTTTATGCTAGTACAGATTTTAAGGAACGACATGCTCTATGGGCTGAGAGTCTCTCCCTTCTTGATCAAGGCATTCCTGCTATCATGGCTGGCGACTTTAATTGCATTACTGCTGCTAATGAAAAGCGTGGCGGTAGGTGGGTTATGGAGTCACCTGCTATATCGGAGTTTAGATCCTTCATATCCTCAGCTAGTCTGTTGGACCTCGGTTTCTCGGGATCCCAATTTACCTGGTGTAACAATCGCCAGGGGTCGGCTAGAGTTTGGGAAAGACTGGATAGAGCCTTGGCCACTGTTCAATGGACCCAGATGTCCCCCTCTACAAATGTCACTCACCTGCCTCGCATTGCCTCCGACCACTGTCCTATCTTGATCTCTACTGTCACTGATTCTCTACGGCAGCATCAGTTTAGATTTGAGCAGTTCTGGACTTCCTACCCCTTGGCTCGATCTATTGTTGGTCAGGTTTGGCATTTACCGATGCGTGGTAATGCAACCTATCATCTCTCTAGGTGGCTTGAGTTGGTTAGACGTCGCCTTATGAGATGGAGTAGAATTGAGATTGGGAACCTTGTGAGAAACATCGAGCATGTGGAAGCTAACATTGTTGTCCTTCAGATAGGGAGGATCGGGATGGCTGTCTCCCTGATCCTGATCTCTTCACTCTTCGATCCAAGCTTGCTCTTCATCACTCTTTGCTTCTGCAGCAGGAGTCCTACGGAGACAGCAATCTAGAGTTCAGTGGCTTCGGGAGGGGGATCAAAACACCAGATTCTTTCATCAGGTTACCCTAAAAAGAAGGGCTGCCAACAAGATTCGGCGGTTGATTGATGAGGAGGGGAATTCTCAGGAGGATGTCGCAAGCATCCGGGATCAGTTGCTTTAGTTCTTTCAATCTAGATGGACGGAGATTTCAGGCAGGGGTGCTCCTGTCTTCCAGGTTTCTTCTGCGGTTAAGGTCTCTGCTCTTCAGAACAACCTGCTGACCAGGCCGATCAGTGCTGATGAGATTCGCTTGGCCTTATGGGATCTTGTGCCTGATAAGGCGCCAGGACCGGATGGTTTTCCACTGCTATTCTTCAGGCATTATTGGGATATTGTTGGTCAGGAGGTTACCCAGGCTATCCAGAGTGCTTTCTTGTCAAAAGCCATTCCTGCTGATTGGAACCGGACGCTCATAACACTGGTGCCGAAGCGTTCTAATGCCTCTTCCCCTCATCACTTCCGGCCGATCAGTCTTTGCACTACCTTATACAAGGTCTGCATGCGACTTCTAGTGTCTCGTCTTCGGGTGGTTATTCCTCAGCTTATCTCTTCTGAACAGGGGGCTTTCATCAGAGGCCGGAGTATTTCTGATAATGTTCTCATTGCTCAGGAGTTTATGCATGATTTGCAGAGAGCCCCGGTTAGGCAATGCCTTATGGCTGTTAAGCTAGATATGGAGCGCGCCTATGACAGGATGAGTTGGATCTTTCTATAACAAACCCTGCTTGAGTTTAGGTTCCATGAGTTGTTTATAGACTGGATCATGGCCTGTATCCGGCAGCCATCTTTCTCTCTGTTAGTCAACGGTGTGCAGACCACTTCTTTCTAGTCTACTGTGGGTCTGAGGCAGGGATGCCCTTTATCCCCATTTCTATTTGTTCTTGCTGCGGACCATCTTTCTCGTGCTTTTCATCAGGCTCAGCTGGATGGTCAGATAGCCCCCTTTATGGCTGCTTCCTCAGGGCCTGCTGTCTCCCATCTTCTTTTTGCGGACGACTGTATTCTTTTGGGACATGCCTCTCTATATAATGCTGTTAGTTTTGCTTCTATCATTCAGTGCTATTGTCATGCTTCTGGCCAGAAGATCAATGTTGATAAGTCCATGATCTGTTTCAGCCCAAAGACCCCCAGGACTACTAGGAATGCTATACATCAGGCCCTGGGTATCTTTAATAAGACTGATGAGCTATCTTATTTGGGGATCCCTCTTTTGGGTAGACGTCCGTGTATTCATGATTATGCTATACTTGAGCGACATATTCATGATCGATTGGACGGATGGCAGGTGACTGGGTTATCTATGATGGTGAGGATCACTCTTATTCGCTCTATCCTTTTGTCCCTACCTATGTATCTTCTATCTAATGTAGCGGTTCCCATTACTTGCCTGCAGAGGATTGAGCGTTGTTTTTGGGACTTTCTATGGGCCTCTATGCAGGACAGTCACGGTATTCACCTTCTGGCTTGGGAGTCCATTTGTATGCCTTTGAATGAAGGTGGTCTGGAAATTCAGTCCCTGATTGCTAGGAGAGAGGCGTTGTTGGCCAGGCACACCTTGAGATGTATTCTTGATCCTCATTGCCTCTGGAGCTCCTTCATGCGAGCTAGGTATGGTGTTTGGTCTACTTCCATGGACTTGTTACCTACTCGGGGGCACTCTTTCTTCTGGAAGAAGGTCTGTAGACATGCTTTGACTATCCTGAACAATGTATCTTGGGTGATTGGTGATGGATCATCGGTGAAGGTTGCTCATGATGTTTGGATTTCGGATCTTTCCCTCTCCCGTTGGCCGTCATTCATTAGCATGGATGTCCAGCCCGACATGTGGGTTCGGGAGCTCATCATCCAGGACTCTTTCACTTAGGACATCTCGGTGGTGACCAGTTTATTTGGGATAGAGCTTGCTCTGTGGATTCTTTCTATTCCTATTATCCCGAGGCCCTCACCAGACTCTAGATTATGGTGGGGATCCTATCTTTCTCGGGCTCCTCTTAAGGATCTTATCAAGGAGTTCAGAACTCAGCCCCAGGATTCGAGGGATGCTGCTTGGATATGAAAGCTTCCCATTCATCCTAGGGTTCAGTTATTTATATAAAGATTTTATGGAATTGTCTCCCTTCCTGTTCATTGCTTTCCAGAAGGGGTCTCCCGGTGGTGGCGACTTGCGCTCTGTGTGGTGAGGAGGAAGAGACTACTAGCCATGCGATCCTTACATGCCCCAGATGAAGATGGATTTGGCTGAGGGTGGGTTATAGATGCAGAGTAGACGGGTCAGGTTCTTCATGTTTTCCTTTCCTTGATGCCCTTCGGAGTTTCACCCGACAGCGGAGTATTCTTTGGGCTATTACGGCCTATCAGATTTGGCTGTCATGGAACCAGCTTATTTTCTCTGATGATCCCTTCTTTCCTCACAGATTAGAGAAAAAGATAAGATCTATGGTTGCTGAAAGTGCACTTCTAATCAATGGGTTTGATTTATGCAATCCTGGCCTCTGGGGATCCCCTGCTGCTTCGGCAGTGAACCGTCATATAGTTTTCATATCTTGGGAACCCCCCTCCCTCCAGGGTTTGTTAAAATCAACTTTGATGGAAGTGTATGGGGAAGACAAGCTGGATCTTCTTTTGTTATTAGAGGGACTGATGGAGCTCTTCTGTCGGCTGGTGGGTTTGCTTCCTTAGATTGCTCTGTCCCTATGGCGGAGCTTTATGCTGTGTGGGCTGGGATCTCCCACGCCGTTCGGAGGCTCCATGCACATAGTCTGTTCATTGAAGGGGATTCTCTTTCTGTCATTTGGTGGATTAAGGCGGGAGATGGTGACCATTCTTCATCCAATCCCCTTCTTCGTGATATCTGGTCGATACTGAGTCAGACCAACAGAGTTCACATCCGGCACATCTATCGAGAAGCTAATTCTGCGGCAGACTGGGTTGCATCGGCGGTGGCTCATCATTTGGGTTTTTGGATATGTAATCAGGGCTGATTCGCCTGTCCTATTGTTCTTAAGCAGATTTTGTACTCTGATATGTCTGGGCTGATTCGCATGAGGTTAGTGTGATCGCCCGCTTGTACCAAAATAAAAATAAAAAAGGTATTTGCTCGGTAGGCACACATTAAAGAACCTTCTCATGAGAAGCCCAGGGCAAAGGGGCCACCCAATGCCCTTTTGGGCTTGAATCTCCAAGGAGTTCAAGTCCCCTATGATGATGCGTGCATTGGCTGTTACCATGACTATCTCTAACTATCAAGTTAAGAGGGTGCTAACACCCAATGCCCTTTTATACGCATCGGGAAAGCGGGAGTGAAGACGGAAATCTCGACGCTTTTTTAAAGCGTCGGGATTTGCGTAAGCCCGACGCTTTTAAACGTTGGGAAATTTAATGTTGCCGATGCTTTTTTTAAAAAAAATAAATGAGTCGAAGAGGTCCTCTTCTCCTTCGTCTCCTCCTCCACCGCTGTGCCACCACCTCGTGCGACCCTCCCTGCCACGACTTGGCACACCAGCATTGCCCTCTCAGGTGCAGGTAGGCGAACTCGTGCTCCAAGTCCTTCGGCAGCGACATGTACACAGCCCAGCTGGTGGCGTAGGTATGCCGTCCAGATCCGTCTGTTTTCCTGCGAACCCATGCTGCACGATCCCATAGGCGCTGCAGTGGTGGGTGGTCTAGTGGTGATCGAGAAGGTGGGGCTTGCTTAGGACCTCGCCGCATGTCGGGCAGGGAAGATGTCGCCCCGGGAGGTGAAGGAGGAGTGCTGATTTTTTAAAAAAAGAATCAGAAGCGATAGATCTTTCTAGATGTCAAGCAATACATCCACTAGATCATTCTGCTCCTCTCCTTCCTCCCTCCTATTCCTCCTTTTTATATGCTCCTCTATTATCTCATCAAAGAAGCGATCAAATCGTTCGAAAGTCCTCTCCAGCCTCCCCTTCATCCCCGTCAGCGCATTCACCCACTCCAGCGATGGGTAAAAGTCCCCCACATCGAACTATAGGGAGAAATTACCTCCAAGGCATGCATATTTTAAAATTTGATAACAATTACCAATGCGGAAGCGTAAAGATTAAATATTAATCTATCTAACATGCATCAAGATTATATCTTTACCTTATACTATAGGATCATTTGATCTACATTATGCATATAAATAAAATCATCAAGATCATATCTTGATCTTCAAGATAAGAAGTCATACTACCTATCCTAAAGCCTACCTTAAGATCTAGGGATCATATCACTTACCTTAAGAACAATTGGTAAATCCTTTGTGCTTTGCAGCCGTTCAATCATCCGGCCTCTAGTATCATCCACGTGAAGTCCCCAAATGATCGAATTCTCGAGAGTGCTAGCTCGCGAAAAAATAACTTTGCTGATCTTGAATCGTTCCACTTGAATCTTCCTCCAAGATGATTTTTTGTTCTAACTCTTAGAACTATATCATTTTTTTCTGACTCTTAGAATATCAATCCATAACATGATCGTTGTTGTTGTCTGGTGAAGAATGTCCTCTAATTTATAGGCTCAATTCAGCTTTTAGCCTATTGAATTCTAGCACTTAGAATTCTGACGTTTGGTGAAAACCAAAGAGACGCAATGTTACACTTAGAATTCCAACGTTTTGTTAATTCCGACACGTTCGGTGAAAACTAAAGAGATGTGAATTCTAACACTTAGAATTTGATCGTTGGTTAATTCAACAAGGTACATTTATTCCATATGAATTCTAACACTTAGAATTCCAACGGAAACAGTTTGGAGAAGATTAAGGTTATATATTAAATTCTGCATGAGAATTTAATCTCTCATGAGATGAGATTTTAGCTATCTCATCATATGAGATCCTCATGCAAGAAAACTTTTTTCACGAGTTTAGGTTTGGGTTTTGGTTTAAGCTGATTTGAATTTATTGAATTGAACCTACATAGATCATGGTCCTAGCCTAAATTAAATTTGGCTAGTCCTGAATCTATCCAAATCAAGTCTAATTTCAAATCAATATTTAAAATTGATTAGTCCTTCTAATAGACTTAAACCTAATTAAATCTTATTCACTTGTACTTAACCCAATTGAGATAATTCAATCAATCAAATTGATTAATTAAATCATATACGATTCTCAATCATTGATTAACAAATAGATCATCCTAGGAAACTTCTATGCGTATGACTCTCTAGGTTCGAACCTAAGTCGGTAGCATAGGAACAACTTTCTATACTAATCGATGTGCCCATCTAGCAATGGAATCCGATGTCTGGATAGGTCGAAGAGTTGCCGAACAAACTCGAAGAATCTTAAGAAATAGTTACCGTATAATTTATTCTTTTGACCACAAATACTAAGGATGGCTTAAAAGCCTGTCAACTCTAAACAACAAATCCATAAAGTGATTTCAACTTTAGTGATCATGTGACCTTCAAATAAAGTGCCTTGGCCAAGGTCTTGCTAAATTGAAACACAAGCATTTCTCCTTTTAACAGGATAGGTCAAATTCTATCTTGATCCACAACTGACTACCACAAGTACTTGACTGCACTCAGTAACCTTTCGTAGCTGGATTAAAAATCTAGGTGGTCCGGCACCTAAGTACAATGAGTTGCTTGCAAGTCATTGGTTGTGATCCTCAGGTCTTAAGAATACTTATACCTATATCTTTTCGGATTAACTCTTGATAGCAGAGTGTCCAAAAATAAGTCACGTTCGGTGAAATGTACTCCTACACTTTCACCTGTATGTCATACCAGTGTCTCTACACTCCTTGGTTAAGAGAAAAACCAATAAATATGCTATACAACGTCCTATAATTGATAGTACTATGGCCCTGTCATAGTATATCATTTGGTCGCGAACTCTTTTGAGGACCTTCAAAGATAAATCCTCCTTTATCGTGAAGGAAGATCCTGAGGGCTTTATTACTATTAGGAGTTTTAAGAAGATGTTCTTGTAATGAATAAACTACCAAATAACTTTTATTAATATATCAATTTATATGCTATTTACATTAGCACAATCATCAAATGATTGGCTTTAGGATATAATTCCCAACAGGAACCCCCCTCCCCCCCCCAGCAGCGCATGGTACTCCTCCAGCATCTTCTGAAACCCATGTTGGTCGTACTCCCCACCCTCCATGAAATCACTCCCGAACACCGCGTGGTAGACCACTTCGTTCGCATACAGCCCCAAGAAGCTTGCTCAAATTCACAGTTCTCCCCGGGTTTGACGATGACGCAGTGGTGATCCATCTAATGAGTAGGTCGACCTCCACTGCTCTCATGGCGAACGATGCAGCACCTCCAAAGATCCTTCCTCAGCCTCCAGTTAGTCTGATTGAGTGATCTAAGATCCGAATTAACCAACATTAAAGAAGAATAGAGAATTTGACTCGGAACAGAGGACATGATCACAATTAAATCTAACCTTGATTACCTTAATGCTGGCACCGTAGAAGAGGAGCAAATCTTGGCAACGATGCTCTATGCCACTTGCGGTGAGATGGCTTCGATCTGACCGATCTTCACAATGTTCGGCCACTGAAACAGAGTAAGGATTAAGAGCTCGGCAAGGCTTCGCTAAGACCAAACTACAGAAGAATGAATGGGTAAGAAGTAGAAGAGAATGGGAGAAGAGGGGATGTGAGGAGAATAGAGGAAAAATTTTTGAGCTAGGTGAGGCTTTGGATAATGACGAGAAAAGGGGAAAAGAGGGGAAGAAACTAACGCTTGCCGCCCTCTTCCTCCTCAGTTGGTCTTTCGTCCACCTCCACACCGCCTTCCATCTTTCCTGTGACCTCATCCGTCGCCTCGCCGCCCTCTTCATCAGCCCCCGCTTCATCATCGGCAACATGATCATCCTCGTCAAGGAGCGGGAGGAATGGGATGCCGCCCAGGAGATAAAATCAAGGAGTGGGAGGGAATTGCACCCTTGTAGAAAAATTTTTTGCGTGAAAATTAAAAGAGAAGTATGATCCCGCCACCTAGCTAGGAGATAAAAAAACGATGTCGAAACTTAAAAGTGTCAGCATCGTATAAAAAATTATGATGCCGACACTTAAAAGCGTTGGCATTCTAAATTAAAAATACGATGCACGATGCTGACGCTTAAAAGCGTCGGCATCATAAATTAACTACCGATGCTTCTTAAAAGCGTCGGCAGATTTCGGATTTTCACAACGCCTCCCTCAAGCATCAGGAAAAAAGAGTTGTTATTCTTTTTTTTGTTGTAGTGACACACACTATAGTAAATACAAGGGATAACGACGCTTTTAAAGCTATTTCCCGATGCTTTTTGAGCGTCGGGATATAGCCTTTTGACGCTTTTAAAAGCGTTGTTAGAGAGGGGTGGAGAAGAAGTTTGCCGACGCTTTAAAAAGCATCGGTAAAAAATTGTGCCAACGCTTTTTAAAGCGTCGGCAGATTATAGTTTGCCGACGCTTTTTAAAGACGTTATTATAGCTCCCCAGCACCCCCCCCCCCCCCCCCCCTCCTCCCTCGCTCCCACCCACCCACCCACCCACCCCAAAACGCGCCCACACGCCCACCCCCACCCGCCCAGTGGCCCACCCCACGCCCCCCTATGCGTTGGGACTATAGGAGCCATCAGGTCCTTCAAGATAAAGACACATAGCATTGAGTCTAGCTGGCCCACACAACCTCCCACTCATACTAGTTTTTTGATGCCATCATGAATTTCATACAAGAGATCATAACTCGTTTTTGCTCAAAAATTCCCAGCTAAATAATAACATGAAACAAAGAAGCATTCATATTTCATTCGCTGACAATTTTGTATTTGATGAAATTCTTGTTCATATTCTTTTCAGATATAGTTAAGAAGGTCAAAATTCATTAAATTGTTAAATAGCTGAGATTGCTGTGTGGATGCATTCAGCATTTCATGAAATACTACAGAGCTTCATTTCATTTCTATGATTACATGAAGACTGGAATTCTTACAGAATATGAACTGCCTGTGTTACAATGAAAGTTTCTTTTTTGAACACCCAGATTGCAATTTGTACAAGAGACATGATTTATTGTTTCAAAGTAAAGAAGAATCTGATCTTATTTCAGACACTTCGCTCTGTTGCTTTCTTGCCTGCTGACCCCTCTAAAATATGGATATCCCACATTCATTTTCTGAGAGGGTATATTACCATGTTCGTTGTCTCAGGGTGAGCTACCTGCCAGGCTTGTGACATCTTCAAGCGTGCTTGTCCCTGGGTCTATGCTGAAATCCACCCCATGCACCACTCTTGATAGCTGCTCTGCTTCTGAACCTCCCTCACATAGACCAAAAATTAGATCAAAAGTAGTGAGAATAAAGGAATTAGTAATTCGATATGACAAGCGCCGAACAAGAACAAAACATGCACGAAGTGAAATTCCGTCGCTTACTTACCTGCATTAATTCTCGATGACAAAAATTGTTCGTCTTGTTGTTGGACCAGAACTTTCAAGCCTGAAGGTAACACCAAATGTTCAAGTTAAATGACATATCCAACTGCGACTAGCTAAAGATGAAAGAACAGTGAGCAAAAGGGTTTGCTCCAAAACTTTGGAAAATCATCTTGCATGTTTTTTTAAAAAATAAATAAATCATCAGTCTATTTGATCATGATTGGGCAATGGATTGCAAGGATAGAAGAGGTCTTGTTACGAAACAAGGTTGCTATTACTTCTTTGCTTACTAAATCCTTCGAGGTTCAAAAATTTACTTATTCGAAAAAGAAAAAGAAAAAAAAAACCGTTCAATCCTCATGGAGCAACTTGAGAAGCAATGAGCCTCCCTCCTAGATCGGTACTGGCACCAAAGCCAGATGATCTCACAGAAGTTGGAGAGATGATTTGTTTACATTTGCAAATGTTATAGACTGAGCAGATGTAGTAAAGAAAACAATTCAATATTATTGAACGAGAAAATCAAATTGAATGTAGTAAAGAAATAAGTACAAAGAACCTTGTGGAGCTTGTGATGTTGGTAAAAAGCATAATATGGCACGACAATAGCCATTATTTTAAATTGCAAATCAAGTACATTCAATAGACCAAAAATGTTTTGCTTTGAGGATTGTGCGCGTCTTCTCTCTGGTTCTATCTGTAAGAAGGGCTTTAAGATTCATGCTTGAGTCTTCTTCTCCTCCGATCTCCGGCGATCACTCGCGTCTCCGTCTGAGCTTTCTTCGGGTTTTTTCTTCTCTGCTCTCCCAGCCATCCATGGCGTCTGATGGGGTAGCCAGTGGATGGGCTTCCGGAAGGAAGGGGATGGCATCCGGCTTCCAATGGGTTTCTCCGGCTTCGTCGCTGGCTGTGGTGGCGAGGCTGGAGGCCTCCTTTCCAGAAGTAGTTGGTTTCCCTGCGGTGGAATTGGAGACTGAGATAGATGGATGGCAGTCAAGGACCATTCTTGTTCGGTCTTTCCAGTGGTGGGTTCCGACCGAAGCTTTCCTCGGAGAGTTCAGGCGTGCCAGAGTTCAGGGGGACATCGTCCCTATCAGTTTGGCATTCAGATGCCATATTTTTCGGTTTGAAGATCTTAATGCCTGCGACTTGGTCTTAAATCGGCCTTGAACTGTAAACGGCCAAGTTATTGGGACGGAACCATGGAGGCTGGAATTCATCCTGACGGAGGAAGCCATTCCTTCGGCTCTGGTGTGGGTGCGATTGCCAAACTTGCCAATGGAGTTTTGGAAGGAGGAGTTCCTCAGGGCAATTTTGGAGACAGCGGGGCATTTCATCTGTGCGAATGCTCCCACTTTGGCGAAGAACAGAGGGGGTTTTGCTCGGGCCTGTGTACGGATTGATCTCCGTCGTTCTCTCCAGCTGGGGACTCGAATTCAAGGAATTCACCACACCTTCTGGCAGCAGTTTGTGTATGAGAGCCTGGAGGGGATCTGTTCTCTCTGTGGCTCTATTCACTTGAGCGGCCCTTGTTCCCTGTCATCTGGGACTACGGATGAGGAAGCTGCGTCCAGATCGATCTATGGCCCCTGGATTGCTGCGATTCGCCAATGGAAGATTGACTCTGATACCCTTCGGGAGGAGAAGAGGAAGCCTCACTTGACGGCTATGTAGGGGGCTTATAGCAGTTCTGTTTCTGCACAAAAGAGTCAAGGGGTGCATCAATCGGGTGCTGAAGCTGCAGAGGGTTGGTATTCTCCAGTGAAGGTTGCTCGCCGGAGGGTCCATTCATCTTCTAAGGTAGTTTTGATCCCAGACTCTGCTCCAGTGAGTGCTTCGAGTGAGCTGAAGCAGGGAAGTTCAGACAACAAGGGCGTGCCAGGAGTGGTCCCTTGTGCCGGGATCAATGCCTCTAAGCTGGGTCTGAAGGAGGCTGAGCAGCAGGGTTCCCCAGGGCATGGCCTGATCAATCCCCTGCCTCCTAAGTTCTCTGGAAGATCAGGATCAGCGATCGTGCCGGGAGTGGACCTATGTGCCGGTTTCAAAGAAAATCAGAGGGCTTTGCTGGAGACAGACTCATGTGCTGGTTTAAAGGAAATTCAGAAGGGCTTTTTGGAGACAGTTAAGGAGGGGGTCCCAGTGACTAATATGTCTAATTCTCTAGTGAACAAGAACCCTTTTGTCTCCCTCGGGTCTGAGTTTAGCCATTGGTACTCTTCAGGGTTGTCGGGATGCTTTTCCTGGTCCCCTTAAAAGGGTCAGACTAGTTGATTGCCCGGTGCCAAGGTCAATCTCTAAATCCGAGAAACGTAGGGGAAAGGAAAGGCAGCTATACCTAAAAGCACTGGGGTGACAATCGGTTCTCCTGATAGGATGACCCTGCCCCCCTGCTATCAGAAAGGAGCCATGGATGTTCATGAGGTTGCCTTCACAACTCTGAAAGCTGCGATATCTGACTCCCCTTATGTCTCTCGGGTAGATGGATCCCCTACTAAGGAGTTGTATGAAGAAGTTCCCATGGAGTCAGTTCTGCAACCAGGTTCCAATGATCCGGACCTCGGTTAGATGTCGGATCAGGATCTCCGATTGCTGTGTCCTGACTCGGGAGACCTTTCAGATTTGGTTATGACGGGAGCTCAGGATGGGATCTGAGGCATCTTTGCTTCTTATCTTATGAAGATTATTATATGGAATGTCCGAGGAGCATTGAAACCATCATTTCGATCCTCCTTTGGTAGGCTCTTGCAGATTCATCATTTTGATATTTGTATTTTGTTGGAGACTCGGTTGTCGGGCCTTAGCCTTCAGCATTTCTGGCAGCGAGTCTCCCGTGACTGGTCTTTCTATGCTATGGAAGCTAATGGGCTATCTGGGGGCATTATGGCTCTCTGGCGGAACCCAGCCATCCGTGTTGATGCTTTTCATCATAGTCATCAGCAAGTAGGCCTAGTCATCTCCGAGGGGTCTTCTCCGCCTTGGCTGCTTCTGGGTGTCTATGCTAGCACTGATTTTCGTCAGCGGCGCGGCCTCTGGTCGGAGATTCTCACTTTATTAGCCCAGGGTTTTCCTACTCTTATTGCTGGTGATTTCAATTGTATATTGGATGCTTCTGAGAAGCGGGGGGGACGCCGATTTGCAGAATCTCCGAATTCCATGGAGTTTCGCTCATTTATCTCCTCGGCGGGTCTTATTGATTTGGGATTTTCGGGGCCGTAGTTTACCTGGTGTAACAATCGAAGTGGGTCTGCTCGGATGTCGGAGAGATTGGATCGGGCTTTGGCTTCTTCATCTTGGATGCAGTCCTTTGCCTGTGCTACTAATACCCACCTCCTGCGGATTGCGTCGGACCATTGTCCCCTTCTCATCTCTACTGAGCGGTCATCCATTAGGAAGGGGCCCTTTCGGTTCGAGCTGTTTTGGACACATTATTCTTCAACTAGGTCATTGATTAGGCAGGTGTGGCATATGCCAGTAAGAGGGAATACTACTTATCGTCTCTCCTGCCGTTTAGAGCTTGCTAAGCGCAGACTATTATGGTGGCAGAGAAGAGAGGTGGGGAATCTAATGCAGAATGTCCAGGCCATGGAAGCTGTTATCTCTACTCTTCAAGCAAAGGAGGATCAGGAGGGTCAGCTATCGGAGAGTGATCTTCAGGTTCTTAGGAGGAACTTGGCTATGCATCATTCGTTGCTTTGGCAGCAGGAGATTTATTGGCGTCAGCGGTCCCGGATTCAGTGGTTAAAGGAAGGTGATCGCAACACCAGGTTCTTTCATCAGGCCACTATTGCCAGGCATGCGGCCAATCAAATCAGGCGTATTATTGATGCAAAGGGTACTATTCTGGAGGATGAGGGGGCTATTAGTGAGCAGGTCTTTCATTTCTTTCAGTCTCGCTGGTCGGAGGTCTCTGGCTCTGACTCTCCCATTATCACTGGTACTAGGGATGTTAGAGTTTCAGATAGTGAGAATGCTAGCTTGATTCGGGAGGTCTCGGCGGAGGAGATTCGTAATGCAGTTTGGGCTCTGGGTCCTGACAAAGCTCTAGGCCCAGATGGCTTTCCGCCTTTTTTCTTCTGCTTCTACTGGGATATTGTATGGCAGGATGTTACCTCGGCTATTCAGTCTGTTTTCTCTTCTAGACATATTCCTCCTGATTGGCAGAGGACATTTCTTGTCCTGGATCCTAAAAAAGTTAATGCTCTGCTTCCCCAACATTATAGGCCGATTAGTTTATGCACCACTCTATACAAAGTCTGCGCTCGTATTCTTGTTACTTGATTGCAGGGGGTGATTCCTAGGCTTATCTCTCCGGAGCAGGGTGCCTTTATTCGTGGTCGCAGTATTTCAGATAATGCTCTCATTGCCCAGGAGTTTATGCATGACCTCCAGCGCGCCTCTTGTCGACAGTCTCTCATGGCTGTCCAGCTTGATATGGAGAGAGCTTATGATAGGATGAGTTGGATATTTCTGAGTCACACGTTACAGGCATTTGGTTTTGATGATCATTTCATTGAGTGGATTATGGCTTGTGTCCAAGGGCCCACCTTTTCTATCATCGTTAATGGCAGTCCGACTAAGTTTTTTTCCTCTGCTGTTGGACTCCGACAGGGATGTCCTCTCTCTCCATTTCTGTTTGTTCTGTGCGCCGATGACCTGTCTCGTGCTCTTAATTAGGCGGTTGGAGCATCTCTATTACAGCCTTATATGCCTGGGTCTCATGGACCTCCTCTAACCCACCTTCTCTTCACTGATGACTGCATCCTGCTTAGCCCAGCTTCTGTTCAGAATGCAACCACTTGTTCTGCTATCATTCAGGCTTATTGCTGGGCATCGGGCCAACGGATCAATTTACAGAAATCTATTCTCTGTTTCAGTCCATCGGTCTCTCCCCGCTGTCGTGCCGCTATTTCTTATTTGTTAGGGATTTCGACTGTCTCAGATCATCTTACCTACCTCGGAACCCCTCTTACGGGACGCCGACCCACGCAGCAGGACTTTGGGGACCTTGATCATCAGATCTCTGCTCGGATGGACCGGTGGCAGGTGTCGGGCCTTTCTATGATGGGGCGTATCACTTGGATCCGTGCTATCCTCACATCGCTCCCTATCTATCTGTTATCCAATGCTCTGATCCCGACTATCTTCCTTCGCCGGCTAGAGAGACGTATTCGGGATTTTTTGTGGGCATCTATGCAGGGGGTCATGGTATTCATTTATTGGCCTGGGACATGGTCTGTTTTCCGATGAGTGAGGGTGGGTTGGGGATTCAGTCCCTGGTGCTCCGTCGTGAGGCTATCATTGCAAGGCATGCTTCCAAATTCCTATTGGACCCTCACTGTTTCTGAAGTACAGTCATGCGTGGTAGATATGGTGGTTTGACTTCGGGTTTGGAAGTTAGTATTCCTCGTGGATGTTCCTGTTTATGGCATGCCATCTACCGGGCCGCCCCTCCTATCATGACTGATATTCATTGGATGATCGGGGATGGGATGTCAGTTGATGTCGTTCAGGACTCTTGGATAGCTGATCTTCCCTTATCTCGATGGCCGACTTTTATAAGCTCTAGAGTAGATCCCACATTGTATGTTTCTTCACTGATCAGCTAGGAGAGTGCTGCTTGGAATACTCCTATGGTTCTTCGGTTATTTGGGGCTGAGCTTGCTCATCGGATTCTGGCCATGCCTCTTCCTAATTCTGAAGGGCCAGATCTCAGGCTGTGGCGCCGATCCTGTCTTCCTTGTGCTTCTACCAGAGATTTGGTGGCCCGCTTCCGTTCTTAGGCCTCAGGACTTAGAGATGTTGCTTGGATATGGAGGTTGCCTGTTCACCCAAGGATTCAGCTCTTCTTGTGGAAGATTAAGTGGGATCGCTTACCTACTTGTTCTCTTCTGGCTGGTCGGGGCCTCTCGATATTACCTCTCTATCCGATATGTGGGATGCAGGATGAATCTGTTGACCATGTTCTATTCTTATGTTCTCGTGCATCTCAGATATGGCAGATGATCATTTTACCCCATGGTCGCTGGAGGATGGCCAATCCGGCTCTCCTTTCTGAATGCTCTTTGATCGTCTTCTCAGTGGATCTTATTCTCAGGGTATTTTATCTGCCTACGTGGCTTATCATATTTGGCTGACAAGGAATAAGATTGTTTTTACTGAGGAAACGGCCTCACCTCAGGCGATCATCCGTCATGCTCTCTCTCATGCAAAGGAGTACACTCGCTGTTATTTTGGTGTTCATACTGACGGACCTGGCCACTGGGACTCCTCTGCTGCTTTGGCAGTGAACCGGTCTATGGTTTTCATCTCTTGGGTGTCCCCACCTCTGGGTTATGTCAAAGTGAACTTTGACGGCTCTGTCTCTGATCGTACTGCTGGATCTGGGTTTGTCATCCATGGGTCAAAGGGGTAGTTACTAGTAGCTGGCGGTCACAGCTCTATCGACATTTCGGTTCCTATGGCTGAGCTACAGGCGGCATGGGCTGGTATCACACATGCTGTTCGACATTTGGGCTATCGTCGGCTGATTATTGAGGGTGACTCACTCACGATTATCAAATGGATTCGACGGGAGGGGGACTCCTATTCTTGCCTTAATCCCCTAATTAGAGACATTTTAGTCACTCTGCAGTCTACTAGTGCTTTTCAGATTCAGCATATATATCGGGAAGCCAATGCTGCGGCTGATTATGTTGCTTCTTCTGTCGCCCCAACCCTGGCCGGTGGATTTGGCATACTGGGATCCCTTGTCCTGTCTTATTACAGTAAATTTTGTACTCAGATGTTTCAGGCTTGACTCGCGCCAGAGTGGTGTGATCGTCCCGTCTGTAACAAAAAAAAAGACCAAAATGAGAATATACAAAGGATTTGGGAATGGAGTTCGTTGTCTTACAGCAAGGTGGAAGATGTTTTGCCAAACAAATGACTTTAATGATATCGCTTCTTTACCTGGCAAGACAAAAGACTACCTAATGCAAAGCTTACAGTAGAATCATACATTTCATTATTCCGTGAATAAAATTAACGACAAATACTGGAAAAGCTCTGCAGAAAACTACTGATCTCCAAACAGCCCCTAAGCTGTTCATTCGAAATTGTGAAAAGAGAAACGTGAAAGAAGGATTTCAAGAAAGACACCAGAACAAGAAGTAAACCAAAGCAAAACAGGGGACTGAAGGTGAGTAAGAGTTAAACTTGAGTGATTAGCCAAAAAAGGCAAGTCATGAGTTGGTGCAGCTAACATGTTATCGATACCTGAGATCATGCATTGTCAGTGCTGACTGAGGACAGCTTTCAGCAGGATTTTACAACTATTTGTGGAAGAAATATTGGACCTTGAGAAGTATTCAGGTGGTACTCAGCTGGGAAACATGGTATCAACATAAAAGAAAGGGATGGGTGAGTGCCTGCGAAGCAGTATAATCTCCTAAACACATGCCAATACTAGACACCAATAACTAAAAGATACTACATAAAACAACAATGCTGGTCTGCTCCAACTTTAGCTGCGTGCTTTCAAACCACTTCTCCTTTGGCTTTGTTTCACCTGCTAGCTAGCTACCGCCACACAGACACAAACACAGACAGAGAGAGATAGATGTGTGTCATCAGAAATCACCATATGAATGGATACAAATTGTTGGCATTCTTTCTAAAATCCACTGTGCATCCACTACATGAAAATAGTATAATAGTGATAAAAACTTCCATCACTATTCCATCACAAATTGGGTTTAGTGACGGATTAGTGACGAAAATCTTATCGTCACCATTTTTGCCGTCACTAAAATTTAGTGATGGAAAGAGGTCCATCACAAAATAATAGTGACGGATTTGTGACGGAAAGAGGACCGTCACAAAATAATAGTGAAGGGTTTGTGATGGAATATTCAGTCAAAAATTTGTCGGACTATCCATCACGCATTATTCCATCACTATTCCATCACAAATATTTCCATCACTATTTCATCACAATTTAGTGATGGATTAGTGACGAAAATTTAGTCACTAAAACTTTCGTCACTAGTCCGTCACTAATAGTGATGAATTAGTGATGAAAGAATCCATCAATCATTTATTATTGTTCCATCACTAATCAATCACTAATATTTTGTCACTAATCTGTCACTATTATTTCTATCAGAAATCAATCATTAATCCATCGTTAACCTAATAAAATTTCATCAAATTTTTATTCTTATAAATTTAAAATTATTTTTAATTATAATATATTTAATGCATTCTAATGAGATTTATAGATGAAAATTCAAATTTAAGAATAAAAAATACATGCCACATGAAAAGGTAGAGATTCAAACAAGCTAGGTGAGTTCTTCGCTGGAATTTTAGTCACATAAGTAGCATATAGAGTACATGTCTTGCATTTATTACATGCATATGATAAACATTTACAAAGCCCACACTAAAGGCTAACCACATCAAATAAAGGCTGCAATTGAATCTATCAGCTTCTATTACTATTTCCCTTACTGCTTCCATACAAGCGAAAGAGGTTAAAGGCAGAGAGACCGGAGAGGCCGACCATGCCAAGGCTAACCACAAATGAACTCGTCATTCCCTCCCCAACTTGGGAACAAAATTTCCCATAGAGATTGCATATCTTCATCCATTGCAGCTCCGACTGCCCGAACTCCCCGAGCACTGTCGATTGCGCAGCTGCTGCCACTGCAGCCAGTGTCACATATGCCATCACCTGCATAGAAACCACAACAGTAAGCACTCATCAACTCATTGTCACCAGACCACATATTCCTTCCACTTGCTGATTGAGAACACAATGGAATATAAGGTGAATTGACATGGAATTCTCTTCTCTATAATCTGGCTAGATGGCAGAAAGCAAGAGCTCTGGCAACCTGAGGCCAGAAAACCAATATAAATGGAGGAGGGTCAAACTGCATATAACTTGGTGTATCACAATCTCCTACGGTGAGTACGCACTAAAACATCATCTTCAATCCATGACATCAAGAAAATGCCCATATCTTCCATTTGAAACTAGATTGTAGGTATGATTGACATGGAATTTGCAGAATCTAGTTACATGGCAGGAAGCAATAACAATGGCATCACAAGTTAATGATAGGCCAGAGAACCATAATAAATGCAAAACAATGTAGGCATAAATCTCAGATCAAGTGCATCTCCATAAGCATCATGAAGGCCTTCGCAAGGACAAATTATTCACCACCCACTAGCACTTGTGTGACAAATGCCATGCACTCATGGCACCAAACAGCAGTCCATATATATGTGGCTGACAAGTCATTGGGCTGACATAGACTTTGGCATTCTTTCTCCCCGAAATTAGTAATGCTACTCTCATGAAGATTGCTTCGAATTATTCCTCCAGGGTAAGTTATTGTGCCGAAGTTGTAACTCTCGATGGATCGGTTTGACCGTGGTTTCTTATTAGTATTTTTCTTTCAGAATGCCTTGATTACAAGGGTGCTGAATTAGCGCTTGAATTTGGCCACTGGGGCTTGCGCTCAGGCCAGGAAGGAGACGGCCGATCTTCGGGCGAGGATGGATTCAACTAGCCGACTTTCCAGGGCCTTGACGTCCTCTAAGGTGGACTTTGAGAGGGTGAGCGAGTCTTACTGACTTGCAACCGAGAGGGCCTCTCGGTTTGAGACTCAGTTAGAGAGCTCTAGGGTTTCCGCGAACAATCGGACAAGGCTTGTCTGGAGTTATCCTAGATTAAGGCTAAGCATGCCGATGAAGTTAAGGTCATGCAGCAGTATTTTGAAAAAAGATGGGACCAACTGAAGGCTAGTCATGCTGAGGAGAAAAAATAATTGGGGCAGGAGGCTCGAAGAGGAGGAGCACAAATGCCGACGGCAGCGGGATCAGCTTGCTGGTCTAAATAAGGAATTTGCCGATAGGGAGAATCGGCTGAAATGGCAACATGAGCAGATTTCTAGGCTCACTGACGATCTCGATCAATCTCGGTGGGAAATCGGAGACAAACAGTCCCGAATGAATGACCTCAAGGAGGGTTTTCAACAAAATAAGTCGGCCAAATTGAAGGCCTTGGAAAAGGTTCAGGAGCTAAGCAATAAAATGGCTTGGCGGGTGGAAGAGGTATAATGTCTTCCTATTTACTTGCTTTTGGTGCTTTTCTTTTGCTCGTGGTCTAAAACGCCATGATGTTTTGCAGATGGGCTGAATTGGCTCGAGGCGCAGGAGCAATTTAAGGCCCTAAGGGTGGAGTTGTCCGCGAATCGCCAGATGAACTTCGATCTCGGGGGCCAGTTAACTGAAGCCAACAACCGAATCGCTTCGGCTGTGGAGGAGTACAAGAGTTCTGCCCAATTTTTCGAGGAGCGTAGAGAGGCTTGTGCTGATGCATTTCGGTTCGGCGAGGAGGAAACTCGAGCGAAGATTTCTTGAGTGCATCCTGAGTGGGATTTATCTTTTTTGGATGTTGAACATTTTGATGCTTGTACCTCGGGGCCGAAGAAGCCGAGTATGAGGATATTTCGGACGTCGACCTTGACGCTATCCTGGGCCCTAATGAGGCCGTGGCTTCCAAAGAATGCCCTCAGTCTGCTGCCGAGGAACCTGAGGCTCTTCCTTCAACATCCAAAGTGGGTGAAGCGAGTCAAGCCCTTTCGGACGTTATCAAAGAGGTTCTCGGGATGGACCTGGACCCTGATTCTTAAGGGTTGCTTATGTATTTTCACTTTTTCAACCTGTAATCTGATTAAACTTAATGAATGAATCTTCTGATCTCTCTTTGCCTTATCGCTTTGGTCATTGTTTTTTCTGAACGACCTTTTTGTCGGGAGTTCCCTTGATGGTAAACAAATTGTAAGCGAAATGCATTTTAAAGTCGGATAGCCCTTCAGAGATTCTGCTTAATCAAAGCAAGATTAGCTAGTTTTGCTGATGCATAGAATCATTCGGTTTTTCCACAGAACGTAATTCCGACTTTACTTTGGTCAGGGCCGAGGTTAGGTGCGCACAAACTTACTCGATTTTGCTAAGGCACGAAATGGTTCGATGTGAGAGAGCCGAGAACGGCTCAAATACCTCGGCTGGGGCTGAGGTTAGATAGTTCGGTTCGTCCGAAATAAAAAGTTGGTACATTTTTTGCCAAGGCATACGAAACGGCTTTGCTAAAGGGCGCTCTGTTTCTGCTCAAGGCATTTATCCCGCTGGCTTTTTCCAATGCGGGTCCTTTTAGCGTACGCGATAAGCATTCGATTGCCATTGGTCGGCGTCATTTTCGAAAGGGGATTTCCCAGGTCTGCCCAATCTCAAGGACCTGCGATCGATTTTCTGCATTTAAGGCTCTTGATTCGAGGTGAGAGGAAAATCTTCTGCCTTTTGTCACGGCCTAGGAGGCACGTCTGGCGCGCTTTGAAAAGTGCCCTTTTCTTTTGATCTACCACGTGGTAGCGTGGCCAGGGCATTTCAAATTCCAGGGCTCTCTTCTTTAATGATCACCCTCGGGCCTATAAAAAGGGCAGGGAGCGGAATGTGTTAGGCCATCTCCCAAAGTCTTTTCTTTTCTGTGAGTCGTAAGGGCTTTCATGGCGCCTGTTTTGTTGGGAGCGGAGAGGTCGAGCTTCCCTTTTGAAAGCTGGTTCATCCCAGATAGCTGGGGTGACGAAGAAGCTGCTGAAGAGTAGGTAGTCTTCAAGGGAGAAATTCTCAGAGGTCATATGGAGAGCGCACGGGAGGCCCACGGGGTTATGGGGAGCGCACACATGCGCTTCCTGTGTGTCCTTTATCACTTGCCATGGGGACCATAGGAAATGCAAAAGCATACTGTTGACCCAATTATTGATTTTGATGATTAATAAAGGAATTGAGTATATTTATTTGATTACTAATGGATTTGACAAGTGTTTCAGGCTTAAAAATATTTGATCGATTTAAAGGTATTAAGAAATGAGTTTTGAATCAATTGCAAATCATAAGTTTCAAAGTTTCAGAACCTGGAGTCGACACCTAGAATTCCTGGAGCCGACCCCATGGCCAGTCAAATATTCTTCTGATTTTTGATACGGTCCGGAGCCGACACCTAGAGTTTCAGAGCCGACACCTAGAGTTTCGGAGTCGACACTTACAGTGTCTGGAGCCGACTCCGATGCGGGGACAGAACGCTTATTTTTTGAGCATCTTGGAGCCGACACACACAGTATTCTGGAGCCGACACCTGACGATGGCGAGCCGACACCTAACTTTTTCGGAGCCGACTCCTCGACGAACTCAGAACTTTCTATTTTTGGATAAACGACTTGGAGCCGACACCTGAAAAGTTGGAGCCGACTCCAACCTATCTGGACGAAAATTTAAAAATGCCAGATCAGCTCTAACGGTAATATTTCCTTTTTACCTAACTTCTAACGGATATATTTTATTTCCAGGTACATTCCAACGGCTAGTTTTCTTCCAAAAATGGATTAAAAAAATCTATAAAAGGGGAGAACACCCGTTTGAAAAACAATAAAAAAGAAAAAGAGGGAGAATATTCAAATCAAAAATCCGAGAAGTCTTGAGCCTGAAATCCAAGAGAAAAATTCAAACTCAAATCCTTCCACTTCACAAAGCTCAAAGAAGAATCCAAGGCGTTCAAGTTTGAAAAATCAAAGGATTCACAAAAAGGGAAAGAAGCTCTGTTTTGAAGATTTTCCAACTTCTCATCTGCAACATTTGCAACGAATCAAAGCTGAGGCCTGATTCAACATCTCCAAAGAGAAGAGGAAAAGAAGAAAAGAAGAAAGCTCAAATCCAATCCACTTCAAACAGGCTTTTCTAAACCTTGTTCATTTATTTGAATATTTGCTCATTTAAGGAGCTGTCTTGTATCTTAAACATTATTCTTACTTGTTTGTGCTAGTTCAATCAGGGGGATTGAACTAGTGGAGGTTGTATACCTCGGGTCAAGCTAGTTAGCTTGAGTTTAGGGTTTTGTGCTGGTGAGCCCGAAAACCGGCTGGGTTCGTTGTGATCCCGGGTAAAACAACAAGTTGTGAGTTGTGATCTTGGAAAACAACTCGACTGTAATCAAGGATTATAGTGTGGACCCAAGTGAATCTTGGGAGTGGACGTAGGTGTTGGATACACCGAACCACTATAAAATCTTTGTGTTTGCCGTGCTTCTATTATCTCTATCTCTATCTCCTTGTTTGTGCTTTATATTTGCATTGCATTTAATTTCATTTATCTTAAAGCCAATAGTTTTTTAAAAGGTTAAATTTTTTAAAGAACCCAATTCACCCCCCCCCTCTTGGGTTGCCATCTGGGCCAACAATTGGTATCAGAGCAAGTGCTCATTTGAATCTGATCACACGATCAAGAGCTAAAGATCCAAATGGCAGCTCAAGTTGGATCTTCATTTGCTGAAGGTCATTCTACAAATAGACCTCCCTTATTTAATGGTTCCAACTATTCATATTGGAAAGCAAGAATGAGGATATTCATTCAAGCTTCTGATTATGAATTGTGGAGTGTTATAATTAATGGACCTAGCACACCCACACACATTGTTGATGGCTCTATTGTTCCTAAGCCCGAAAGGGATTGGAATGATAATGATAGGAAAATGGCTCAGCTCAATGCTAAGGCCATGAATGTCTTGTATTGTTCATTAGATGCAAACGAATTTAATCGCATTTCTACATGTAATTCTGCAAAAGAAATATGGGATAGATTAGAGGTTACCCATGAGGGTACTAACCAAGTAAAGAATCTAAAATAAATATTCTTGTTCATAAATATGAATTATTTAGCATGGAGCAAACTGAAACTATAGCATGCATGTACACTAGATTCACCGATATTGTAAATGGTTTGAAAAGTCTAGGCAAGACCTATACTAATTCTGAACTTGTTCGCAAAATTCTTAGGTCACTACCAAGGACTTGGGAAGCAAAAGTGACAGCAATCCAAGAAGCCAAGGACCTCAACACCTTACCCTTGGAGGAGCTACTTGGATCCCTTATGACCCATGAATTAACTATGAAGCAGCACATAGAAGAAGATGTGAAGAAGAAAAAGACTATAGCTCTTAAGGCTGCTGAAAGTGAGGAGAGCTGCAGTGATAATGATGATGATGATGATGAGACAGCTCTTCTAGCAAGAAAATTCAAAAAATTCATGAGAAGAAAGAGACCCTTCCACAAGAAGAAATCTGGAATTAAGATGGAAGGAGAAAAGAAAAGAAAAAGGACAAGGACAAAGAGAAAGACCCCTTGATTTGCTATGAGTGTAAGAAACCGGGGCACTTTAGATACGATTGTCCACAATTGAAAAAGACTTACAAGAAGAAGAAGAAAGCCTATGTTGCAACCTGGAGTGACAGCGATGAATCCTCTTCAGAGGAAGAACAAAAAGAAGTTGCAAACATTTGCTTTATGGCAAACGACGACAGCGAGGTAAGTTCCGAAAACCCTAGTGATGAGTTTGCATTTGATGAATTATTTGAAGCTTTCAATGAACTAGTAGATGATTTTAAAGTTTTGAAAAAGAAATACAAATCTTTGAAAAATGATAACTCAATTCTTATTAAAGAAAAAGATGATCTTACTAATGAAATTAAAATGCTGAAATCTGAAAAAGAAAATATGACAAAAGAAAGAGAATCAATTTCCAATGAAAATGATAAGCTAAAGAAGGAAGTTGATAAATATAAAAATTGTTGATAAATTTACTTATAGTTCTGAAAAACTTAATTTATTGTTAAGCAATCAAAGAGCTATATATGATAAAGCTGGTTTAGGATATAGACCTAACTTAAAACAAAAATTTGTCAAAAACTTTTTTAGAAAAGAACAAAATAGAGATAATGTTACATGTCATTATTGTAACAAGAAAGGCCATAAATCCTATGAATGTGATGCAAGAAAATAACAAAAAATTAAATAATAAAGGCAAGAAAATATGGGTTCCCAAAGGAACGATCTTTTATGCTACTAACCATGAAGGACCCAAGAAGGCTTGGGTACCTAAATATAAGACTTAATTATTTTTGCAGGAGTGTCTTGCGGCCAAAAGATCAAAGCGAAAGTGGTATCTCGATAGCGGCTGCTCAAGACACATGACGGGTGACAAGGATCAATTCATCACCCTTGAAAGCAAAAGAGGAGGAGTTGTTACATTTGGTGACAATGGCAAAGGCCAAATCATGGGGTTTGGTAAATTCAAATAACTCCCTCCACATATATTGAAAATGTTTTATATGTCAATGGTTTGAAACATAATCTAATAAGTATTAGCCAATTATGTGATAAAGGTTTTAAAGTCATTTGAAGCATCAATCTGCACTGTTTCTAATCCCATTGATAATAGCATTGTTTTTATTGGAAATAGAAATGGCAATGTATACTTGATTGATTTAGACAATTTGTCTACTAGTAATCATTGCTTAGTTGCTAATAATGCTAATATGAATGAGATTGGTTGGTTATGGCATCGTAGATTAGGTCATGCAAGCACACACCTTATTTCAAAATTAATTAAAATGGATTTAGTAAAAGGACTTCCACAACTAGATTTTGAAAATAACAAAATTTGTGATGCATGTCAATTTGGAAAACAAACTAGAAATTCTTTCAAAACTAAAAATATTGTTTCCACTTCTAGGCCACTTGAACTACTTCACATGGATCTTTTTGGACCTACTAGAACCACAAGTCTAGGAGGAAAGAAATATGGTCTTGTGATTGTAGATGATTACTCTAGATACACTTGGGTATTATTTTAGCTCATAAGGATGAGACCTTTCCATTATTTTTGAAATTCTTCAAGAAGGTCACAAATGAGAAAAACAACACCATAGTGTCTCTAAGAAGTGATCATGGCACTGAATTTGAAAATCATTTATTTGAAAACTTTTGCATAGAAAATGAATTCATCATAATTTTTCAGCACCTAGAACACCACAACAAAATGGAGTAGTTGAAAGAAAAAATAGAACTTTAGAAGACATGGCCCGTACCATGCTATGTGAAAGCAACTTACCAAAATACTTTTGGGCGGAAGCTATAAACACGGCATGTTACATTCTTAATAGAGCTTTAATTAGGCCAATCATTAAGAAAACTCCTTATGAACTATGGAATAATAGAAAACCAAACATAAGTTACTTTCATGCATTTGGTTGTAAATGTTTCATTCATAATAATGGCAAAGATAATCTAGGAAAATTTGATGCAAAATCTGATGAAGGCATTTTCTTAGGATATTCAACATCTAGTAAAGCCTATAGAGTGTTTAACAAGAGAAACTTAATTGTAGAAGAATCTATTCATGTAATTTTTGATGAATCTTTAGCATCGAGTTCTGAAAAGATTGATGATGAGGAAGATACAAACATTCTAGAAAGAGATATTGAAAAATTAAATATAGATGTATCTTCGGATCATGAACAAGAAGCTAAGGATAATGATTCTCCTAATGTTGATGTTGTTGATGCAAATCATAATGATGTAGATCTTCCTAGAGACTGGAGATATGCCTATGGTCATCCTAAAGAATTAATTATAGGTGATCCATCTCAAGGAGTAAGAACTAGATCATCAATGAGAAACATCAATAATCATCTTGCATTTGTATCTCAAATTGAACCTAAAACTATTGAAGAAGCAGAAAAAGATAATAATTGGATGTTAGCTATGCAAGAAGAATTAAATCAATTTACTAGAAATAATGTTTGGACTCTTGTAGATAGACCTAAAGATCACTCTGTTATAGGATCAAAATGGGTATTTAGAAATAAATTAGACGAAAATGGCATAGTAATTAGAAACAAAGCTAGATTAGTTGCAAAAGGATATAATCAAGAAGAAGGAATTGATTTTGATGAAACTTTTGCACCTGTAGCTAGACTAGAAGCAATTAGATTATTACTTGCATTTGCATGTCATATGCATATCAATTTATTTCAAATGGATGTTAAAAGTGCATTTTTAAATGGATTTATAAATGAGGAAGTTTTTGTTGAACAACCACCTGGTTTTGAAGATCATGAATTTCCAAATCATGTTTTTAAATTGCACAAAGCACTATATGGTTTAAAACAAGCACCTAGAGCTTGGTATGAAAGATTAAGTAAATTTCTGATTGAAAATGATTTTATAAGAGGAAATGTTGATAAAACACTATTTTTGAAAAGAAAAGACAAGGATTTATTAGTAGTACAAATATATGTTGATGATATTGTATTCGGTGCTACTAACAATTTGTTATGTCAAGAATTTGCTAAGTTGATGCAGGGTGAGTTTGAAATGAGCATGATGGGAGAACTCAACTTCTTCCTAGGACTTCAAATCAAGCAAAGCAAAGAAATTTTCATCAATCAAGCCAAATACACAAAAGAACTGCTCAAGAAGTTTGGAATGGAGTCAATCAAACCACTTGGAACTCCTATGAGTCCTTCATGCAAGCTGGACAAAGATGAAGATGGTAAGAAAGTAGATCAAAAATATTACAGAGGTATGATCGGATCTCTTCTTTACTTAACAGCTAGTAGACCAGATATATGTTTGCAGTATGTCTATGCGCTAGATTTCAATCTGAACCTAAAGAATCTCACTTAATTGCTGTAAAAAGAATCTTAAGATATTTAAGTGGAACTAAAAATGTAGGTTTATGGTATTCTAGAGACTCAACATTAAACTTGATTGCATATTCTGACTCTGACTATGCTGGATGTAAATTAGATAGAAAAAGCACAAGTGGAGCATGTCAATTCTTAGGATGTAACTTAATCTCTTGGTTTAGCAAAAAGCAAAATTCGGTTGCATTATCTACTGCTGAAGCAGAATATGTTGCAGCTGGAAGTTGCTGTGCTCAAATCCTTTGGATTAAGAGACAACTTGAAGATTACGGCATAACACTTGATAAAACTCCAATTAGATGTGATAACACAAGTGCAATAAATCTAACTAAAAATCCAATTCAACATTCAAGAACAAAACACATTGAAATTAGATATCACTTTATAAGAGAACATGTAGCTAATAATGAAATTTGTCTTGAATATGTTAATACTGAAGAACAATTAGCTGATATATTTACAAAACCTTTGAGTGAAGAGAGATTTTGTTATCTTAGAGGTGAATTAGGGATATGTGACCCTTTGGATTGATTTTGATACTCTAAGGAATGACTTTCTAGATCTATATTAATTTCTTGATATTCCTTTCATAATTTTAAGGACAAATTATCTAGTCATCTGAGTAATTTGATTCTTAATACTCCAAAATTTTATCAAGATTTTATAGAATTTATTTTGACAAGTTTCAGATGTTTGAATCTCAATTATTTTTCTCTGAAACTGTCAGTGGAGTCGACACCTCAGAATGAGGAGTCGACACCTTGTCTGTGTCGCTCTCGGTCCCTGACCTTGGAGCCGACACCCGTATAAGTGGAGCCGACTCCAGTTCGAGCGCTGACTGTGTTAGCGATTTGGAGTCGACACCCGACTTTGCGGGAGTCGACACCTGGGAATCCCAAATCGATTTATTAGGGCAGAGTCGACACCTCGTCATTTCGTAACTTTTGAATCCTCCACCAAATTCCTCCAAAACTCTCTCAAAGCCTCCCCATCTCTAATTCCACTCTACCCAAGCTTTCCTAAGGATCCAATGGCACCTAAGAGGAGAGGTTCGGTGATTGGAGCGCCTGTGGTGACCGAAAAATGCTCCGTGAGGCGACCCGTCCGTGAGCCGTCTCCAAGCGAGGATTCCTCCACCGATTCAGACAATCCCAACACCACTTCACCTCAGGTAGATACCCTAGCAGGAGGGTAATCACAATGGGTAGGAAAGTTGACTTTGAGTTCTTTCAATCCGAGGGTTTTTCAATTGGTAATCAACTCAAGGAGCTTGGATGGGATAGAGTTGTTCTCTTGATGTTCCTACTTACCCAGCACTAGTGAAAGAATTTTACTTTAATTTATCGAGAGGTGATGGTGGTTTAGTGAGCTCTGTTAGAGGCAAACAGGATTCATCTTACATTTCAAAAATTAGGAAACCTCCTAAGCATCCCCATTACCGGATTAGCAGCCGATATGCACAGTGAGAGATCAGCGGCCCTATCAAGGATGTTAGGGAGAGATGTTGAAGAATTTGAGGAGATTAGGGCTAACCAGTTGCCCTTGGAATTAAGATTGCTACACAACATTTGCAGCAGAATTTTGTTCCCAAAGACCGGACGTTTTGAGTATGTCTCCGAGCGGGACATTGTTGTGATGGACAGTGTTTGACCGGTCAACCTATCAACCTAGCTGCTATGATGATATTTTATATGGCCGAGGCTGGAGGAAAGAGAAGATCATCACTACCCTACGGCATGGTTTTAACTATGGTATTCAGAAGCCAAGGGGTTGTAATTTTGGACAATGAACCTCCAAGAACCTGAGACACACTGATTATTACAGTTTGGCCACTTTGCATAGGATGGGATTTGTAAAGGTGAACGGGCAATGGGAAAGGAAAGGTATCTTGGATGAGAGAGCCCCTGAGCCTAGACTTTCTGGACCTTGTGAGGCTGGTCCATCTATGAGGGTTTCCTCTCCACAGCCGAGGAGTCCTATTCCTGCCCTGCACCTGCTCATATTCATGTTCAGCCATCTACTTCATCAGTTGGATTTTCAGACCTTCAAATGGAGCAACTCAAAGGCTTGCTTGCTGCTCAGAAGGATGAACTGAAGACTGAGTTTGATAACAAATTTATGAATCTTAAAGAAACTCTTTATTCCTTAGATGATCGGATTGCCAAAATAGAATCTACTCTTAGCTCTTCTGCTGGATCTTTAAGTAGTGATTTGAAGAATATATTTGAAGAACTTAAAGACATATGTGGAGATTCTGAGACCTATTCAAAGTGCAATGCAGAGCTTCAAGATAAAATTATGACTGCTTGCTCTTTTGTTGATAGAAGGTTGAAAGAATTTGTAGCCACTCAAAGTGATGGAATGCATAGAATTCTAGATCATTACAAAGAATCATTAGAACCAACTTATAGTTTTATGTTGTTTAATGTTTTGATGTAATGAAAATTTAGTTTTGATGTAATGAATGTTTAGTTTTTGATGTAATGAAGTTTAAGCTTTGATGTAATGAAAGTACAATTTCTTTTTTGTAATACTTGACTTCAATGAAATGAAATTATCTTTTGATCTATCAAGTTTATCTTTTGACTTAACTCTTTCTAACCTTTTTGTTGATTACAAAAAAGGGGGAGAAAGTTATGTCGTATATGCATTGAGTAGTTATGCTTTAATTGGCATTTATTTAATTGGTATCAAATAGGAAGAACAATTGATAAATATGTAAAGCAATAGGGAGATACAATTGATAATTTGAACTTCACAGGGAAGCTACCTTATTCAGGGGGAGCTTGCTTGTGAGGATCACTTTCTTGAAAATTTTAATTTAAGAATACTATGCATATACTCAATGTTTTTATAATCATCAAAAAGGGGGAGATTGTTGACCCAATTATTGATTTTGATGATTAATAAAGGAATTGAGTATATTTATTTGATTACTAATGGATTTGACAAGTGTTTCAGGGCTTAAAAATATTTGATCGATTTAAAGGTATTAAGAAATGTTTTGAATCAATTGCAAATCATAAGTTTCAAAGTTTCAGAACCTGGAGTCGACACCTAGAATTCCTGGAGCCGACCCCATGGCCAGTCAAATATTCTTCTGATTTTTGATACGGTCCGGAGCCGACACCTAGAGTTTCGGAGCCGACACCCAGAGTTTCGGAGTCGACACTTACAGTGTCTGGAGCCGACTCCGATGCGGGGACAGAACGCTTATTTTTTGAGCATCTTGGAGCCGACACACAGTATTCTGGAGCCGACACCTGACGATGGCGAGCCGACACCTAACTTTTTTGGAGCCGACTCCTCGACGAACTCAGAACTTTCTATTTTTGGATAAATGACTTGGAGCCGACACCTGAAAAGTTGGAGCCGACTCCAACCTGTCTGGGACAAAAATTTAAAATGCCAGATCAGCTCTAACGGTAATATTTCCTTTTTACCTAACTTCTAACGGATATTTTGTTTCCAGGTACATTCCAACGGCTAGTTTTCTTCCAAAAATGGATTAAAAGAAATCTATAAAAGGGGGAGAACACCCGTTTGAAAATAACAATGGAAAAAAGAAAAAGAGGGAGAATTTCAAATCAAAAATCCGAGAAGTCTTGAGCCTGAAATCCAAGAGAAAAGCATTCAAACTCAAATCCTTCCACTTCACAAAGCTCAAAGAAGAATCCAAGGCGTTCAAGTTTGAAAAATCAAAGGATTCACAAAAAGGGGAAGAAGCTCTGTTTTGAAGATTTTCCAACTTCTCATCTGCAACATTTGCAACGAATCAAAGCTGAGGCCTGATTCAACATCTCCAAAGAGAAGAGGAAAAGAAGAAAAGAAGAAAGCTCAAATCCAATCCACTTCAAACAGGCTTTTCTAAACCTTGTTCATTTATTTGAATATTTGCTCATTTAAGGAGCTGTCTTGTATCTTAAACATTATTCTTACTTGTTTGTGCTAGTTCAATCAGGGGGATTGAACTAGTGGAGGTTGTATACCTCGGGTCAAGCTAGTTAGCTTGAGTTTAGGGTTTTGTGCTGGTGAGCCGGAAAACCGGCTGGGTTCGTTGTGATCCCGGGTAAAACAACAAGTTGTGAGTTGTGATCTTGGAAAACAACTCGACTGTAATCAAGAGGATTATAGTGTGGACCCAAGTGAATCTTGGGAGTGGACGTAGGTGTTGGATACACCGAACCACTATAAAATCTTTGTGTTTGCAGTGCTTCTATTATCTCTATCTCTATCTCCTTGTTTGTGCTTTATATTTGCATTCATTTAATTTCATTTATCTTAAAGCCAATAGTTTTTAAAAGGTTAAATTTTTTAAAGAACCCAATTCACCCCTCCCTCTTGGGTTGCCATCTGGGCCAATACATACGTATTCCCCATGGAAGACATGGGACTGACCCCCTTCCTCAGTTTGGATCTATTAATTCATCCGCCTGAAGGATGCTTTTCCATGTGAGGAAGGAGGAGAGTGGTGTGGGTCTGCTGGTTCTCTGCCTATGTTGTTGGGCAGCGACCAGTAGACTAGAATCCCTCTTGGGAGGGATGTTTCATTGGTATAAGCATCCACGGGTCCTTGACCTAGTTATGATCCCTCAACGTGTCTGTCCGAGGGATCCGTGGATGGCCTATTTTGTTCTTTCACATTAACTAGTGGCTCAACAAAGCTTGTCTGGTTTCTTTGATTTCTGAGGTCAGATGTAGAGACATCGTTATTGACTGAAGCTGCTCAGCCGAGCTTTTATCTTATTTGTATTTCCTGTGCTATGATGTACTTGTAATGCCTCTCAAAAGGTTGTAATTATTTTATTAATAAAGAAAGTTTCTACTCTTTCTTCTTTTAACATCTATTTCTTTTTTCGATATGATGGTGTTAAGAGTTGCTACTCTCATTTTATGCTTTTCGGTCCGTAGCATAATCCATAAGTCCAGCAGCCCTTTTGCTACTTTATTTTTGTTAACATGTCATTCAGTCCTCTATGGAGGAAGTGTTTAGCTCTGTTTAGGTCAGAGAAAGGCCTGGGCAGCCCTGTGAGCTCATGCAGTAAACATGATCCTATTTAAGGGATAAAGTGCATATTTCTTTGAAAACAAAGAACTTGCATAATTTTGCTGGTAAGCGGAGAAAGGTTACTTACCTCTGCCGAAGCATAATAGGACGTCTTTGTTGCGTCAGAGTGTTTGAGAAATTACTCGACTAGGCCAAGGCTTTCAGAAATATATTACTCGGTTTGTCCAAGGCTTCTAGAAATATTATTCGGTTTGGCCGAGGCTTCAGAAATATATCACTCGGTTTGGCCGAGGCTTCAGAAATATATCATTCGGCTTGGCCGAGGCTTCAAAAATATATTTTACTTAGCGCTGCCAAGGTACGGAGACCGTTACTCGGCTTGACCAAGGCTTGAGGAATATATCACTCAGTTTGGCCGAGGCTTCAAGATTATATTTTACTTGGCATTGCCAAGGTACGGAGTCCGTTACTCGGCTTGGCCGAGGCTTCAGGAATATATTACTCAGTTTGGCCGAGTCTTCAAGAATATATCACTCGGCTTGGCCGAGGCTTCAAGATTATATTTTACTTGGCGCTGCCAAGGTACGGAGACCGTCACTCGGCTTAGCTGAGACTTTAGGAATTATCACTCGGTTTGGCCGAGGCTTCAAGAATATATCACTTAGTTTAGCTGAGGCCTCAAGATTATATTTTACTTGGTGCTGCCAAGGTACGGAGATCGTCATTCGGCTTGGCCGAGGCTTCAGGAATATATCACTCGGCTTGGCCGAGGCTTCAAGAATATATCACTCGGCTTGGCCAAGGCTTCAAGATTATATTTTACTTGGCGCTGCCAAGGTACGAAGATCGCTCAGCTAGGCCGATATATTTACTTGGTGCGGCCAATGTACGAAGATCGCTCAGCTAGGCCGATATATTTTACTTAGCGCGGCCAAGGTACGAAGATCGCTCGGCTAGGCCGATATATTTTCCTTGGCGCAGCCAAGGTACGAAGATCGCTTGGCTAGGTCGATATATTTTACTTGGCATGGCCAAGGTACAAAGATTGCTCGGCTAGGCCGATATATTTTACTTGATGTGGCCAAGGTACAAAGATCGCTCGGCTAGGCTGATATATTTTACTTGGCGCGACGAAGGTACGAAGATCACTCGGCTAGGCTGATATATTTTACTTGGCATAGCCAAGGTACGGATATCGCTCAGCTAGGCCAATATATTTTACTTGGCATGACCAAGGTACGAAGATCGCTCGGCTAGGCCGATATATTTTACTTGGCGCGGCCAAGGTACGGAGATCGCTCGGCCCGGCCAAGGATTTTATGACCTGCTTCTCATTGCAGCTTTCAAGGAGAGTTATAAGAATTTTGCAAGCCTTTAAAAATTAAATTTAATTCAATGAACAAAAATGAGTTTAGTAAGAGCATACTTTCACTGATGGTATGCGCAGAGATTATCCAAGTTTCATGTCCGAGGAATAGATTTTCCATCCAAATCTTGGAGTTTGTAGGTGCCGGGTCTGATTACTTCGGTCACTTGGTAGGAACCTTCCCAATTTGGGGATAATTTTCCTTGCTCCAGTGGCTTCGAGACAGATGCCTTTCGAAGCACTAGATCGCCGGGAAGGAAAAACTTCCCTCAGACTCTAGTGGAGTGATAACGAGCTACTCTTTGTTGGTAGGTGGTCATTCGGATTCGGGCCTTCTCCCTGACTTCTTCTATCATGTTAAGATTAGTTCGAAGCTGTTCGTCATTGGATTCTTCTGAATAGCCCTCCACACGAGGGGAGGGGAGTCCGATCTCCATAGGGATTACGGCTTCTGTGCCAAAAGCCATCTTGAATGGGGTCTGCCCTGTGGGTACTCTCTCGGTAGTCCGATATGCCCATGATATATGGTGGAGCTCCTCGGTCCATCGGCCTCGCGCCCGATTTAGCCGAGCTTTAATTCCCTGCAGGAGAGTTTGGTTGGTTATCTCAGCTTCTCCATTAGCTTGAGGATGTCTGACCGATGTCAGGCGATGGAGAATGCCATGGTCCTCGCAGAACTCTCGGAACTTAGGGTTGTTGAACTGCTTCCCGTTGTCAGTGATGATAGTGTGGGGAAGACCAAAGCGGCAGATGATGGATCTCCACACAAAGTCTTTAGCACAGGCTTCGGTTATCTGGGCGATTGCTTTGGCTTTAACCCATTTAGTAAAATAATCAATTGCAACAAATAAGAACTTTCGTTGCCCTGTTGCAAGGGGAAAAGGGCCAAGAATATCCATCCCCCACTTGGCGAAGGGCCAGGGGGATGATATGGAGGTCAGGTGCGCCGAAGGAGCCTTTGAACATTCGTATGCCTCTGGCATGAATCGCAAGTTCGAACGAGGTCATCGGCGTCTTTTTGCATCATCGGCCAATAATACCCTTGATGCAGCACTTTGTGGCATAGGGCTCGAACGCCGAGGTGATTGTCGCAGATGTCTTCGTGGACCTCCCGAAGAGCATAGTCGGCCTCTATTGGCCGAAGGCATTTAAGCAGCGGCATTGAGAAGGACCGCTTGTACAGCCGATCGTCAATCAGAACATAATGAGGCGATTGCAATTTCAATTTCCTTGCTTCCTTTCTATTAGTGGGCAGCAACCCTTCTTTGAGGTATTGGTGCAGGGGGTCCATCCAGGATGGTTCGGTATAAACCTACATCATCTGGTCAACATCGGTGATGTTGGGCTTCTCCAGGACCTCCAGGTGGAATTTTCGCTCGAGATCCATTGACTCCGTAGTTGCTAGGCGGGACAGAAGGTCGGCGCGCGTGTTTTCAGTCCTCGGGATCTAGACAATTTTAAATTCATCAAAATAGGAGGATAGATCGCGCATCTTTTGGAGATACCGAATCATACTCGGCTCTCAAGCCTCGAATTCTCCCTGCACCTGGCCAGCCACCAATTGGGAGTCAGTGTAGGCAATCAGTTTCTTGACTTTAAGCTCACGGGCGATTCAGAGTTCGGAGAGCAAGGCTTCATACTCTGCTTCATTGTTTGAAGCCGGGAAGGAGAAGTGAATGCCATATTCAAAGGTTGCACCTTCCGAACCGGTGAGGACCAGGCCGGCGCCAGAACCACCCATGCTAGAGGATCCATCAACAAGAAGAAACCATGGGGCACTGGGCTTTTGTTGTCCGGGGGTATCCGAAACAGAGCCATCTTCGGGTATGGTGCATTCGAGGAGGAAGTCCACCAAAACTTGGGCTTTAATGGCTGGACGAGGCTGATACCGAATGTCATGCTCGCTCAGCTTGACAGCCTATTTGGTCATTCTTCTCGATGCTTCTGGACGATGGATAATTGCTTTAAGGGGTTGGTCAGACAGGACGATGATAGTGTACGCTTGGAAGTATGGCCGCAACTTTCGAACCGATGTCACCAGAGCTAGGACCATCTTCTCGACTCGGGTACCTTGTTTCAACGTCTTTGAGTAGTTTCCTGACAAAATAGATAAGTCTTTGGACTCTATTCTCCTCTCTAATTAGCACCGAGCCAACAGCGTCTTCAGAGACCGCCAGGTATAGATTCAGCACTTCCCCTGGCTTTGGGCTGCTGAGGAGAGGTGGTGAGCCGAGGTATTTCTTGAGGTTTTAAAGGACTTCTGGCAATCTGGGGTCCACTGAAAGTTTTTGGCCGACCGAAGCACTTTGAAGAAGGGAAGGCATTTCTCGACCGATCGAGCAATGAAGCGGCTGAGGGCTGCTACTCTCCCAGTGAGGCGTTGCACGTCCTTGACTGACCCAGGTGGGGCCATTTGTTGCAGGGCTTGGATCTTCTGAGGGTTTGCCTTGATGCCTCGCTGTGAAACCATGAAGCCGAGGAATTTCCTAGAGTTGACCCCGAAGGCGCATTTGGTGGGGTTGAGCTTCATCTGATATTTTCGAAGTGTAGCGAAGCTCTCCGCAAGGTCCTCGATGTGCTGGGATGCCTCCTTGCTTTCTACTAGCATATCATCAACATACACCTCCATGTTCCGACCGATTTGCTCCCTGAAGACTTTGTTGACCAGCCTTTGGTAGGTGGCGCCTGCATTTTTCAAACCAAAGGGCATAACTCGGTAGCAATATATAGATACCTCGGTCGGTGACGAAGGCGGTTTTCTCCTCGTATACGGGCACCATTCGGATCTGGTTGTAGCCCGAATAGGCATCCATAAAAGTCAGCATTTGATGGCCTGAAGTTGAATCCACGAGCTGGTCAATCTGCGGAAGAGGGAAACTATCTTTTGGGCAAGCCTTATTGAGGTCATTGAAGTCGATGTAGGTCCTTCATTTGCCATTCGACTTCTTCACCATGACTACATTTGCCAGCCAGTCGGGGTAACTAACCTCCCAAATAAACTTGGCTTTGATGAGCTTATCCACCTCTTCTTCGATAGCCTTTTGACGCTCGGGGCGAAGCTCCTTTTCTTCTGCTTAATGGGTCTGAATGTCTCGTCCATGCTGAGGTGGTGGACCAGAACATCTGGGCTGATTCTGAGCATATCCGATGCAGACCAAGTGAAGACGTCAGCATTCCTTCGAAGGAAGTCGATCAATTCTTACCGGAGCTTCCTTCCAGCTGTGACCCAACCTTTATAGTTCGGTCGGGCCGAGCCTCGTCAAGTGGCACCTCCTCTAGTTCTTTGGCCGGCTCTCCTCGTTGCTCGACGAGATCTTTCGAGCATCCAGCCAGTCCACCTCGGGCTTTCTGGATTGAAGGTCGCGACGAAGCAATGCCAAGCTATAATCTGACTTCCTCGAACAACCCCCAGTCCCCATTCAGTGGGAAACTTCATGGTGAGGTGGGAAATAAAAATGATAGCTTTGAGAGATATTTGCCCCGGTTTACTGAGGATGGCGTTGTAGGGAGATCTGAGCTTGGTCATGAGGAAATCCATGAGCACGGTAGCCACGCGGGGCCAGGTGCCGGCTCGGACTACAGAGTGATGACTCCTTCAGGGATTATGGAGTCACCTGTGAAGCCCACTAGGGTGGACTCCACTGGTCGGAAGCTTTCTACCCAGAATTTTAATCTCGCAAAGGCATCAAAATATAGAACATTAACAGAGCTTCCACTATCAACCAAAATTCGGTGTACATCATAATTGTTCATATTTAAAGATACAACCAGAGCATCATCATGGGGGTACTGTACCTTTCCAAGGTCTTCATTAGAGAAGTGAGCTCATCGACCTGAGCTTTCTTCGACGAGCTTTCCTCCTCGCTCGGCCAAGAGGATGGGGATCCGGCCGCCGTTATCACATTGACATTGCCGAGGACCGGGGGATTCAGTGGAGGAAGTTGGCGAGGCTCGGGTTGGTGATTCTCCTTATTGTTCGACTTATGGGGACCTCTAAATTGGTTCAGCCTGCCCCGCCGAATCAATCGCTCGATCTCGTTCTTTAGCTTCCAGCAGTCTTCAGTATCATGCCTATAATCTCGATGAAAGCGGCAATACTTGGTAGGGTCCCTCTGAGTTGCGTTTCCTCAGAGAGGGAGAGGCCGGGGAATTTTTTGCTCAATTTTCATCAGGATCTGCGCTTTTGGTGCAGTAAGGGGAGTGTAGCGGTCGAACCTTCGAGCCGGACTCTGGGTTCATTCTCGAGGTAGCAGCAGAGGAGCTCTGTGGCGGCGAGGTGGGCTAACGCGGTGGTGGGCCCGCTGCTTGTTCAAGCCCTTTGCCTCCTTCTTCTTCAGCTGCTTGGCCCGAGCTGACCTCCTCGATTCTTCAACCCTGGCGTACTTGTCCGCCAAGGACATCATGTCCAAAAGGCTCTTCGGGTAATTAACGTCCAGAGCTAGGTAGAAGTCTCCCTCCTTGGACACTCCTCTGGCTAGGGCGAACATGGCCACCTCATAGTTGAGATGGTCAACTTCTAAGAGGGCCGTGTTGAAGCGACCGAGGTAATTCTTCAGCGATTCCCCCTCTCTCTGCTTGACCTCAGAGAGGGAATCGAATCTCTGTCACTGGCGATGACTGCTGACGAACTGCTGATAAGTAAACAGCTCAGCTCGTCAAAAGAATCAATGGAACCTGGCTTCAAGCTGTTAAACCAGGTTTGGGAAGATCCCCTATGGGTGGAGGGGAAGGCTCTGCACAGGATTGCATCCGATGCTCCGTGGAACATCATGATGGATCTGAAGCTGCTGAGATGGTCATCGGGATCGGTGGATCCATGGTATGCCTCGATGGTAGGGAGCTTGACATGAGGGGAAATCACTTTCCTCATGATCCTCTCGAAGAAGGGGATGCTCTGCTCCGCTTTCGGTTGAGGCGGAGAGGCTTGCCTGGCGGCGTCTAACTCCCAACGCCATTCTTGCTGCATCTCCTACATCGCAGCCTGATCCCCTCATCCAGAGTGGTAGGAGGGATCGGGCGATGGGAAGGCGGCAGCGGTGTCGAGTTCTGAAAAGACATCGGGGAAGGGGAGCGAACCTGCCTAGATCTGAGCGAGCTCTTTCCTCCAGCTCGTTGCAGTGCTGGTTTTGCCTTTGCAGGCTGGCGATGATAATCCGCTGCTTCTGGCGGATTAGAGGAAGAAATTGCTGGCGAGCAGGGGCAGCGGCCTCATCGTGAAGCTGAGGAGCAGGGACGGCAGGGCTAGGAGTCACCTGGAGTCCCTGGACCAACTGGATCAATGCTTGAACCTACTGGACCAGAGTGGCGAACTGGTCCAACGTTACCACCGTTGCCGATGGTGAAGGGGTTTCAGCTGACGATGGCGGTGGAGGTGGAGGTACCATACCGCTAATCGGATCAAGCCTTTGAGAGGCGGCCTGGTCTTGAGCTTCAGATGTAGCTCTCTTCCGATTGGCCATTAGAGGATGCTTCCTTCGATTCTTGAGTCTTGTGTCCTGGATTACAAGTTTATGGGACTTGGGGCACTTCCTTTAGCGCCAATCTGTTGCCGCAGAAATTCGTTCTCCGACTCGGGTGCGCTTTCGGCTCCTGATTCGGACACCGATTTTGTCGCCTCGGGGTGGAACCTGCAAGACAGTCCGTACGCAGAGGGTGCCTTGGGGGTTGCCCTCTACGGAGGACCCTCTGACGTCCAAGTCAGTGGAGATTCACAGCAAGCAGATGTGAGGAGAAGACTCTCACAGAGGAGTTCCCCTTTGGCGAGTGTTCTCTCTCGAGAGCTCTGAGCTCAGGAGGAGGTTCAATGGGGTATCAGAGCTAGTGTGAGTAATTGCATAAAAGTATGCGTAAGAATCGCATACAGAATTGGCATATCTGAGAGATTGGAGGGTTGTGGTATTTATAGGCGATCACCTGATTCCTTGGACGTGCCCTAGATGGGGTCTAAAAACTGTTAGGATTCGAGACGGATTCGAATCAAGTTTGTTACGAGGTCAGTAGGGTCCGCATCTTGTTAGTTAGAGGATCGATGGCTAGAAGAGCTGGTTGATGCCTTGAGATTCAATGATCACATAGACCTAGGCTACTCTTGCGAGTCCTAGGCCACTTCTGGGCATGATTTTTCGCTGGGAATCTTATTCAGTTATAGTGAATTTGAACTCTCCCACACCAGATTCCGCAGAGGTATTTTGAAGCTTTGGTTCGGCCAGAGTAAGGAATAACTGGTTTTCCGAGGTATAGAGTGGATCGGCTCGAATGGCCAAGGTACGGTCAGCTCGGATGGTTGAGGTATGAAGATAGCTTAGGTTACCAAGGAATGGCTCGGCTCAGATGGTCGAGGTATGAGGATAGCTCGGTTACCGAGGAATGGCTTGGCTCAAATGGCCGAGGAATGAGGATGGTTCGGGTTATTGGGGTGATCCGACTTTGTCAAAGACGATTCGGCTTCGTTGCTTGGATGTTATGCCAGCTGACTGATAGGGTGTTTGGATTGGGCATGACCCGATTATCGATGTGGACGGTCAATAATGCAATGACAACTTGACCCCTCATCAGATAGGGTGTTTGGACGGTCAATATATATAAAGGAAGATGTGGGAGTTGCTCTCCGATAAGGACTTGAATTAGTCGTGCAAGTTTATTGGAAAGAGGAAGAGTGCAGGAAAATCTCTCGCGTTTTTATTGTGTAGGTAAAAGTTTGATTAGGTCCTGAGGAAAAGTGATGCGAGTAAAAAACTGCGTCGAAGTAGACCAGAGTCACCAGACCCCAGAGACAAAGGATAGTCTAACATAATTTAATTTGTTTTTGTTAGGGACGTGGGGCCGGGTGGAGGTAAAGTAATTGGGGAACTTCTACTGGAATTAAAACCATTCACACCATTGAAGAAGACGTGATTTCTCACTTGTTTGAAGTGAGGCCTTCTTTTTTAAAAATGTATATAAACGATTAATGGTTGCTTCTAATGTTCTTTTAAAAGTAAGATTCAGTCCTTAATTTGATACATCCCTGCACACGTCCTAAAATAGATCGCTTCACACCATTTCTTTCAATGGTCCAACAAACCCGTGGATGCTGGCCGCAAAAACATTTAAAAAATGGCATTAATTCCAAGTGATTGCTACCTTAATCGATACCAAATGTCGGGAAGGCTGGTGGAATAAATCAATATAGCTGTCTTCTTTGACGCTTGCATTAACAATCGGAACAGGTCAACAGGGAAGTTCAGTTTCTTAAATGACGGGAGCCAAAGTTGTTATTATAATATAACGAGTTATTTAATTTGTGTCATTTTATATTGAGACATGCGATATGCACACGAAAAAGGCTAATAAATTTAATGAGACTAAAGAAACATACAGTTCACATATATTTCATTATAATTTTAATATATTAAAATAAAGGAACTGCGAATAATTTTAACCTTGATGCAAATATCTATCTTTTGTAATTTTCTAGGATAAATATATGGATGTAATTTTCTAGTTACAAATTAGTATGACAGGTGCGTTCTTTTGACAAGCACTAAAAAAAATAATTTCCCTTGACGATGCTAATCCCTAAGGTATCAAATAGGAATTATAATTAAAGCATTCTTTCTTAATGGTCATACTGAGAACTCCAATAATTCGGACTTCAAATATAATTCCAATTCAGAAGGCATCTGCAAATTGAAGACCATCTATTCCTTCCTACTTAATTATCTTTCCAGGTCTTAACCTTGGAGAGTTTAATTGAACTTAGATCTCTAGACTTCGTTTGCAGTTAAACAATAAATTTAAAAGGTTCACATGATCTTTCCTATTAATAACGTCCCTCCATTTTCTCATATGTATCTGAGTTATTAGATCGAGAGACAGTAATGTATCATGCACACATGCATGCATACATACATGCATGTAACAAGAGAAGAAAAGGCAAGTAATTCTCGCCCCCTTAAGACCAGTCAAATATTCAAGCATGTGAGGGCTTACTTTTTGTGCTTATGAAGATAATTCTAGCATATATAGCAGGAGAAAACACGATAGAATCCATGAAATAGTTGTTGGTGTTTTGGAGTAATCAATCAATCTCAAAAGTAGTAGTTGATTTTGTTAAGTAACCTCGAAAGGTAGGTTAATTTCTCATGTATATCGGGCTTAATTAGCACTCTTCGCTCACATGCAGCTCTAGATAATTAAATAAATACCACCACCTCTAACAAAACTTTGTCACGATGCCATGTTGGGTAACCAATTAACTCCAAAAACTCAGGCTGATGGGATCTGTGGTGTACCAAATTCTATATATATTTAAACAACAAAATTAAGCTGCTTCTCACATAGGAGCACTGGAATGAAACTAGTTATAAGAAAGCATGCAGTGGCCAAATAAAAATGAGCCTCAGGTCCGAACTTGACACCCCCTCCATTTATGCATAATTTGTTGTACTTTTAACTGAAATATTTGTAATCTCTCCCCTGAGACTTGATGCCCAACTAATTAAATAAATTAAACTGATTTATTGAGCTTTCATTGGAAGGAGCCTGATAAATAACACAAGAAAATATACATGGAGGCCTCTTTATGCCTATGAATGAAAGTTTAATAGGAGGTTGGAGATGACGAAAATACCCAAAATTGCGTGCTTTCGTCTTCAGTAATGTACAAAGCTAACAGATTCAGCATGCATGCATGGTATTTTTTTGAGGTTCCAAGAGTGCGCGCATGTTGAAGATTTTGGAATTCAGTAGAGAAACTAAAATGAACAGTCCCAGCACTTTTAAAACATACTAGCAGGTATATATAGCGAACATATATATTCTTTTTCCAAACAAATACATGCAAACGGAGAGACCACGTACGTACGTTTGCTTATTTAAACCAGTACAAAGAAACCAGTGCAAATATCATAACAAATATATAGTTCTTGTTTGGTATCCTAGTTGTCCGTCCAGAATTGAGCTTGGAGCCAATCTACAGTCTTCTTGTCCAGTTGAAAGGCCTTGGCAAGAACATCATCAGAGATGGGTGGCTTTGCTCCGAAGACGGCGTTGGCTATGGTGATGACACCAGGGTTCTGGCTGCTGAGACCAGCAATGGCAACGGTGTTGGTCTTCCCATTGTTGAACTGGAAGTGGATGAGACCTTGAGGAAATACGAACACATCGCCCTTGTTAAGGACCTTGGTGAAGAGCTTGTTGTCGGAGGTGACGAAGCCGACGTAGAGCGTGCCTTCCAACACCGTAAGAATCTCAGTTGCTCTTGGATGGGTGTGAGGAGGGTTGACACCATAGGGTTTAAAGTCGATGCGAACTAAGGAGATCCCAAGGGTGTTGAGACCAGGAATTTGCATCACATTGACTGGAGTCACTTTAGACCCTACTTTGTTTTCCGTATCACCGGCCTTGTCCAGGCCAGAGTAGAAGAAATCTTCGGCTTTGGCAAGTTTCGGGTCCTTGCAGACGAACCCATTCACAAATACTGCAACAATTGCGAAAAAGATAAGTACTTTTGATATATATATATATATATATATATAGATCATGAATTTTGGTTAGCAAGTCCCTTCTAATTAGTGAGTTATACAAATAAAATTCCGTAACTATAACTAATAAAATGGTTGATGAACAGGATCGTACCATCTGATTTCGGATCTGCAACACAGAAATCTTGGAGTTGGCTAGGATCAGAAGCAATGGCATGAGACGAAGCCAGAGCAAGGAGAGCGAGGACGAGGACATGGGCAGCCATCTGTTCTCTCCTTGTAGCTAGCAGTAGAATGGCCAAGGGATATGGAACAAAGTGTTATGGTCCAGTGGCCTGGAGGAGTGGATATATATAGAGGAGATGAGGGAATAGGACTCTGATAGGGCTTCATTTAGTCGTGCGACTTAGTTAGGAAGAGGAAGAGTAAAGCATGTTAGGTAAATCGCGTGTCATGGTTGTCTAATGTATCCTCATATATTTAATTATTATTGACCAAGTAAAAAGTTTGACAAAGTCACTCTTGTAATATAGGTGGGTTGAAAATTATGACAAGTACTTCAGAGAAAGGACAACGAGAGATTAATTATATATAGTGTCAAGTACTTAACCATCCATACGCGGATCATGGTTTCTCTTTCTCTATTATTATAATGTCTAATATCAGCGGCACTCTTCCTTAAACCAAGCTACATATCGAGTTGTTAGGGAGTGCCTGGCAAGAATTGACAGACTCCATGGCAAACGTTAATTTATTCAGCAATAATGGTTTCGATCAAACTTCGAGAAGAAATCAGCAGTCAAGCTATTATGTCATGCAGCCGAGTTTTTCTAAAAGAAGCAATGATGTGATCGATTCAGGAGAACCAGTCATTTCTACGGGAGAAGTTGGAGCGTCAATTCCAATAAAAAACTCATTAATATAATGAAATATTCAGATTATCTATTAACTTAGGAAAATCCAACTGAGACTTTGATCCCTGCTCAACTGCGCGCCTTCTTAGTTGATTCCTCGATTAGACCTGTAATGACATTCGGCGAGGAGTGGCTAGCATCCACTGCTGGTTGCTTCTTCGCACGAACATTCAAGGGTGGTTGTTGGGCGCTAACAGATGATTGCCATCCGCTAGTTCCAGATCTGAGTTCGCCATCTCTATTGGATGTTCAGTTCGGATCTTCGAGCCTTGACCTATCCGCTCAGAGGCCAGGGAGGCCCAGGCAAGGTGAGCCTTAACCTTAGCATGGTCGTAGGTATTAATCGCCTGAGAACCATTATTTTATTGTAACCCCAGTATTACATATGTGTAGGGCTTGATGCCCAGACTTTATTATTGTGGTGTGTAAGGGTGTTAGCCCAAAACTTTTAATATTGTATTTGACTTGGTTTTATATATAATGGTGTTATATGTTAAAAATTTTGTGATGCCTTGCGTGCCCGGCATGCGGCGGGTTGTCACCCTAGCCCGATATTTGGGCCTGAGGCGTGACAGAGAGAGAGAGAGAGAGTATTTGTGTTTCAAAATTTTTTGCACTGGTTTGAAAATCGAAAAAGAAATTCCAGCGTTGTTCGATCCCGCCCTGCCGAAAACCCATAGAAAAATTCAATGCCGACACTAAAAAGCATCGGCATCGTATTAAAAAATTATAAAAAAATTATGATACCAATGCTTAAAAGCATTGGCATAAAAAATATAATGCCAACGCTAATAAGCATCGGCATCCCATGATTTTAATCACAACGCCGACGCTTTTAAGCGTCGACATAAAAAATCGGGCGCCCGACGTTTAAAAGCATCATTAAAACTCATTATCTTTCGACGCTTTCAAAAAGCATCGATTTGATTCAGAAACTCCCGACGCTACATTGTAGCGTTGGAAAAAATTTAACTAAATAGATAATTAGTAGTGCAAAATAATCAAGATATGGTTTATCTTATAAGAGCACGACTTGTACCCGTAGATCACGGCCCGTCCCTTTTAAGAATAAATCAGTCTAAATTATTTTCACTTAAATAGAATTTAATAACAATCTAACATGAATAGAAACTTTATTTCATATTAAGTAAAAAGTTATGACATTAAGAAGGCAACATATTGCAATAAATTCTTACTAAATCAAAAGCAAAAATGGGCTGAATCGGATTGAAGACTTTCTGCAGACGCCTCCAGAACATCCACGAATGATGCCTTGCAGACGCCTCTGGACTCCTCTGAACAGAGCCTCCACGGACGCGCGACAGAACCTTCACACCTACGGACGAACGCCTTGGAACTCCCTCAATCCACAAACTCTCCTCCTTCAAACAAAACCTCCACGAACTCTCCCAATCACCTAGAACAGAGTCTTCTTCATGGCTGGAACAAAGTCTTCTTCACGGCTGGAACAGAGTCTTCTTCACGGAATTCTCCCAAGCCATGGAACAGATCTCTCCCTCACGGCTTGGAACGGATGCAGATCGTTGGACGGGACCCCTCTAGCTCCCCTCCTTGCGCTATTTATAGAAGTCCAGACGCCAAGACACGGAGAAGCAACGATTATGTTGCCGAAACAGAGACGCAGAGAAGCAACGAGCGGCGCAGAGAAAATCCTGGAGAAATCGTAAATAAAATCCAAATTCCTTCAAGATAAATTTAATTCTTACAATTTGATAACTTCCTATCCAATTTATTCCGTAATTGGTGGAGACAAAGATTAAATTTGAATAGGAGAAGAATCGACTGAAAAGAAACAGATATTTGCTGAGAAGACAATGAAGTCAGCACTTGATTTGCCGACTTTGCTTTAAAATATGTGCTAAAACCTTATAAAATTAATTTTGAGCTCGTTTTAAGTCCGATTCGAGTGTCGTTTGTGTCATTAAATTTCTAAAATTAAGCTATTCAAATTGATAAGATTTTACTTAAAATATTATATAAATATTAAAATATTAAAAATAATAGTTACGTTGATTTATTAATTAATAGGTTTTGTGATAATTATTTATGCGTTTATCACTCCCCCCAACTTGAATCTTACTCGTCCTGAGCAAATAATAAATTTAGAAATATGTACCAAGCTAGTCTAAGAATTGATAGTTATCTTACAGTTCTTCTTAAAATTTCTGGTTAGATCATAAGGGAGGTACTTCATCGGATTATTAAGTTTACCCATTTAGTGATAAAGTGTAGTCCATAAGAATTTATAGAAGTCTTCCTTCACCAACTTTCTACTTCTCTAATTAAGTCTTCTAACTTAATTTGGGTTGGGTGTAATGTTTTTTATAATTTGGTTCCCTTGTGTAAAGTCTGTGCAATGTCCTAACCCCTTGCTTTCTAATTAACCCTTGTAGCGAGCTTTAGGCCAATGGCTCCCAAACCAATTGGTTTTAGGGCATTAGGTGTAAAACACCCCTCGACTTACTTACTCGAGTCAAAAAGGCTTTAGGTAGGACTGACTCTACTTAGGTTCTTTTACATCCCACCTTTTTACGCGAACAACATCACTTTCTTAGGTGACGGGGCCCGGTTACTCAGTGAAAGATGTTAAGAACCTAATTTATTAACTTTAAGAGAGTTTTTTTTTTTTTTTTTTTTGAATAACATTTTCACCCATACCCTTATTAAGTAGATTGTACTATTAAGATCAGTGGTCAGGAGGGTCTGAAATTATTCTAAAAATTTTTCTGGCTAAACCTACCTTTTATTAGGTTTTCTTAATAATTTATTCCTCAGTATCTCAAAAATAATCTAACCATTATTTATTAATCAGACTGCTTGATTAACTTCAAATCGAAACAGAATTTGGTACACACATCTGATTATAGTTTTACTCGAGGATTTACTTATTCTTTTTCCTCCCCCCAACTTAATTTCCATTGTCCCTAATGGAAGAAAAATTAATTTCAAGGAAAGATACTACCTGGTAGAGTATTTGAAGGTTGGACGTTTCATTGTTGCCATCTTCTTTCAATCTGCTTTGTTGCTCTTCTCTGGTCATACTAAAAGAACATACTAAAAGAACAGAAAGTTAAAATAACTAATAAACTGGGTTGCCTCCCAAGAGCGCTAAGTTTAAAGTCTTCAGCCAGACTGTGCTACTTATTATGATAATGTTGGGTTCACAAGATCAATTGATTCAACAATTTTTCCATCATTAATTTCTTCTATATATGGTTTCAAACGTTGGCCATTTACTTTGAATGTATTTCCTTGCTTGGGGTCTTTAAGCTCTACAGCTCCATGGGGAAATACTTGAGTTACTATAAAAGGTCCATTCCATCGTGAACGAAGTTTTCCAGGAAAAGGTGTAATCTTGAATTGTAAAGCCATACTTTTTGATTTGGTTCAAAATTTTTCTACTAATAAATTTGTCATGATATGCTTTGGTTCGTTCTTTATAAATTTTTGAGCTTTCATATGCATCATTTCGTAGCTCTTCTAACTCATTCAATTGAAGTTTCCTATTGACACCTGCATTTTTCATATCATAATTAAATTGCTTGATGGCCCAAAATGCATGGTGTTCTAATTCTACAGGTAATGACAGGCTTTTCCAAATACGAGCCTGTAAGGAGACATTCCTATGGGAGTTTTAAATGCAGTACGATAAGCCTATAATGCATCATCCAAATGTTCTGACCAATCTTTCCTATCGGGTCTCACCGTTTTCTCAAGGATATGTTTAATTTCTCTATTTGATATTTTAACTTGGCCATTAGTTTGGGGATGATAAGGTGTAGCTACCTTATGAGTAATTCCATATTTGTTCATTAATCCTTCGAAGTGTCTATTCGTGAAATGTGTACCCCATCACTAATTATAGCCCTTGGGCATCCAAAACGGCTAAGGATATTATGCTGAACAAACTTGATTACAACTTTATGGTCATTGGTTCAAGTTGCACTGGCTTCAATCCATTTTGACACATAATCAACTGCCACTAGAATGTATTCGAATCCAAAAGAGGAAGGAAATGGGCCCATAAAATCAATACCCCATACATCAAAAATTTCTACAACCAAGATAGGGTTTAGGGGCATCATGTCTTTTTGAGATATATTTCCTGTTTGTTGACATTGGAGACAATTACGGCCAAATTCATGTGCATCTTTAAAAAGAGTTGGCCAATAAAACCCACTTTGTAGTACCTTTGCTGCAGTTTTCTTTCCACTAAAATGTCCTCCACAGGCAAGAGAATGACAGAAGTTAAGTATACTTTTGAATTCACTCTCGGGAACACATCGCCTAATCACCTGATCTGAACAGTACTTAAATAATTCAGGGTCTTCCAAAAGTAATATTTGACTTGTGAGAAAAATCTATCTTTTTCTTGTTTTGTCCAGTGGGAAGGTACTTTTCCTGTTGCCAAATAATTCACAATGTGGGCAAACCAGGGAAGACTGCTATGGGAAATTGAAAACAATTGCTCATCAGGGAACTTATCTCTGATTATTTCTTTATTGTATTCCACTGAGATCCTAGAGATATGATCTGCTACCATATTTTTAGAACCCTTCTTATCTAAGATTTCTAGATCAAATTCTTGTAGTAGAAGGATCCATCTAATCAGTCTGGGTTTTGTATCCTTTTTTGATATAAGATGCCTCAACGCTGCATGATCTGAATAAACTAAAACCTTAGACCTAACAGATATGATCTAAACTTTTCTAGGGCAAACACAACTGCTAGTAATTCTTTTTCAGTGGTAGTATAGTTCATTTGTGCATCTGAAAGAGTTTTGCTAGCATAATAAATTACATGGGGTTCTCGATTGAGTTTCTGTCCTAGAACTGCCCCTACAGCATAATCAGAAGCATCACACATGATTTCAAAGGTATGGTCCAATCTGGGGGCTTGATAATTGGTGCAGTGGTCAAAGCAGTTCGAAGGATGTTATAGGCTGTTAGACAATCTTCATCAAAATTAAAAGAACTATCTTTGTCAACAAATTACACAATGGTCGAGAAATTTTACTGAAATCTTTGATGAAGCATCTATAAAAACCAGCATGACCAAGGAAAGATCGTACTTGTTTAACTGAGGTTGGGGGTGGTAGATTGAGATCAATTCAACCTTGGCTTTATCAACCTCAATACCTCGCTCTGAAACAATGTGTCCAAGCACAATTCCCTCACGAACCATAAAATGGCTCTTCTCCCAACTTAGGACTAAATTCATTTCCATACATCGTTTCAGTACCTTAGTCAAGTTCTCGAGGCAGCTATCAAATGATGCACCAAAAACTAAAAAATCATCCATAAATACTTCCAAAAATTGACCAATCATATCAGAAAATATGGCCAACATACATCGTTGAAAAGTGGCTGGTGCATTACAAAGACCAAACGGCATGCGTCTAAAGGCAAATGTTCCAAAGGGACAAGTGAAGGTGGTCTTTTCTTGATCTGCAGGAAATACTGGGACTTGATTGTATCCTGAATATCCATCTAAGAAACAAAAGAAACTTTGTCCCGCTAGCCGTTCTAGAATTTGATCGATAAAAGGCAAAGGAAAGTGGTCTTTCCTAGTCACGGCATTCAACTTTCGATAATCTATACACACTCTCCAACTAGTTGATGTGCGAGTAGGAATTGATTCGCCCTTTTCATTTTTAATCACGGTAATACCCGATTTTTTAGGTACTACTTGGATTGGACTGACCCATTGACTATCTGAAATTGGATAAATAATACCAGCATCAAGCCATTTTACTACTTCTTTCTTAACAACATCCCTCATGTTTGGATTTAGCCTTCGTTGCATGTCTATGTGGTTTGGCTTCAATTTCACTATGAATGTGGTGCATGCAAACGGAAGGGTCAATTCCCTTAAGATCAGCTATTGTCCATCCAATTGCCTCTTTATGTTCTTTAAGTACATCTACCAATTTATCTTCTGCTCAGAGGTTAGGGTAGATGCAATGATTACTGGAAGGGTATCATTGGGTCCAAGGAATGAATATTTTAAGTCATCTGGAAGAGGTTTCAATTCTAGTTGGGGTGGTTCTTCCAAGGATGGTATTAAAGGACTTGGTTTAGTTGGAAGTGGTTCATATTTTATAGTCCAAGGAGGGATGGTGTCGAACTTAGGTGGTTCTAATAACATGTTTATCTCTTTGGTATACTCATCAATATCAAAGTCATCTATTCCAAAATGTGTAAGACATGTTTGTAAAGGATCCGAATCAATCAAACTTTGGAATTTCTTATCTACTACTTCCTCTATCATGTTTACTTCATTTAAATCATACACAGGTGGTCCTTGGGAAGCATTAAAAATATTTAATCTCATCTTCTTGTTTCCAAAAGATACATCCATCACACCTGTTCTACAATTTATACATGCATTAGCGTAGCTAGAAAAGGTCTTCCAAGGATGATGGGAATTTGGTTAGGATTACCACTAGATTCCATATCTAACACAAGGAAGTCGACAGGAAAATAGAATTCATCCACCTTTACTAATACATCTTCCAATATTCCACGAGGTTCTTTGACTGATCTATCTGCCAATTGTAGTGTTACTGTCGTGGGTTTTAACTCTCCAAATCCAAATAACTCATACACTGAACTTGGGAGAAGGTTTACACTCGCACCCAAATCTAATAATGCTTTCTTGATTGTGAAGTTTCCTATGACACATGATATAATTGGGGTACCAGGATCTTTTAGTTTGGGTGGGGTTATTTGCTGAACAACTGAGCTGACTTGCTCAGTCAAATTTGGTATTTGTGTCTTGGCTTTCCGTTTTTGTGTGCATAGATCCTTCAAAAATTTGGCATAAGCTGGAACTTGCTTGATAGCATCGAGAAGAGGTAAGTTTATTTGGACTTGCTTAAATAACTCAAGCATCTCATTCATTTTATATTCTTCTTATCTGAAGGCAAAGGAGATTCTAAAGCACTAGGGAATGGGGCTTTAGGTGTGATTGCTTGATCATTGAATTCCTTTTCTTCTTCATTTCTTCTCTTTTCTGGTTTAGCCACTTCTAATTTCTGGGTTGGTTCAGGTGGGTTCAATGTTTTTCCACTTCTGAGAGTCATGACTGATTTAGCATGTTCTGGGAATTTGTCAGGACTATTGGAACCTTCAGCCATGAATTGTCCTTTCGGGTTATCGATAGGCTGACTAGGTAACTTACCCTCCTCCCTTCTACTGAATGCTGTGGCTAATTGACCTATCTGAGTTTCTAGTTTTGCAATAGATTGTGTGTGGGAGTGAAGGATTTGAGTATTCATTTCTAGCCCTTTCAATGCTTGTAACACTTTGTCTTCAAAGTAGGATGATTATTCGGTGGAGGTTGTGGGATGTTTGGGTATTGTGAATATGGCATGCTTCTAAAATTGGTTTCTTGATAATTAGGTCTGATCGATGAATTGGTTACAGGTTGAGGTTTCCAAGAAAAATTTGGGTGATTTCGCCAGCCAGGATTGTAAGTATTTGCAATGGATCATTTCCTGTTCTAGGAGCTAATCGGGTTTGGGCTTGGTGGGCTTGCTCTTGAACAAGTTCAGGAAATTGGTATGCAGCTGGACATTCACCTATAGAATGGGTTGGACTCGAACAAATTATGCAGACCTCATGTAATTGAGTAGATGGGGAAGAGATGTTTCCAACTTGTAGAATCGGTCAAGTTTATGGGATAATTCATCTACCTTAGTATAGATATCTGTAGAATGACCTATTTCATATATTCCACCTCTTTTAGGTTCTACGGGAGGGTCTCGACGAGCAACTGACATGTGATGTAATGAATTCTCACTCAATGTCTCAAAGAGTTGCCAAGCTTCATGTTCATTTTTTAACATAAATGTCCCACCACATGAAGCATCAACCATTTGCCTATGCTTTTCTGATAAACCATCATAAAAGCACTGAACCAGTTGCCATTTGGGTATAGCATGATGTGGACATTTTCTAATCAGTTCTTTGAATCTCTCCCATGTCTCATGAAATTTCTCCATCTGTCTGGAAAAACTTGTTATGGCTTTTCTAATTTGATTCGTTTTTCCTATAGGAAAATATTTCTTAAGAAACTCTCTCTGAAGATGATCCCAAGTTGAAATTATAACAGTGTCTAATGAATTTAACCAATACTTGGCTTTATCTTTTAGGGAAAAAGGGAATAACTTAAGCCTAAGTGCATCATCGAGAAATTTTGAATCTTGACAGTTGAGCAAATTTCCAAGAATTCATCTAAGTGTTTGTAGGGATCCTCATTTGTAAGTCCATAGAAAGATGGTAACATTTGGATTACACTTGACTTAATTTCATATTGAACAGCCTCTACTGGAGGCACTTGAATGCAGGGAGAGTAGGTATACCTTGAAGGAGTGAAATACTCTTTTAACTGTCGTGGTTGATTATTTTCGTTATTAGGATCCATAATTCTGAGTCTGTTTGCTCTAATAGTTCTTTCTATCTCAGGATCTAAGGGTATAAGGTTGGGTTGCAACGATCGGCGACCAAGCATACACCCTACAATGACTCTAAAGCAAACAGTTTTTTATTATTTTTTTTATAAAAGAGGAAGAAGATTCTAAAGAAAATATCCTAAAAGATTCCTAGAACTAAGAGCAATGAATAATTTAATTAGGGTTTAATAATTCTTAGCAATCAAGTTAACAAAGATTAGACTCTCTATTCTAGGTTTACCCTAGATCTAGACAGCTCCTAACTTCCAAGACCGCCTTGTCCTATTGAGCTCGAAGTCCTTAGGGGTTGATGTCTAATTAATTTTAGAGTTAAAGGTTTGGGTTAATGCAGAATGAAGGATGTGGTTTGTGGGCCAAGGAAGGGTGATGAAATCCCCACCTTATCTTGATTAGGGGTTTGTGCCCTTAAAGTTAATTATGAAAATGCTATGCAACAAAAGATGTCCAACTCTTGAAATTATCAAACAAAATTAATCTAATTATTTATTTTTTTTTTAGATTTTTGTGATTAGGTTTCTAATTTCCTAATAAATTATGAGATGTCAATGGAAGAATTTTGAGTTTTTTNAGAATAGTAAAATTTTTTGATGAGAAAGTAGAGATTGGGTTTCTTCCCCCCCCCCTCCTTGTTGGGGGATTGGGGTCTTATATACCTGTTCGGGGGTCCCTCTTACCCTTCACTGGTAACAGCCGAGTAATATCTTCCGTTCTTCGGGTGGGCATCTAAACGTATGTCATAAGTACGCCTCTTAAATTTTTGAAACCGTTCGTGACCTTAGTAATTACTGGTTCATAATATTTGGTGACCGCCCATGATCCTGGTAAAGCCACGTGGCAATTCTGTGCATCAAGCGGACGCTTGTCGGCCTCTGCTACCGAGGCCGATGCCGAGACTGAGACCGGCGCCGCGTCAAAGCGGGCCATGGCCGACACTGAGATCGAGGTGGGCTGTGGAGGAGATGGGCCCAAGGCCACATAGAGGTTGATGCCGATGCCATTGCCGAGACCAACGCCATGTCGAAGCGGGCCGTTGCTGACACCGAGATCGAGGTGGGCCACAGAGGAGATGGGCCCAAGGCCGCATGAAGGTCGATGCCGACGCCATTGCCAAGACCAACGCCATGTCGAAAGCGGGCCATTGTTGACACGAGATCGAGGTGGGCCACGGAGGAGATGGGCCCAAGGCTGCACGGAGGTCGATGCCGACGCCATTGCGAGACCGATGCCATGTCAAACGGGCCGTTGTCGACACCAATATTGAGGTGGGCCACAGAGGAGATGGGCCCAAGGCCACGTGAAGGTTGATGCCGATGCCGTGCCGAGACCGATGCAAGTGGGCCGTTGCCAAAGTCGACGTTGATGCAATTGCTAAGACCGATGCCAGACGATGCCGAGACCGAGATGGGCAGTGCATCGGACCGTATGACATTGAGCTCGTGATTTCTCATCACGTGGGTTGTGTGGGTCCCAAGGTACAGCCGTTGGGGGGAGAGGGATGATGTTGAGTTAAAGCCAACTGTCCCTCGGAGTATCGAGTATGGAGTGCTTGCGTGGCCCTGCTCATGCCCTTGGATGAGCTTGCATGGCACTGTTCACATACAAGGCTCTGTTCACTTGCATGACACTGTTAATGGCGAGGGAGCTTGGTAGCTTGGAGGTGTTGGCCATGGAGCTATCGGCTATGGAGCTCTCGGCCTTGGAGCTGTCGGCCTTGGAGCTATCGGCCATGGAGCTGTCGGCCTTAGAGCTGTCGGCCATGGAGCTATCGGCCTTGGAGCTGTTGGCCTTGGAACTGTCAGCCATGGAGCTGTCGGCTATGGAGCTCTCGACCTTGGAGCTGTTAGCCTTGGACTGTCGGCCATGGAGCTGTCCTTGGAGGTGTTGGCCTTTGGGGTCGACGGTCTTGGAGGTGCCGGCCTTGGAGGTGCCAACCTTGGAGGTGCTAGTCTTGGAGGTGTCGGCCTTCGGGGCCGACGGTCTTGGAGGTGCCGGCCTTGGGGGTGCCGGTCTTGGAGGTGCTGGCCTTGGAGGTGCCGGTCTTGAAGCTGTCGGCCTTCGGGGCCGACGGTCTTCGAGGTGCCGGCCTTGGGGGTGCCGGCCTTGGAGGTGCCGGCCTTGGAGGTGCCGGCCTTGGAGCTGTCGGCCTTTGGGGCGTCCCAAATTTTTTTTTTTATTCTCCATGGGGTCAACTGGCTCCATCAAATGCCCCCCACACTCCTTGAGCTTGCGTGCCCTGCCTCAGCTAAGTGAAAGGAGTGTAGAACTTCAAGAAATTTTTTGAAGGCAAATTGATTACCTCACGCCTGCCACTGGGGGCAGTGTACGCTAACTTTTTTTGGGGGATGCTCGTCAGTTAGCCATTGAGGCAAAGTTGAGGCGTCGAGAACCTTTCAAACCCCGGAGGGTGACCAGAGGGTGCTTGGGCCAGGCTCAGGTGCCTTTTTCTTTAAAGAAATTGGTCTCCTTCTGCAAGGTTGATCTGCCCCCAGGAAACTCTATTGATTGGAATCCGTAGGTCTTGAGCTTGAGGGTGCCGACACGGAGCCATTCTTGAGGTGCCGATGCGGAGTCGATTTTTGTTGTTGACGCAGAGTCGGTCTTTGGTGTCGACGCGGAGTCGGTCTTTGGCGGTTTTCCTATAATGCATCCAGACACTAATGAAAAGAAACTTTTTTCTCAGTGTAGTATACTTAGCTTTTATGCAGCTGTTTGCCTTCGTGGGTCTTTGGTGCTGATGCGGAGCCGGTCTTTGGTGCCGATGCGAGTTGGTCTTTGTTGCCAACGCGGAGTCATTCTTTGGTGACGACACAGAGTCGGTCTTTGTTGCCGACGTGGAATCGGTCTTTGTTGCCGACGCGGAGGCCAGTCTTTGGTGCCGACGCGGAGTCGATCTTTGTTGCCGATGCGGAGGCCGGTCTTTGGTGCCGACACGGAGGCTGGTCTTCTGTGCTGATGTGGAGGCGGTCTTTGTGCCTGGCTGGCCAGGGCTTTTTGGTGATGACGCAGAGGTCAGTCTTCTGTGCCGACGTGGAGGCCGGTCTTTGTGCCTGGCTGGCCAGGCTTTTTGGTAACGACACGGAGGTCGATCTTCTGTGCCAATGTGGAGGCCGGTCTTTGTGCCTGGCTGGCCAGGGCTTTTTGGTGACGACGCGGAGGTCGGTCTTCTGTGCCGACGTGGAGGCCGGTCTTTGTGCCTGGCTGGCCAGGGCTTTCTGGTGCCGATGCGGAGGTCGGTCTTCTATGCCAACATGGATGCGATCTTTGTGCCTGGCTGGCTAGGGCTTTTTGGTGCCGACGTGGAGGTCGGTCTTCTGTGCTGACATGGAGGTCGGTCTTTGTTGAACAGAACAACCATTGAGGAAGCAATGAAAAGACTTTGAAGAGCTATCTGTCAAGCGGGTTCAAATAAATGAAAGTAGCATATTACTGATAATACGGCGTAAGTTGTCAGCGTTCCAAGTGTGTGGGAGCGATTTTCTATCTAGTTCTTCAACTCTGTACGCCCCGTGGTGAAGAACTTCTTTGATGCGGTACGGTCCTTCCCATCTCGGTGCCAGCTTGCCTCCTTCCGTCGGCTTTGATACTTCAGCTCTCTCAGAACGAGGTCTCCCAGGCGGAATGTCATGGGCCGTACTCGAGCGTTGTAGTATCTGGCCGCTCATTGGCGGAAGGCCGCCATGTGAAGTTGTGCTTGGTCCCGCAACTCTTCCACTAGATCTAGATCGGCCTGCAGTTGATTTGGGTTGTTCTCTTCGTGGTATAGCTCTATCCGGGGACTGGGGACACCTATCTCCACTGGAATGACTGCCTCGGTCCCAAAGACCAGGCTGAAAGGAGTTTTCCGTGTGGGGGCTCGTGGTGTCGTGTGGTATGCCCATAATATGCTGGGGAGCTCTTCTACCCATGCCCCTTGCAGCCATCTAGGCGGGCTCTAAGTCCTTGGAGGATAGTGTGATTGGTCACCTTGGCTGCGCCATTGGTCTGGGGTGCCCCACATAGGTGAACCGCTGATGAATGCCCAGGCCGCTGCAGAATTCCGGAAGGCCGTGTTGTCAAATTGTCGGCCATTATCTGACCAGGGTGTGCGGCAGTCCAAATTGGCACACGACCAACTTCCAGAAGAAGGATATTACTTTGCTTTCCGTGATTTTGGCGAGGGCCTCAGCCTCAATCCATTTGGTAAAATGATCAACTGCTACCACCAGGAACTTGCATTGTCCGGAGGCCGGAGGAAATGGTACCAAGATGTCCATACCCTACTGGGCGAAGGGCCAGGGCGGCCAGGAGGGTTAGCTGGGATGCCCGGCTAATGTTGAATATTAGCATGACGCTGGCAGTTGTCACACCTTTTGACAAGCTCAGATGCATCCTCCTTCATTGTCAGCCAGTAATACCCTTGCCGTAGGGCTTTGTATGCGAGCGCCTACCCCCCAGATGGCTTCCGCATATACCTTCATGTATCTTCCGCAAGATGTAATATGCTTCGGTGGGGCCAACACACTTGAGAACTGGGTATGAGAACGACCTGCGATAGAGTTTTCCATCCATTATGAAAAACTTCAGAGTCTGTCTCTTGAGTTTCTTGGATTCGGCAGGGTCTTCTGGGAGGGTACCATTGGTAAGGTATCGGATGTAGGGATCCATCCAGAAGGCTCCTACTCAATTGGCAAAGTTTCTCTTGTTGTGTCAATACTTGGGGCTTCTAGATGCTCCACATAAGCTCTTCCCAATATTTTCGTCAGCTGAGGTGGCGAGATGGGACAAGGCGTCGGCTCTAGCATTTTCCCCTCCGGGGATATAGCTAACGCTGAAATATGCCAAGGGAGAAGCCTGCGACTGTACCATACTTAGGTAGCGGGACATGACGGGATCTTTTGCTTCATACTCTCCCATGATTTGGCCAGTGACTAGCTGGGAGTCAGTGAATGCCCTAAGGCGCCTCACCCCGAGCTCTCGGGCTAACTTTATCCCAAACAACAGAGCTTCATATTTTGCCTGGTTATTGGTGGCTGGAAAGAGGAAACGAAGCACACTCGGCTACAACTCCATCCGGGTTGGCCAAGATGAGGCCTGCTCCACTCCCTTAAGAATTTGACGCCCCGTCTACATGAGAACCCATTCATCATCTCTTGTGTCGAAAGGTGAGGGGTCCGTCGAGGCCTCTTCGGGCCGCTCCTCGCCCCAAGTGCACTCGACCAAAAAATCTGCCAGCACTGGGATTTCATGGCCGACCAAGGGCGAAAAGATAGATCAAACTCCCCCAACTTGAGCGCCCACTTCACCAACCGACCCGAAGTATCTGGGCGAGCGAGAATTGTCTTCAGAGGTTGGTCTGTGATCACTGCAATTGGGTGGGCTTGGAAGTATGGCCGTAGGCGCTGGGCAGACACGATCAAAGCAAAGATGATCTTCTCAATCTTCGAGTATCTGATCTCCGCATCGTGGAGCACCTTGCTTGTATAATACACCAGTTTTTGCATGCCATTGGTGTCTACGCAGACCAGTACAGAACTAACGGCCTCGAGAGAAGCTGCGAGGTACAGAAGGAGTTCTTCTCCATATGATGGCTTGGATAATAGTGGCGGGGTAGAGAGGAATTCCTTAAGTCCCTCAAACGCCTTCTGACATTCTTTCGTCCATTCGAATCTGTTGACCTTGTGGAGGGCCCTGAAGAAAGGCAGGCATCTCTCGGCGGACCTGGATAGGAAACGGCTCAAGGCCGCCACCCTCCCCGTCAGGCACTGTACTTCTTTCTTGTTGGTAGGTGGCTTCATGTCTAGGATGGCTTGAACTTTGTCTGGATTTGCCTCGATCCCACGGCGGGTCACCATGAAACCCAAGAACTTTTCGGCTGTCACTCCAAATGCACACTTGCGCGGATTCAATCTCATTTGGCATCGACGAAGGTTGTCAAAAGTCTCCGCTAGGTCGGTGATATGGTTGGTAGCGTGGACACTTTTGGTCAACATGTCATCTACATATACCTCCATATTGCGTCCTATCTAGTTCTGGAAGACTTTATTCATTAGCCTTTGGTAGGTGGCTCCCGTTCTTTAATCCAAATGGCATCACCTTGTAGCAATACAGCCCCTTCTCGGTTATGAAGGAGGTGGCTTCTCATCCACCGGGTCCATCCTGATCTGATTGTATCCAGAGAAAGCATCCATAAAACTAAGGACCTCATGGCGGATGTAGCGTCCACCAGTGGTCGATCCGAGGCAAGGGAAAGCTATCTTTGGGGCATGCTTTGTTGAGATCAGTGAAGTCTACACACATCCTCCAGCTCCCATTAGCCTTGCGAACCATCACCACATTGGCCAACCACTCGGGGTAGTGAACCTCCCGGACATGCCCTGCAGCCACCAGCTTGCGAACCTCCTCATCGATAGCTTTCTGTTTGTCCGGAGTGAAGCTCTTTTCCTCTGTTGGACCGGCCGACACTCTGGCATAAGGTTGAGCCGATGAGTGATTACCTCCTCAGTGACGCCTGGCATGTCGGCGGCAGACCATGCAAAGACGTCGGCGTTGGCTCACAGGAAGGCGAGGAGTCGATCGTGCGCCACTTCGGGCAACAGCGCCCCGACCTGGATGGTCCTTGTCGGTTCATCTCCTAAGGGAAAGGTTAGAAGGTGCTCGGCCGGCTCCCCCCTCCCTCCGGGTCTTGGGGTCAAGCGTCCCAGAGGTCATTGCCGATGCGGCCTCCAGTGGACTGGAGACAAGTGGTAGCACAGCGGCGGCTTTGCTCTCCATTCATTTCTCCGACTCCTTCGTAGGTGGGAATCTTACCAACCGTCTCTTGGTGGAGATGACAGCATCTAGCATATTCAACCCTGGTCTCCCAAGATGGCGTTGTAAGCCAGCGGGACCCGAACCACCAGGAAGTTTATGACCACCGTGCTATGACGCGGCGATGTCCCAGCCATGATAGGGAGGCAATTTCTCCTTCGGCACTTATAGAGTCTCCCGTGAAGCCCATTAAAGGCGTAGTGACAGGCCGAAGGGAAGATTCAGAGAGGTTCATTCGAACAAAAGCCTCATAGCCAGACGTCCACAGAACTACCACTATCAATCAAGATTCGTTTCACAGGATGCTTGTCTATGGTCATGGATACCACCACGCCGTCGTTATTTTTGTTGACTACTCCATCTATGTCCTTTCCAAATAAAGGAATCACGGGGTCTACCCCTTCCCGCTGTCTCTTTGAATTGCCGCCTGCCCCCCAGGCAATCATGGCTATGGTCTTCTCCGTAGGGGCATTGTCTGCACCGGCCTGGAGTGTAGGGCACCGCTGGGCCTGGAATAGGAGGGTTTCCCCTTCGGACAAACTTGCCCAAGTGACCCTGCTAGACAAGCTCTTCAATGGCCCTCTTCAGGTGGTGGCAGTCTTCGGTGTCGTGACCATAATCTCGGTGATACCGATAGTAGAGCTCTTTATTGCGGGGGGTCCCCGACCTCAGGGCGAGCGGACGCTTGAAGTAATGTTCTTCCTCAATTTCCAGCAGGATGTGGATATCGGAGCCATGAGGGGAGTGAATTGCTCCTTAGGAACAAGCGTCTGTGGCCGGCGGTCTGACGGTGAGGGGGCTCAGTCTTCCGAGGTCGCGCTCCGGCCTGCTCGGTGGGCATTGGTCTCTTACTAGGATTCTTATCAGCCTCCCTCCTGGAGGAATCTGCCTCGTCCGCATGGATGTACTTTTGTGCATGGCTTAGAAGTTCGGCATAAGAGCCCGGGGATTCTTGTCTAGAGAATAGGCAAACCTGAAAGAAGGAAAGTCCCCGCTTTAATGCCAAGGTCGCTACGGAATCATCTAGATTATATACCTCCAGCGCTGCATCCTTGAACCGGGCGACAAAGTCTTTTAGGGTCTCCCCGCTCCTCTGCTGGATAGCAAATAGACTATCCGCCACTCGTGGGATCTTTTGGCTCGCATTAAAGTGGGCCAGGAAAGCTCGCTCGAGATGACGGAATGAATCGATGCTGTGTGGTGGCAGACGGAATACCATGCACGTGCCGCCTTTCGGAGGGTGGCCGGAAAGGCGACACAAAGAAGGGAGTCCATCGCTCCTTGACCCGCATAAAGACCTTGTAGCTCTCCAGGTGGTCCAATGGGTCCGTCGTGCCGTCGTATGGATCCAGTTGTGGGAGACAGAAACGGGGCGGGACCAGTTCCTCCATGATCTACCGGGAAGCGGGGGGCGATGGTCGTAGTCCGCTCTATGAGGATTGGTGATCTGGGGCTAAGCTCCTCCAACCATCGGTGATACTCGTCGAGCCGTCGGGTAGTCTTCCGTGGGCGTCGTCTGTAGAAGAACCAGAAGATGAAGCTGGGGCAGGCCGCCGAGGTAAGGAACACGCCCGTCTGGATCCATCTTGGCGTCGATAGGAGCGACCAGAATGACGGAAGGGGACCGCCGTCGCCCTGAGGCCTCTCGGGGATGGGGCTCAGGAGGCGAGCGATGGGAAAGGGACCGTCGCCATTTTGAGGCTCCTCACGATGAGGTCCCGAAGGCGAGCGGGAGAGAGACCGTTGTCGCTTTGAGGCATCTTGACGACGGTCTCCCGAAAGCGAGTGATGGGAGGCCTCGGGCGGGTCCCGCCCTGATGGGATAGAACTGTTCCCCGCACCCGTTCGCCGGGCGGAGGAGTTGAGGTGCGGCTGCAAAGTAGCGTTCCTGCAATCCCCGTACCACCGCCGCTAGGTTCTGAACTTGGTGAGATAGAACCTCAGCCGGTCAGGCTGGCTGATCTGGGCAGGGGGAAACACAGAGGTTGGCCTCCGTTTGATTAGCCCGTGGAATGCGCTCCACGATTGGCTGGTGGAAGCCTCTGTGCTCGTGTGGTCACCATCATCTCTTTCACAGAATCGGAGTCTGTCACAGGGAGAACTAGTGCCTCCCTTCCTAGCGCACCAATCTGTTGCTGTCAAATCACTTTTGATGAGCACCGGGAGCTGAGATCTCTGCAGACCTTTGAGGATGTAGAAGGTCACCATCTCCTTTCGGGGCCTGCAAGAAAAGCCTCGGACCGTGATTCCGGTGGGACCCTCCGATGCCCAAGTTAGTGACTTGTAGAACAGTAGAATTTTTTGATGAGAAAGTAGAGATTGAGTTTCTTCCCCCCCCCCTCGTTGGGGGATTGGGGTCTTTATATACCTGTTCGGGGGTCCCTCTTGCCCTTCACTAGTAACAGCCGAGTAATATCTTCCATTCTTCGTAGGTGGGCATCTAAACTTATGTCATAAGTATGCCTCTTAATTTTTTGGAAACCGTCCGTGACCTTAGTAATTGCCGGTTCATAATATTTGGTGACCGCCCGTGATCCTGGTAAAGCCATGTGGAATTCCTTGCAGCAAGCGGACGCTTGTCGGCCTCTGCCGAGGCCGATGCCGAGACCGACGCCGAGACGACCGGCGCCGTCGAAGCGGGCCGTGGCCGACACAAGATCGAGGTGGGCTGCAGAGGAGATGGGCCCAAGGCCGCGGAGGTCGATGCCGACGCCATTGCCGAGACCGACGCCATGTCGAAGCGGGCCGTTGCGACACCAAATCGAGGTGGGCCGCGGAGGAGATGGGCCCAAGGCCATGCGAGGTCGATGCCGACGTTGCCAAGACGACGCCATCGAAGCGGGCTGTTGCGACACCGAGATTGAGGTGGGCCGCGAAGGAGATGGGCCCAAGGCCGTGCGGAGGTCGATGCCGACGCCGTTGCCGATATCAAGATTGAGGTGGGCCGCGGAGGAGATTGGCCAAGGCCGCGCGGAGGTCGATGCCGACGCCATTTCTGAGACCGACGCCGTGTCAAAGTGGGCCGTTGCCGAAGTTGACGCTGATGCCGTTGCGGAGACCGATGCCGAGACCGAGACCGACGCCGAGACGAGATGGGCGAGTGCGCCGACCGTGTGACATTGAGCTTCGATTTCTCATCAGTGGGTCATGTGGGTCCCAAGGTACAGCCGTTGGGGGGAGAGGATGATGTTGAGTTAAAGCCAACTGTCCCTCGTAGAGTGTCGAGTATGAGTGCTTGCGTGGCCTGCTCATGCCCTTGGATGAGCTTGCATGGCACTGTTCACGTACAAGGCTCTGTTCACTTGCATGGCACTGTTAACGGCAAGGGAGCTTGGTAGCTTGGAGGTGTGGCCATGGAGCTGTCGGCTATGGAGCTCTCGGCCTTGGAGCTGTCGGCCTTGGAGTTGTCGGTTAAGGCAAAATATATGTGGAAAATAAATATTATAACAAACTTTCATCGATGGTAAAGCTTACATTGTAATACCCTTTCGTACATCATAAATGAAATTTTACAAGGCCATAATCCATAATATAAACCTAACTTCCTTCATGACCTAAATCCATGAGCTTGAGTTGATCCATAGACGTTAACCTTTGACGAGAGTTCCGGTTGCAGTAATTGACCAGATCATGACAATATTCCTCCATATCAAACCAATCCAAGAAGGGAATTCCGGCTCCGCTAGAAAGAACTCATAGCAAAACTGGAGGTGTCGTGTTGTTTAGGTGGTGGTTAAAAAAGATGTGCCACCTATGAAGACGGCGAGCAAGTTGAAGAAGAGGTTAGGCGCTGTTGATGAAGTAATAATCTCCAAGACTTGTCCTCCAGCACCTTTAATTGCCACATGTAATCTGAAGCTTCCAAAGACATAAGGTATTGATAGATTTTTTCGGTAATCTCCATTTTTGTTTTAACTATATTTCTAAATTCTTGGTTATGGATCTTATTTAACTTTAAAATGCATGGCCTATGTCCTATTTAATTCTATAATATATAGTTCTCAAGTGTTCTAATTCCATGTTGTCTTTTAAATGAAATACTTATGTTGGAACCATTTTTGTTTGGATTTAGTTATATGGAGTTTAGCAAGCAACATACCATAGTATATGGTGAGAGAAACTTGAATATAGCATAAAGAAACCGTTCATTTCTATTGGGAAATAAAATAAAAATGGTTTTAAGGATTGGTCGAGGAAAATGGAAAGGATCGCAGATGGTCCTTAATGATTTTTTAGTTGTTATAAACTTGGAGCATGGTTTAACCTCTCATTTGGCATACCTTTGGTTCTATCTAGCATAAAATAGGTATTCAATCATTAACTAACATAACAAAGATGATATTTTTAAAAGATTATCTCTATTCCAATCAAAAGTAGCTATAATTCTTGTCTATTCATAACTCTACTCAAATAAGAATTTTATGATTTTTAAAAACCTAGAGAATTTATTTAAGATTTCTTAAATCCTATAATCCTAGAAAACTTGGCTCTTTTAATGTAAATAGATGTTATGGATGATAGGTTTGCTGGACAAAATATAATTTTTTTGCTTTTTTTATTTTTTGTTATCTTTTCATTAAATCTCATACTAGGTTAAACTTGAAAGGATCTTTCGTAGAACAACTTTGATCTCTAGGTTTTTTTCTCTAATTCATGAAATTTTTAAACATCTTCTCTCTTTTTTTTGGCTATTAGAAGTTTAAAGTTAATTTGAGTGTCTACATATTGCCATTTTTTGGGGACAATAAAGAAGGTTCTAAGAATATATTATCGAAAGGAGGAAGGGGTCAACGAACATACAGGGCTTGGCCCTTTTAGGCTAGCATTCAAGTTGAATCTTAAAGTTTCCAGAGAAATCCAACAACCCATTTTCATCTACAACATTTGAGAATAGTTATATAATATTGACCTTAACAACCCATCTTCATTTACAACATTCAGGAATAGTCATATAATATTAACCTTAGCAACCATCATGAAGAGGATGTGTGCCAACTAAATGTTATACATGTGGTGAACCTGGCCATACTTTAAATATGATCCTATACTTTAACCATAAAGAAGAATTTTATGAAGAGTGATGATGATTTGAAAGATGCCCATGGAGATGGTGAATGAGTTTCTGTGCTGTTAAAAAATTGTTATACATAAAATCATAAAAATTATTATACATATTGATGTGGCTAATCAAACCACATTAGGGCTAACGGACTAAGTGACTGATGAAGCCAGGCCCGGACAAGCCAGGTCGGTGCCCGGGGACTTCCGAGTCCCCCTCAGCCTTGGCCTCCGCCCTCCTCCGCTTCAGCACCGAGGAACTCCTGAGTCCCCCTCAGCCTCAGTCCCCTCACCTCAGCATCAAGGAAATCCTGAGTCCCCCTCGGCCTCGACACTTGGTCTCCATGTGGCCCGATGGATACTTGCAACCACCATGTGGCCAACCAACCTCCTGCAATCCCACGTGGCTACTGCCAGTTATGGTGCACGCCCGACATGATCAGGCCCACCTATCACTTGTAGCGATGCACCTGATAGGGGTGAGGCAGGCCAGGCCATCCCTAGCAACCTCAGAGGCGGTTGCAACCCACCCTATCAACCTTGTCGCCTATCCTTCGTCAGACAATGATGTCTCGATTCAATAACCTTCCAAAAAGGGTAAGAGGGACTTTCAATAGGTATAAAAGCCTTCACTCATAACGAGAGAAGAGATCTAAACTCTAAGTTCTTTGGCTAAGTCTTTTAGTCCACTTCTACTACTATTTCCCAAGTAACTCACTTGAGCATCGGAGGGTCCCTACCAAAGCAATCGGTTCCCAGGGACTTTCTTATAGGATTTTTGATTGAGGGGAAGGCATTGGAAGATTCCCAGACCCATCTTCATTGTCTCTTGAACCCACGTCCGTACCTAATATTCAAGAGGGGTGATTTGGTGGCAATAGATTGGTGCGCTAGGAAGGAGAGAGACGAGGAGATAGAAAGCTCCACAACAATTAGTTGCAGACCTTCACTTCCTTAAAAATAAAAAGATGATGGTGACACGCGCCTAGGAGATTTTCACCAGCTATGCTAGGGGGCATCGCTAGGAGGCTATGCAGCAGGAGGCCAACCTCCCCGCTCCGCCTTCGCCATCACCTCAGGATGACCGAATCACCACCCTCACTTTGCAAGTCCAATCACTTATGGTGGTGGTTCAAGAGCTACAATAGCAGTCGATGGTTCAAGAGCTACAATAGACATGACACGGAGGACTACCATTAGCTAAAGAAGGCAATCGAGGACCTCATCTAACGGGTCCACTTAGGAACATTTGTCTAGAGAAGGAACCTAGCTGCGCCAGGCCCATTGGCACCTCTGCCTACCCAGGTCAGTATCAACAATGCTCCAACTGAGAAGACAGTGGCCATGATTTTCTAGAAGACAGATGGCACTTCTAAGAGGATACAGGGGGATGAAGGCGTAGATATTGTAATCCTCTTCTCTAAAGGGGACTTAGAGAGGGTTGACAATCCTAATGATGATAGCATCATCATGTCCATGATTATCATGAAACACCCTATAAAGAGAATCCTTGTTGACAGTGGAAGCTCAGTCGACATTCTCAGTTATGATGCTTTTGTTCGAATGAACTTGTCCTCCGACTCCCTTTGGCCTGTAACTACGCCCCTGATGGGCTTCACCAAAGACTCTGTGAGGGTGGAGGGAGAGATCACCCCCTCGGTTACATCTGGGATGTTGCCATTTCAAAGCATGGTCTTCATGAAGTTCTTGATCGTTCAAGTCCCCTTGGCCTACAATGCAATTCTTGGGAGTTTCGGCCTGAATCTCTTAGACGCCATCATCTCCACCAATAGGCTGCTTGTAAGGTTTTCTACTAATGGAGTAGTTGGTGAGATGCATGGGGAACAAAGCCCGATGCTACTCTGTTATCACATGGCTCCCAATCCCCAGGAGGCATTAGCTCCATCAGTGCTCGAGCTGCTTGATCACAGAGACTCGAAGAGGAAAGGAGAGCCGACCGAGCACTTGCTGACCTTTTCAATGGGGAAGGATCCAGCAAGGACAGTCTGAGTCGGGGCGCTTCTCCCTGAGGAGGTGCGAGACTGACTCTTTCCTTTCCTATGTACCAACTCGGATGTCTTTGCTTGGTCAGCGTCTAACATGCCGAGCATACCAACAGAGATGATCACTCATAGGCTCAACATCAACCCAAGGTGTCGACCAGTCCAGCAAAAGAAAATAAGCTTTGCCCCTGAGCGGTAGAGGGTGTTAGTAATAGTGCCCTAGGCCTATTGTATGGACATGGTTTTTAATATTTATGACATTTACTATTATCATAATTTGTATGTTTATTATATAATAATGTCCTTGAATAATATTATGAATTATTTAAATGTCCCTAATCGGTTATTGTTGTGGGAATAACAATAAATTAAGATTAGTATGAAATTTGACTGATATTCATGGGATGAATATGTGTATGAGATACAAATCAAATTTATATGTATTTGTTGAGAACAAATATTGGACAAGACCCGCCTTGAGATTAATACATGGATAAAAGTCATAAGTTAATCTCTAGTAGCTTGTCATTAAATCCTTAGACCTGAGATTGCTATAGTTCTCAACATGAGGAATATTATGTTTTGACATAATCAAACGTTGTCTTTAACCGGATGATTATAAAGATTATGATTGAACATAATAAGAATCATGTAGTGAGATATGAGTGATTAAGATGGAATTTGTCCCTCTTATTATAAGAGAGATATCTCTGGGCCCCTCGATGATTGAGACTGAGAAATGCATGGCCATGCTCAAATGAATTGATGAGATCAATATCATTTGTCTAGTCAGTCTAATTGGGTTTCAAGAAATTAAAGATAGAGTGATATAAGGTTGACTTTTTTATGCCTTATATTCTATCAAGATATCATGTGACAAAAGGATTATGTCAATAGCTACTTTAAGGTTGTCTTGGAACATGAGCTTTTCATTTAACTTGGGTAGTCATAATGTCTTGCTAGAGGCCGCTTATGACTTGTAGGATCAAAATGTGATTTAGATCTACTGCCAACGTTAATTGAACCTATAGGGTCGCACACTAAGAACGGACAATAATGGTTACGGTTTGTTACTCTCTATGTAATTTAAAATGATGAGATTATTTTAAATTACAAATAATAATTAGTTGTCATTTAGATTCGAGTTTAATTTTGAGAAAATTTAAATTCGTAATTTAAATTATGACAAGTAATTAATTTGTTATATTTCTTATTGGATAAGGAAATAATCCATAAAGTTTTTGGTTAAAAATTTAAATCCTTATTTTGTAAGGAAAGGATTTAAATTATTATTATTTAAAGAGTTTTAAATAAATATTAATTAAAATCTTAGTGAACCAAAAACCCCTGTCAGACTTGTATATATATGATATGTACGTTTTAAAGTCTGTGGGGCATTTGAAAGGTCACGTCGATTGGGCATTTGAAAGGTCATATTGATTGGGCATTTAAAAGGTCATGTTGATTGGGGCTTTTGAAGCATCGTGTCTTTTGCCTTAAAAATGGATAAACAGAGAGTTGGAAAGATGGTTCATTTTTGTGAAAAATGGACTTGTTGAACTAGCATTCAAAAACTATTTTGGTGTCCGTTCGTGTGTGGATACTTGTAGAGGGTGGTCGTCTTTCTGAAAGGCAGCACCTTTGAAGATCCGAGCAAACCCAACACAAGAACAGACAGATTACATACTGATCAACAAAAAGGTAATAATTTTGTTTATCCTTCTTTCGGTTTTATGAAACGCATGTGATTCTTGGTGGGTTATGGGTTATGGAAAAATTTATTTTATTTTTGCTGCCATTTTATTCCAATTAGATTGGGATTTTCTATTCCGTAACCCAACAGTGGTATCAGAGCCACTTGCGTTTTCATAAAAATCAAAACTGCCATGTTTGATTGTATGTATGAGATGTATATGATCTTGGCATGGTTTGTTCTTGTATATATATATGATATTAGTGTTTGCACGAACGACATAGATAATAGGTTTTCTAAGGTGTTAATTGATGAATCTTTTCATGTAAGGATTCGTTAATATGATTAAGAATCCGAATGGGATATTGCAATTAAAGTGTTTAATAGCATGATATATGATTTCGGTGTTGTCTTAATTAGATTAATACATGAACTGAATTCACATATCAATAAGGATTTATCAATTGCTGTTTATGGTGGTGCGGATGTAAGCCTTAATTTATTGATGAGATCAATAAAATCAAATTTTAGGATGAAACTTTATTGTATCTCCAAATTTTAGGAACCGCAGTACTACCTAATCAGAGCACCTTATAAATTTAATTGGTTTTAAACAACACGCCTATTACTACATATTTTCTTTAATGCAATATGTATATGCTATATGATAACATGATATGTTTTGCATGGTGTGTTGCTTTGTATGGTGCATGGTATGGCCTTGTGACCAATATGATTGGCAGGTTTTTATTATTCTTTTACAAGGGTTGTAATTATTATATATGGCCTGCGTGCCATTTGAAGTCCTGCAATCCAACCATGATGATGGAGGAGCTAGGTGTCTATGCACAAGATGATGGTCAAGTAGACATTATGTGTTGCTCATTATTACCTAGGATTGACCATTGATCTTCATATTGGCTTATGAAGATCAATCTAGATAAGGCCATACTATGACATGTTTATTATATACATGTATGAGATGCTATGTATGATGTTTCATGAGTATGTGATGCCATGTATGATATCAATGAGTATGTGATACTAAATGCATGATGAGATCTATTAATTAAAAATTAAGATCTAGATCCCTCACATAAAATTTTAAGTTGACATGCCATCCATATTTGAACACTTGTCAAGGCTTTTATCACCTTAATGTGGGTTCTACCAAAGTAGAAGTACATTAGGTTACATTAGTGAGGCAAGATGGGTAATGGTGCTACCCATATGTTTAAAATGGTTTAACTTAATTAGGTTATCAAAACGGTTTTGGGCCTAATGGCATGAGATGGGATTTAAACATGCGGGACATATGATGTCAAAATCCCATAAATTTCTAAGAGTTGCATGAGTTGCAATTGGTAAGAGTTACCTACCTAAAAAACTTAATTTTAAGTGTCATGCCAAAGCTGACTTAAAGTTGAGTATAAATATGGATCTTAGCTCACTAAATTAATATGATTATTATCATTGAGGGTTGTTAATTTAGTGGGAGTTTTTCATAATCAAAATACTTAACGAACTTTGCATTTATTGTAGATGGCCAACAATGATAACAATTCTACTATGTCACTGCGATCAATCCTTGCGAAGGACAAACTTACTGGGACTAACTTCCTTGACTGGTTTCGAAATTTGAGAATTGTTCTCAAACAAGAAAGGAAGCTTTATGTCCTGGATCAACCTCACCCTGAAGAACCAGCCGATAATGCTTCTAGAGCTGAAAAGAATGCTTATGAGAAGCATCATAATGACTCTATTGATGTTGCATGCTTGATGCTAGCTACCATGAGTTCTGAACTTCAGAAAGATTTGGAAAACATGGAAACTTATGATATGATTGTCAATCTAAAGGAAATGTTCCAGCAACAAGCAAGGCAAGAAAGGTATGATACTACCAAGGCATTGCACTCTTGCAAAATGGCTGAGGGTGCTTCAGTTAGCGCTCATGTGTTGAAAATGAAAGGCTATATTGAGCACCTTGATAGGCTTGGATTTCCATTAAGCCAAGAGTTGGCAACAGATTTGATCCTAAATTCACTTCCTGATAGTTATGACCAGTTTATCATGAACTATAACATGAATGAAATGGACAAATCAATTTCTGAGCTGCATACGATGCTTAAAACTGCTGAACAGAATATTAAGTCCAAGCCTGGCCATGTTCTGATGGTTCAAAAGGGAAAGGGCCTTATGAAGAAAAGAAAAGGAAAGGGTAAGGGAAGGGCTGGAAAGTCCAATGCTCAACCCAAGCCCAATCCTAAACCCAAGGCTAAAGCCCCAAAGGAGGGTGTCTGTTTCTTTTGCAATGAACCTGGTCATTGGAAGAGAAACTGCAAGCTGTATTTGGAGGATCTAAAGAAGAAGAAGAAGACTGGTGAGACCGGTTCTTCAGGTATTTATGTTATAGAGATTAATTTCTCTCCTTCTAGTTCCTGGGTATTAGATACTGGATGTGGATCTCACATTTGCACAAATGTGCAGGGGCTTAAAAGGAGTAGACAACTGAAGAAGGGCGAAGTTGATCTTCGAGTAGGCAATGGAGCAAAAGTTGCTGCTTTAGCTGTAGGAAGTTATGAACTTTCTTTGCCCAGTGGGCTTTTGTTAGTTTTGAACAATTGCTTTTATGTTCCTACAATGTGTAGGAATATTATTTCAGTTTCTTGTTTGGATAATGATGGTTTTTCTTTTATTATTAAGAATAATAATTGCTCCATTTATCATAAAGACATGTTCTATGCAAATGCCGAATTACTAGATGGTCTTTATGTTTTGAATCTTCAAAAATCCAACAATTCTTCTGTCTATAACATAACTACCAAGAAATTTAAGTCCAATGACTTAAATTCAACCTATCTTTGGCATTGTCGCCTTGGCCATATAAATGAGAAACGCATATCAAAACTCCATCAAGATGGACTTTTGAACTCATTTGATTTTGAATCATATGATACATGTGAATCTTGTCTATTGGGTAAGATGACAAAGGATCCCTTTACTGGACACAGTGAAAGGGCCAATGAATTATTGGGCCTAATACATACAGATGTATGTGGACCATTAAGTTCAGATGCCAGAGGAGGTTACAAGTACTTCATTACATTTACTGATGACTTCAGTAGATATGGTTATGTCTACTTGATGAGACACAAATCTGAATCATTTGAAATGTTCAAATCTTTTCAAAATGAAGTACAAAACCAACTTGGCAAGACAATCAAGGCACTTCGATCTGATCGAGGTGGAGAATATTTGAGCCAAGATTTTTATGACCATCTTAGAAGTTGTGGAATCATTCCACAACTAACTCCTCCTGGAACACCACAATGGAATGGTGTGTCTGAAAGAAGGAATCGAACCTTATTAGATATGGTTCGATCTATGATGAGTCTAACGGATCTTCCACTTACCTTTTGGGGTTATGCACTTGAAACAGCTGCGTTCACACTAAATCGAGTTCCAACCAAAGCGGTTGAAAAGACGCCATATGAGATGTGGAATGGTAAAAAGCCCAGTTTGTCTTTTCTTAAGATTTGGGGTTGTGAAGCTTATGTAAAACGTCAAGTTTCAAATAAGCTGGAACCCAAGTCTGACAAATGTTTTTTGTGGGATATCCTAAAGAGACTAAAGGATACTACTTTTACAATCCCATTGAGAACAAAGTGTTTGTTGCTCGGAATGGTGTCTTTCTAGAAAGGAAATTTATTTCTAAAGGAACCAGTGGAGCAAGGTACAAATCGAAGAAATTCGAGAACCACAAGATAACATTGAACCGCCTGTGGATGCTCAAAGTCAACAAACCACTGTTGACACACCACCTGTAGCACAAAATTACGTAGATCTGATAGGATACGTCATGAGCCCGAGAGATATGGATTTCTTGTGACTAATAATCATGATGTATTGTTAGTGGATCAAAATGAACCTACTACCTATCAAGAGGCTATGTTAGATCCAGACTCTGAGAAATGGTTAGAGGCCATGAAGTCTGAATCCAATCCATGTATGATAATCAGGTATGGACCTTGATTGAGCCACCTGAAGGTACAAACCATTGGGTGCAAATGGGTTTTCAAAAAGAAAACTGACATGGATGGTAAAGTGCATACTTACAAAGCAAGGCTAGTTGCAAAAGGTTTCAAACAAACTCATGGTATAGACTATGATGAAACTTTTTCACCTGTAGCCATGCTTAAGTCTATTAGAATTCTCATTGCCATTGCTGCATATTATGACTATGAGATTTGGCAAATGGATGTTAAAACTGCGTTTCTTAATGGAAACTACTTGAGGATGTGTACATGACACAACCTGAGGGTTTTGTACAACCTGAGAATTCTAGTAAAGTATGCAAGCTTCAAAGATCCATTTATGGTTTGAAGCAGGCTTCTCGGAGTTGGAATCTTCGTTTTGATGAATCAGTCAAAGAGTTTGGATTTATCAAAAATGAAGATGAACCTTGTGTTTACAAGAAAGTTAGTGGGAGCGCCATTGTATTTCTGGTCTTATATGTTGATGACATTTTACTCATTGGGAATGATATCCCTACCTTGCAGAGTGTCAAGTCTTGGTTAGGGAAATGTTTCTCAATGAAAGACTTAGGCGAAGCTGCCTATATCCTAGGGATAAAGATCTATAGAGATAGATCTAAGAGGCTGATTGGTCTAAGTCAAAGTACTTACATAGACAAAGTACTGAAAAGGTTCAGTATGCAAGATTCCAAGAGAGGATACTTGCCTATGTCTCATGGTATTACACTTAGCAAATCTCAGTGTCCTAATACAAAAGATGAGCGAGAGCGCATGAGTAAGATTCCTTATGCTTCAGCAATAGGATCTATCATGTATGCTATGTTGTGCACTAGACCAGATGTCTCTTATGCTTTAAGCATAACGAGTAGATACCAGTCAGATCCCGGTGAGAGTCACTGGACGGCTGTCAAGAACATTCTTAAGTATCTGAGAAGATCTAAATATGTTCTTGGTGTATGGCGGATTGGAAGATGATCTGGTTGTAAGTGGTTACACAGATGCAAGCTTTCAATCTGACAAAGATGATTTCCGATCGCAGTCAGGATATGTGTTTTGTTTAAATGGTGGTGCTATTAGCTGGAAAAGTTCGAAGCAAAGCACTGTTGCTGATTCTACAACTGAAGCTGAATACATAGCAGCATCTGATGCAGCAAAGGAAGCAGTTGGATCAAGAAGTTCATTACTAACCTTGGAGTGGTTCCTAGCATCATAAATCCTGTTGATGTTCATTGTGACAATAATGGTGCTATCGCACAAGCAAAAGAACCTAGGTCACATCAGCGATCCAAACACATTCTTATGCGTTATCATCTCATTCGAGAAATCATTGAGAGAGGTGACGTAAAAATATGCAGAGTTCCAACAGATGACAATGTTGCTGATCCATTGACTAAGCCTATACCACAAGCAAAGCATGATCGTCATGCTAGGTTCATAGTATTAGATACATTGATGAGTGGGCCTAGTGCAAGTGGAAGATTGTTAGTAATAGTGCCCTAGGCCTATTGTATGGACATGGTATTTTGAATATTTATGAGCATTTACTATTATCATAATTTGCATGTTTATTATATAATAATGTCCTTGAATAATATTATGAATTATTCTAAATGTCCCTAATCGGTTATTGTTGTGGGAATAACAATAAATTAAGATTAGTATGAAATTTGATGATATTCATGGGATGAATATGTGTAAGAGATACAAATCAAATTTATATGTATTTGTTGAGAACAAATATTGGACAAGACCCGCCTTGAGATTAATACATGGATAAAAGTCATAAGTTAATCTCTAGTAGTTGTGTCATTAAATCCTTAGACCTGAGATTGCTATAGTTCTCAACATGAGGAATATTATGTTTTGACATAATCAAACGTTGTCTTTAACCGGATGATTATAAAGATTATGATTGAACATAATAAGAATCATGTAGTGAGATATGAGTGATTAAGATGGAATTTGTCCCTCTTATTATAAGAGAGATATCTCTGGGCCCCTCGATGATTGAGACTGAGAAATGCATGGCCATCCTCAAATGAATTGATGGAGATCAATATCATTTGTCTAGTCAGTCTAATTGGGTTTCAAGAAATTAAAGATAGAGCGATATAAGGTTAACTTTTTCCATGCCTTATATTCTATCAAGATATCATGTGGCAAAAGGATTATGTCAATAGCTACTTTAAGGTTGTCTCGGAACATGAGCTTTTCATTTAACTTGGGTAGTCATAATGTCTTGCTAGAGGCCGCTTATGACTTGTAGGATCAAAATGTGATTTAGACCTACTGCCAACGTTAATTGAACCTATAAGGGTCGCACACTAAGAACAGACAATAATGGTTACGGTTTGTTACTCTCTATGTAATTTAAAATGATGAGATTATTTTAAATTATAAATAATAATTAGTAGTCATTTAGATTCGAGTTTAATTTTGAGAAAATTTAAATTCGTAATTTAAATTATGACAAGTAATTGATTTGTTATATTTTCTTATTGGATAAGGAAATAGTCCATAAAGGTTTTTGGTTAAAAATTTAAATCCTTATTTTGTAAGGACAAGGATTTAAATTGTTATTATTTAAAAGGAGTTTTAAATAAATAATTAAAATCTTAGTGAACCAAAAACCCCTGTCAGACTTGTATATATGATATGTACATTTTAAAGTCTGTGGGGCATTTGAAAGGTCACGTCGATTGGGCATTTAAAAGGTCACATTTAAAAGGTCGATTGGGGCTTTTGAAGCATCGTGTCTTTTCCTTAAAAATGGATAAACAGAGAGTTGGAAAGATGGTTCATTTTTGTGAAAAATGGACTTGTTGAACTAGCATTCAAAACTATTTTGGTGTCGTCCGTGGTCGTGTGTGGATACTTGTAGAGGGTGGTCGTCTTTCTGAAAGGCACACCTTTGAAGATCCGAGCAAACCCAACACAAGAACAGATGGATTACATACTGATCAATAGAAAGGTAATAATTTTGTTTATCCTTATTTCGGTTTTATGAAACGCATGTGATTCTTGGTGGGTTATGGGTTATGGAATACATTTATTTTGTTTCCGCTACCATTATATTCAATTAGATTGGGATTTTCTATTATGTAACCCAACAGAGGGCTCGACGAGGAGGTATGCAAGCTAGTGACTACCGGCCACATTCGGAGGCTCATTACCCTAACTAGCTGACCAACATGGTTATGGCCCATAAAGCCAACGTGAGCTGAAGGATGTGTGTCGACTTCATCGACCGTTACAAAGCATGCCCCAAGGATAACTTTTCACTGCCTAGGATTGACCAGCTGGTGGATGCCATATCTAGCCACGAGATGCTTTGCTTCATGGATTCCTTCTTAGGGTTCAACTAGATCAAGATGGACCCGATAGACGAGGAGGTCACTTCCTTCATAACCGAGAAGGGGGTCTACTGCTACAAAATAATATCCTTTGAATTGAAGAATGCAGGAGCCACATATCAGAGGTTGATGAACAAAATCTTTGAGGACCAAATCGGGCGCAACATGGAGGCAAGTTTTTGGGCTTTATGGTGATACAGTGGGGATCAAGGCCAACCCAGAGAAGATTAGTGCCATCATCAATATGAGGCTGCCAACTAGCTAGAAGGATGTGCAGTGGCTCATCGATAGAGTGGCAGCCCTGAACCATTTCCTGTCCAAGTCGATGGAAAGATCCATGCCTTTCTTTAGAGCCCTATGCAAGGTCAACGGTTTCAAGTGGACGGGAAAGTGCCAGAGAGCCTTCGAAGGATTGAAGGAGTTTCTATCAACTCCACCATTATTGTCCAAGATGATGGAGGGAGAGGAGCTCTTCCTCTACCTCGCAACATCCTTCGAGGTGGTCAGTTTCGTGCTCATTCGCATCAACACTGATAAAATGCAAAGACCTATTTACTACACGAGCAAAGTACTTCATGATGTAGAGACCAATTATTCCAAAATCAAAAAAAAAAATTTTGCATTGATTGTCTTCGCTCAATGCCTTAGGCCATACTTTCAAGCCTATCTAATCATGGTGCTCATGACCAACCACTCAGGATGATCCTGTCCCGTCCTGATACCTCCAGCTGATTGGTAAAGTGGGCTATCAAGTTGGAGGAGTTCAACCTATCGTTCTGATCGAGGTCGGCCATGAAGTCCTAGGTCTTGGTGGACTTCCTGGTTGAGTGCACTTGGACTAGAGGGCAACCAAAGGAGCCCTACTTGGCGCCCTCAGACACCACGTCTGAGGATGGGAGGGAATACTAGATCCTGTACGTGGACAGTGCATCGAATTCCTAGGGAAGCGAAGCCAGCCTCATCCTCGCAAGTCCAAAAGGAATGATGGTGGAGTATGCCCTTTGGTTCCTCTTTTCCGCCACCAATAATCAGGCAGAGTATAAAGCTCTACTGGTAGGAACAAAGCTCGCCAAGAAGCTCGGAGTAAAGCATCTCAGAGCCTTCACCGACTCCCAACTTGTCTCCAAAAAAATTGCTGGAGAGTATGAAGCCCGGGACCCCATTATGTCCTGCTATCTGGATAAGGTGCAATCACATGTCTCTTTCTTTGCTCACTTCAGTGTCAGCTATATTCCTAGAGGAGAGAATGCCAGAGCTAATGCCTTGTCCTAACTGGCCACTTCGACCGATGGTGCCTGAGGAAGGACTTATATGGAGCATTTGGAGGCCCAAGCATCGACATGGTGGAGGAGATTCTCTAAGTCAGCCAAGAGCCCACATGGATGGATACATATACCCAATAATGTTGGGAATTATGTATACTTGATATGAATCAAATTCATGAAAACATTGTGGAAGATATAATATAAAATTTCCAGAAGCCCAGGATCCTTAGGAACAGATTCATTAAATCTTAAATAAAATCTAATTTTATTCATACCTGAGTCCTTTATCGATGTAGATGAGGATGAAGCCGGTTAATCCTTTGCCACTAGTCGTCCATGTGTCCGGCCTCTAACGGTGATCCACGCAGAGAAGAGGGGATGAAGACCTCCAAGTTATGAAGATAATACTACGGGAGAGAGGGGTGCTAGCGCCTCTTGAATCTCCTTATAGAAATACAGAAGATGTCTTTGAAGAAAGATCTAATCTTTCTCTTCTCATGCTCTTCCTTAACCATATTTATAGGGTGAAAAGAAACGTTCCAAGGGAGAAGAAGAGACCTCTTTTCATGGTAATGTCATGGTAACTTAATCCAAAGAAACAAAGAACTTTCATTTCATGGTAACATCATGGTAACATTAATCCAAAGAAACAGAAGAAACTTCCATTTTAATGGTAACATCATGGTAACATTAATCCAAGGAAACGGAAGAAACTCCCATTCTCATGTAACATTAATCCAAGTGTCACAATCTCAGCCTTTGAAATTAGGAGTTGGTTATCTCGTAACTACATGCCCCAATTTGTACGTGTTCATCATCGAACCGTAGAGATTCATCATGCCTCATCCCATGGGCATGATTCCATATTCACATGGCTGAGATTGGCCATTATACCCGAATAATTAGCCATCCATCACATGGATCAAGTCATATTTGGGTATCCAATTATTTGTTCATCATATGTACAAATAATTTCTCCTTAACATTCCTTCTACTATAATGGATCATATCCATTATTATTATGTCTTCTTTAAATTGGTCTCACCCAATTATTTAATTGATCATATTATTAAATTAAATCTAATTTAATTCTCATTTTAATTCATCCAAAATTCTTCTTAATGCGTGTGACCCATTAGGCCCTTTAACATGTTGGCAATAATCATGTCCTAATCATAGACCCTAGGAATGATTGGACAACTTTTTGTCCAAGTCAACAACATGATTATAGATCATGAGAGGCCTCTAGCAAAGCATCATGACCACCCAACTGCTAAAGGTTTTGTTGACGTGACCATCAACACCTATCCATGAACGGTTACCGTATGATCAAATCCTTTCGTCACATATCCAGATCAATCAGTGGATGGAATGTATCAACCCTGTAATTGATCTTTGTTTACTTGATCTTAGAAAAAATTGACTCATATGAATTAGAACTTCGAAACCATTTCGAATTCCAACTCAACCTTGCAAGGATTTAACAATCAATTTAATCCATCAAGTGGCCGTGGGATATAACCCTTTCTATCAAGGGACGAATCCTGTCTTGATCAAACACCATCTTCATGTGCTTCATGTCATACCCAATTAACACCATATTTGCCACCGTGGCTAGAGCGACGTTTGAATACCGTCAAAGCATGACATTCCACACATGAGATGCAATGAAGATCTCAAGTCAAAGGATCACTCACACCACCATCATTAGAGATCAACCATCGACACTATATAGAATATCCATATGGATCTCTACGGGTCATCCAATGCGTTACAATAATGAGCATCCACACACCTATCCAAGTATCTTCATACTTCAGCTTGTGAAATCAGCTGCTCACCCCAAGGGTGAGGATATGCAATGTATGCTAGTCTCACGGTGTTCGATGGTGTCCAGTCCCATTTACACATCGACTAGGACAGTTTAAAGAATCAAACCATAACATGCAAATTGAATCTCACAATTTGTAATATCTATTACAAATTTCATATGCACTGTTCACATTCTTTTGGACTTTATCTCACAGACATATATATTAAATATATTATAAAAGATATATGGATAGATAAAGAAACTATTTTATTTGATTTGTATTCATAGAATGTATATAGCATCCAATGTGATTGGATTTAGGGCATACACTAACAATCTCCTACTTGCACTAGAGCCAATCACCCATGTATCCAATACCAAGTGACTTAGCATGACCATCATGCTTCTGCTGCAGCAGGACTTTAGTGAATGGATCAGTAATATTATCTTCTGTGGGGACTCGTTCTATTTTTACATCATTTCTACCAATAATCTCTCTAATTACATGGTATCTCTGAGTACATGTTTGGACCTCTAATGAGACCTTGGCTCCTTAGCTTGCGCAATAGCTCCATTATTGTCACAATACAAGTGTACTGGATCAGCAATACTTGGAACCACACTAAGTTTAGTGATAAACTTTTTTATCCAAACTGCTTCATTGGCTACAACTAATGCTGCAATGTACTCGGGCTCGGTTGTAGAGTCGACAGTCGTTTCCTACTTGGAACTCTTTCAGCTGACTGCACCACTATTGAGTGTAAAGACATAGCCTGATTGAGATTTATAATCATATTTATTAGACTAAAAACTAGAATCCGTATAACCCTGAACTATGAGTTTGGGTCCTCCATAAACCAAGAACATATCTTTAGTCCTTCGTAAGTACTTAAGGATATTCTTGACGGCCATCCAATGTTTCTCACAAGGGTTTGCCTGGTATCTACTAGTGATACTCAATGCATAAGAAACATCAGGTCTCGTACATAGCATCGCATACATGATGGATCTAATTGCTGAGGCATATGGAATCCTATTCATATGTTCTCTCTCCAATTGGGTCTTAGGACTCATGTCCTTGGAGAGATGTATCCCATGCGATACCGACAGGAATCCCTTCTTGGATTCCTCCATGCTAAATCATTTTAGCACTTTATCTATATACGTTGATTGGGACTATCCAAGCAACCTCCTAAATCTATCTCTATAGATCTTAATACCCAGTATGTAGGCTGCTTCTTCCAAATCTTTCATGAAGAACTTGCTGGACAACCACTCCTTCACTTCTTGCAGCAAGGATACATTGTTTCCTATCAATAATATGTCATCTACATATAATATCAGGAAAACAATAACACTCCCACTAACCTTTTGTACACACATGGATCATCCTCATTTTTTGATAAAATCAAACTTTTTGATTGTTTCATCAAAATGGATGTTCCAACTTCTAGAGGCTTGCTTAAGTCCATAAATGGACCTTTGCAGCTTACATACCTTTTGAGAATCAATGGACTCAAAACCCTCAGGTTGTGTCATATACACATCCTTCACTAAATCACCATTTAGGAAGGCGGTCTTGACATCCATTTGTCATATCTCTTAATCGTAATAGGCTGCAATCGCAAGCAAAATCCTTATGGACTTAAGCATGGCTATGGGAGAAAAGGTTTCATCAAAGTCAACACCTTGCCTTTGCTTGTAACCTTTTGCAACTAGCCTTTCCTTATAGGTAATCACATTACCATCCATGTCTATCTTCCTCTTGAAGACCCATTTGCACCCAATGAGTTTTATCCCTTCAGGTGGATCAACCAAAGTCCATACTTGGTTGTCATACTTGAGTCCATTTCAGACTTCATGGCTTCAAGCCATCTCTTGGAGTCAATGTCACAAATTGCTTCCTCATAGTTAGTAGGCTCATCATCTTCTATAAGAAATCTATATCTCTCAGGAATATGATGTGTTCTACTAGATCTACGTAGCTGATGTGTACTTGGAGCTACCTGTTTCTCCATCATTTTTGATAGAGGCTCACATAAATGTTGCCTGAATGTGAGTTGAGTCTCCTGCTCAACTCCCAATGCATTTGATATTTGCTCCATGTCATCTAATCAGTCTGTGTCAATTTGTGGTTCTTGAGTTTCACTAATCTCAATATTTCTCCCACTGTCATTTCTTAGAAAAATCTCATTCTCTAGGAATATGGCATGCCTTAAGACAAAATCCTTTTGCTCGAGTGAATGGTAGAAGTAGTATCCTTTGGTTTCTTTAGGACATCCCATAAAATTACACTTGTCGGATCTAGCTCCCAGCTTGTCTGACTCATTACGCTTTACATAAGCGTAGCAACCCCAAATCCTTAGATGACTAAGGGTTGGTTTCTTTCCACACCATATCTCATAGGGAGTAGAACTGACCGACTTAGACGGAACTCGGTTTAGAGTGTATTCGGCTGTGTGTAGGGCATAACCCCAAAATATTTTTGAAAGATTTGCAAGGCTCATCATTGATCACACCATATCTAATAATGTGCGATTTCTCCTTTCTGATACACCATTACGCTGTGGCATACCAGGAGTCCACTAAGAGAGAAACCCATTCTCCTTCAAATATTCTAAGAACTCATGGCTTAAGTATTCCCCACCTCGATCTGATTGAAGTATCTTAATACTTTTGCCACTTTGTTTTTCTACCTTGGATCTGAATTCTTTAAACTTTTCAAAGGCTTCAGATTTGTGCTTCATCAGATATACATAACCATACCTGCGATGGTCATCTATAAATATGATGAAGTAAGAAAAACCTCCTATTGCTTGAATATTAATAGGACCACATTCATCCGAATGTACTAGTCCTAAACATTCAGTTGCTCGCTCACCCCTTTTAGTAAAGGATGACTTAGTCATTTTGCCACGTAAGCACAACTCATATTCCTCAAACGATTCCCAATCGAATGAGCCTAAGTAGCCATCCTTATGTAACTTGGTTAAACGTGTTTCATTTACATGGCCTAAACAACAATGCCATAGGAATGAGTTCTTAGAATTATTTGATTTTAATTTCTTAGTTTCTACATTGAGAATAGGGCATTGTAAATTCAAAACATAAATTCCGTTGAACATTTCAGCAGAACCAAAGAATATTTTATTTTTAAAAATTAAAATTCCTTTATTTTCAATTTCAAATGTATATCCATCATTTACAAGACATGAAACAAAAATAATATTCTTTGTTATGTTTGGAACATAGTTATTAAGCTCCATTACAAGCCCAGTGGGCAAAGACAAAGAACAAGATCCTATAGCTAAAGCAGCAACCTTTGCTCCATTTTCCATGCGCAAGATCACTTCATCTTTTTCAGCTTTCTACTGCTTCTTATCATCTGCATATTAATACAAATATGAGATCCATAACCGGTATCCAATACCCAAGTGGAATAAGAAGTAACAGAAGAAAATATCTCAATCATAAATATAACTGATGTAGAAGCATCTGTATGTTTCTTTTCTTTCAGGCTAGCCAGATAAGCCTTGCAGTTTCGCTTCCAGTGCCCTTCCTTGCCACAGAAGTGACACTTTCCCTTGGCTACTTTGTTTTTCTTAATGCCCTTATTTGGTTTAGTCGCCTTGGCCTTTTGGACCTTATTCTTCTTTGGCCGCTTCTTACGAGCACCAGAAGACTCCACGACCATAACGTGTCCCTTTTCTTTCTTAATATTGGGCTCGGCATTCATCAGCATATTCGCGAGCTAGGTAGAGATGTCTCTACTTGTTCATGTTGAAATTAAGAACAAACTGTGAATAGCTGGGAGGTAATGACTGTAGAACCAAGTCAATACTTAGTTCATGATCCATCACAAAACCAAATCGTGCCAACTTCTCAATCAGATTGATCATTTTTAGTACGTGGGCATCCACTGATGAATCCTCAGTCATTTTGCACTGAAACAACTCTTTAGAAGTTTGAAACCTCTCATATCGAGACTGTGCACCAAACAACTCTTGCAGGTGCATCAAAATCTTTTGAGCATTCATATGCTCATGCTGTTTCTGAAGATCAGGTGACATCGAGGCCAACATCAAACATGTGGCCATGTCTTCGGCATCTTTATACTGGTTGTATGCCACATGAACCTCAGTCGGAGCATCCGCTGGTGGGACCTCCGGTACAACCTCATCTAGGACAAAAGGAATTTTCTCAGATTGAAGAACGATCTTTACATTCCTTAGCCAATCAGGGAAGTTGAGTCCAGTCAATTTATTGGATTCTAAAATATTCCTAAGATTAATGTTTACACTCATGGTTTCTCTGATAACCTACATAAAATTAGAACGAGTCAATTACTATGAATACTAATCACCAACTTAATATGGTAATTCTAGATTTTTAATTAAGTTGGTTTCTCCACTATTTTATTAAGGTTAATAGCCCTCTCTATTAATCTTGAGAAATTAACATTCAATTTTCTTAGTGGGCTAGGATCCTCATTTGAATTACCTTGACCTTGGCTTTGGCACAACAAATCTCGGTAAGCCAAATTTGGTAGATTATCATCAATCACATCTAATGTGACTCCTAGATCATTTAGGGGACATTGCCTTATCAATTACATCCATATGTGATCACCCTAAAGTTTGCCTTAGATTAGACTAACCCTGACTTTGGCCAATTATGCCAGCTAATCTAGTTAAGTCAACCCATTGTTCCACATTCAACTCCTCATAAGTACACTCGACCTCGGCTTTGGCACAACAAATCTCGTGACCTAATGATTTTGTATATGTGAACAATGGAAGGCTTATGACTTAATTTTTGTGGAGGGATTTATCACATATAGGTCCCATCTACATCTACACCATTTGTACTATGCGAGGTTACATATCCTATATGTAGATTTTAGGTTAATCTCAATTAACCTTAATTTCATAAGATCCAATCTATGATTTGGGACTCCTAATCAAATTAGGATCCTGATCACTATCTAATTTAGGAACCCTAATTATATGACCAAATCAATTGCTACCATCATGATCAACCTTAATTGATTTAATCAATTAAGAGCTTTCCTTAACAATGGCTAGATCAGCTGATCAATGGGGTCCTATTTAGCATACCCTTCGATCCCATTGAATGGGTTTTCCCAGGCAGTGAACAAAGCAATTAAAAACCATGATCGAACCTTTCTAGACACCAATGTAGTTAAGCCCAATTGATTAGATCAATTATGGGATCATAGGATCAAACAATGACATGGTTAAGTCTAAGTTTCCTAATTCTTTATCATCTATTACATTTTATGATAACTATAGATAGTGATCTAGCTAGGGTGTTATGATTCAAATATTAGATTTTCTTATCATTTAATTATGTTTATGACATGACGGTTTCACATCCCATGTAAATCCTAATGTCTCTAACAAACCCTAATCATATTCTTGTCATGATAAGATTTAGATTCAAAATATAAGATTTTAAATTCCATATGATTACATTTAATCACAATCTTATCTTGATCCAAATATCCAAACTAAGTTTTCAATGTTCATTATCATAAGAATATCAAATCTTAATCATATCAATAATCATGTTAAAATTAAATCCTAAACATGATTTCTAGGATTTCAGCATATAGTATATATCATGCATAAATAATAATTACTATTTTAACATGATACATATATGATTAAATCTAAATTAATTATTGTTTATTATCATATAATGAACATGCATAAATCTAAATAATATTGTTTATCATCAAATAATAAATTTTATTATATTTTAGATTTATTATCAACATATGAAAACTCTTCATGATTTTAAGCATAATAAAAAAATCATATTATCAATCATATTGACTCAAGTATCCTATCAGATTAATAAATTTGTAGCCTAAGGAGGCTCTGATACCACTGTTAGGAATTATGTATACTTGATATGAATCAAATTCATAAAATATTGGAAGATAAAATATAAAATTCTCAAAAGCTCAGGATCCTTAGGAACAGATTCATTAAATCTCAAATAAAATCTAATTTTATTCATACATGAGTCCTTTATCGATGTAGATGAGGATGAAGCCGGTTAATCCTTTGCCACTAGCCATCCACGTGTCTGGCCTCTAACGGTGATTCATGCGAAGAAGATGAGATGAAGACCTCCAAGGTATGAAGATGACACTATGGGAGAGAGGGGTGCTAGCGCCTCTTGAATCCCCTTACAAAAATACAGAAGATATCTTTGAAGAAAGATCTATCTTTTTCTTCTTAGGCTCTTCTTCCTAGTAGGAAGGAACCATATTTATAGGGTGAAAAGAAAACGTTCCAAGGGAGAAGAAGAGACCTCTTTTCATGGTAATGTCATGGTAACGTTAATCCAAAGAAATAGAAGAAACTTCATTTTATGGTAACATCATGGTAACATTAATCCAAAGAAACAGAAGAAACTCCCATTTTAATGGTAACATCATGGTAACATTAATCCAAGAAAATAGAAGAAACTTCCATTCTCATGGTAACGTTAATCCAAGTGTCACAATCTCAGCCTTTGAAATTAGGAGTTGGTTATCTCATAACTACATGCCCCAATTTGTACGTGTTCATCATTGAACCGTAGAGATTCATCATGCCTCATCCCATGGGCATGATTCCATCTTCACATGGCTGAGATTGGCCATTCATACCCAAATAATTAGAGCCATTCATCACATGAATCAAGTCATATTTGGGTATCCAATTATTTGTTCATCATATGCACAAATAATTTCTCCTTAACATTCCTTCTACTATAATGGATCATATCCATTATTATTATGTCTTCTTTAAATTGGGTCTCACCCAATTATTTAATTGATCATATTATTTAAATTAAATCTAATTTAATTCTCATTTTAATTCATCCAAAATTCTTCTTAGTGCGTGTGACCCATTAAGCCCTTTAACATGTTGGCAATAATCATGTCCTAATCATAAACCCTATGAATGATTGGATAACTCTTTATCCAAGTCAACAACATGATTATAGATCATGAGAGGCCTCTAGCAAAGCATCATGACCACCCAATAGATAAAGGTTTTGTTGACGTGACCATCAACACCTGTCCATGAATGGTTACCGTATGATCAAATCCTTTCGTCACATATCTCAGACCAATTACTGGTATGGAGTGTGTCAACCCTGTAATTGATCTTTGTTTACTTGATCTTAGGAAAAATTGACTCATATGAATTAGAACTTCGAAATCATTTCAAATTCCAACTCAACCTTGCAAGGATTTAATAATCAATTTAATCTATCAAGTGACCATGGGATATAACCCTTTCTATTAAGGGAGACGAATCCTGTCTTGATCAAACACCATCTTCATGTGCTTCATGTCATACCAATCGACACCATATTTTTTATCTGTGGCTAGAGCGATGTTTGGATATCGTCAAAGCATGACATTCCATAATGCAATGAAGATCTCAAGTCAAAGGATCACTCACACCACCGTCATTAGAGATCAACCATCGACACTATATAGAATATCTATATGGATCTCTATATGGGTCATCCAATGCATCGTTACAATAATGAGCATCCACATACCTATCCAAGTATCTTCATACTTCAACTTGTGAAATCAGCTACTCACCCCAAGGGTGAGGATATGCAATATGTGCTAGTCTCACGATGTTCGATGGTGTCCAGTCCCATCTACACATCAACTAGGGAAGTTTAAAGAATCAAACCATAACGTGCAACTTGAATCTCACAATTTGTAATCTCTATTCGATGGTGTCCAGTCCCATGCACGGTTCACATTCTTTTGGACTTTATCTCATAGACATATATATCAAATATATTATAAAAGATATCTGGATAGATAAAGAAATTATTTTATTTGATTTGTCTTCATAGAATTCATATAGCATCCAATCCGATTGGATTTAGGGCATACACTAACAAATACCTCATCGACGGTACTATCCCTACTGACCCCACGGAGGCCAAGCTGCTCAAATGGTGAGCTCCTAAGTTTTTGCTACTCAACGGGTAGCTATACCGGAGGTCTATCTCTTAACCTCTCCTCAAGTGTGTTAGCCCTGCAGATGCTGACTATATCCTTCAAGAGATCTATGAAGGCACCTGTGGTTTAGAACTTGAAGTCATTGCCTAAGGAGCCTTGGAACTCTTTTCTCCTTCATATCAGATAACTTGAAAGAGATTCCGCTAATGCTTTTCTTTGAGATAAAAAGCCAAACTAGCATCATGATGAACATTAAAGGTTTTTCTCGAAGTCTCCCATAATACTTTTTTTTAAGAGCAAGAAGTCAAACTATTAGTATGCAGCACATTGTTTGGTTGAGCTAAGCATTCCTTCTTAGTTGATAAATGAAAGGTTGGATTTTAACATCAATAAGTAGGAATAATCTATAGAAACACTGAACAAAAGTGCTTAACTATGTTGACAAATTTTAAAAATTTTCACCAAGAAAATTTACTTTTACTTTAACCATAATTAGAGCTAAGCCATCCTCTTAATAAAATATTTTAATTCAAAATGCTAACATGGTGATTACTAATTAAATTGGTCTACATCCCATACGATAGATTGGGTCAGCTTAAGAATAATTCATGATGAAAAGTGAGGAGGAAGAAAAAGTGACACTTTTGCCAACAGTGAGGGATCTCTTCTCAAAGATGATATATCATCATTGATGAACTCATCTTGACTAAGTTGGTTACCTTTATATATGATAGCAACTATGGGCCTAAGACCAACTAGAAGAAGGGTATTGATAGATTTTATCAGTAGTGCCCATTTTTGTTTTAACTATATTTCTCAAATTATTGGTTATGGATCTTATTTAACCTTAAAATGTATGGCCTATGTCCTATTTAATTCTATAATATATAGTTCTCAAGTGTTCTATTTTTGTGCCATCTTTTAATGAAGTGAAATACTTATATGTTGAAACCATTTTTGTTTGGATTTAGTTACATAGAGTTTAGCAAGTAACATACCATGGTATAAGTGAGAGAAACTTGAATATAGCATAAAGAAACCATTCATTTCTATTGTGAAATAAAACAAAAATGGTTTTTAAGGATTGGTCAAGGAAAATGGTAGGGATCGCAGATGATCCTTATTGAATTTTTAATTGTTATAAATTGAGACATAACAAAGATAATACTTTAAAAAGGTTATCCCTATTCCAATCAAAAGTAGCTATAATTCTTGTCTATTCATAACTCTACTCAAATAAGAATTTTAAGATTTGCGGAACCTAGAGCAATTTATTTAAGATTTCTTAAATCCTATAATCGTAGGAGACTTAGTTCTTTTTAGGTAGTCCCTATTTTTGTTTTAACTGTATTTCTCAAATTCTTGATTATGGATCTTATTTAACTTTAAAATGTATGGCCTATGTCCTATTTAATTCTATGATATATAGTTATCAAGTATTCTAATTTTGTGATGTCTTTTAAACGAAGTGAAATACTTTTGTTGGAATAATTTTTGTTTGGATTTAGTTACATGGAGTTTAGCAAGCAACATATCATGGTATGTGTTGAGAGAAACTTGAATATATTATAAAAAGATACCATTCATTTCTATTGTGAAATTATAAAGCAAAATTGGTTTTGAGGATTGGTTGAGGAAAATCTAAAGCTTCTATCAAATTACTAAATTCGTATACCTACAAAAGTTCCTCATGGAGGAATTCTCCATCAGGAAAGGCCATTAAAACTATGCAAATAAATAAATAAATAAATAAGACCATCTTTAAGTCCAAAATCTAACAAACTTGTTCCTTTTCTAAATGTACCCATTAGGGAAAAATATATATTTTTACTACTTTTCATGTCTCCTAGGGAGACTCTTCTTAAATACGAATGCTGGTCTCATTCTTATCTCTGCAAGGACCAACTCTAATATCCCTTTGAAACACCAAATTAGATGTGGATCATATTGAATAATGAAGAAGGAAGTGAGCATATGAAATGGCTTTTGGTTAGTGGATTTTTTTTGTGTTGACTGGAACAAGGGAGATGAGCTCCCCAATTTATTAATAGTAGAAATATATACAATGAATTACAAGAGTAAGGAGAGAAGAGCTCAAAATAAGTTTTCAAAAGAGATTGTATATAATACCCAAAAACTAGTCTTATATTGAATAAAAAAATAAAGTACTTATAACTTAAGTTCACCTGCTATCGATTAACTTTTACTCAAACTTTTAGGGCCATATAGTTTCGACTCACTAATAGGTTAATTGGACCAACATGTGAGCTTGTGGATTACAAATGGTATCAGAGTTGACCGAGTATGCAGAAGTTGATGGGCATAAGGAAAGAGCTACCCTTAAGATGATAGTAGAGTCTCACCATGGCATGAAGTCATCCTTACAACACCAACAATGTGCCTCGAGGTAGATTTTGGCTAACTTATGGCATATGATGAGAATGTTGCATTATGAGAGGGTGATTGTAATACCTTAAAACTCATCCCCACATCGGATGGAAAAGAAAAGTTTAAAAACTTTTTAACTCAAGTTTGCTTACTATTACTTAACTTTCATTTAGTTTTTAGAACCACATAATTTCAGCCCACTAATAGATTAATTGAGCCAATAGGTGAGCTTAAGGTGTTATAAAGACCCAACAAAGATTTAAGATTACAATGAGTTCTCCCACTTTACCAATAGAATGCAGCTCCAAAAGTTAAAAGAAAACAAGTTCTTGTGAATAATGATAGATATAATGGGGGCCAGTATGGAAGTAAATACTTTAATATATTTTTTCTTTCTAAATGTGCCACTAGGTAGAAAGGATTGACTGATCCCAAGAAAGTTTTCAAAATTAAGGAATATGATTTTTCTTTCAGACACTCCATAAATCTTGGAGATTCCTAAGTTTTGAAGTGATATCATGAAGGCACTTATATAACTGGGACACCGTCTTAATGAGATTGTTGCAGAACAAACAACTTAAATTAATTGTTCATCCTTTCTTGGCTAGAATCTCGTATGTGAAGTCTATTACAGAAGGCTAAACAAGCAAAGATCTTATGCCTTCCATGGATAATGATGATGGAGAGAACGAGGTTAAGGCAAAGTATCGATAGAAAATAAATATTATAACAAACTTTCATCGATGGCAAAGCTTAGATTGTAGTTCCCTTTCATACTGCATGACATCTTTTACAAGTCTATAATCCATGACATAACCCTGATTTGCTTGACGACCTAAATCCATGAGTTTAATTGATCTGCAGACATTAATCTTAGATGAGAGTTTCTAGTTGCAATCGATCTTCCAAAGTCAGCAAAGACAGCCATGACATTCCTTTCCGCATCAAACCACTTCAAGCTGGGAATTCTAGCTCTGCTTTGAAGAACTCATAGCAAAGCTGGAGGTGCTGTGTGGTTGCAGTGGTAGTAAATGAAAGAATTGCCACCTACGAAGTTGCCGAGCACGATCGAAAAGTCATTCTTCCAGCAAGTTGACCTCCACTCCAGTGACAAAGAGGCTGCATTGAGCCCTTGGCCCAAGGAACTTAGGTTTGGGTGGTATGGAACAATATAAAACAATAGTGGTCACCATGGATGATAGTTTTGGCTTTGGTTTTGGTTTTCTCCTTACAATATAAAAAAAAATTTCACCATGGATGCCATACAATATAAAAAAATAGTGGTCACCATGGATGATAGTTTTGGTTTTGGTTTTGATTTTCTCCTAATAATATAAAAAAACAATGGTCACCATGGATGATAGTTTTAGCTTTGGTTTTGGTTTTCTCCTCGGATGAAGTGGCAAAAAGAAATATAAGAGGAGACCGGGGAAGGATTGTATGCAATATATCCTTCTAGAAAGTTTTAATCATGTATTCTATTTAATTATATAATTAATGTCCTATCTTCTCAAAAATTATAATCCCACATCCTATTTATTTATTGCATATTTTAAACGAAGTTATAATCTTCTTGCATTTGCTAAGGAGATAAATGTCCCATATCTAGCTATAGCAAATACTGATAATCTAGGGAGAGGCCATGGACATCATCACCCTCTCATAATCCATTAGATATTGTTCTTATCTATTTTAATTTTAAATGCAGATCCTTATCTGCTATTTAAAAATATGGCACTTTGATATTTGGTCAGATTATAAATAGGAAAAAAAGCTTTACAGTTCCTCATTTATGGTCAGATTGTTGAAGATTTTGTTTCCTTTATAGACATATGCACTGCACTTGCATTCAAATTTTGCTCTGTTTCCTTAACAAAACAAAACAAATAATTCATATGAGATGCTTAAGAGACTACATAGCAGTTGATGATGATATTTTAGCAATTCTTATACGATAATTGTTATCATATACAAAATCGGTTAAGACTTTGAATTAGGGATAAATGTCTGATTATTTTAATTTGATGATCACAAAACCTGTATTAAGCTTGCCGCCATTGATACTCATTATTCTTTTATAAGAATATCGGGGTTTATAAATATAATACATCAAACCATAGTTGTCAGATCCAGCTCGGACATTGACTCGACCAAGGGCTCGGGTCATTGAATCACTTGTTCAACCGTCGGATCTCCAATTAAACCATTGATCAATTATTTTATTAAAAAAATTTATATTAATAAAAACTAATTTTTAATAAAAAAAATTAAGGTTAACATGATAATAAAACTCATGGCTCCATTCGATTCAGGCTAGGCTAACCGGTTCATGGGTGAACCAGATGGGTTGACCAGATATAATTTGGTGATGTTTGTCTCCACTATGTGGCCAAAAGTTTCTAATTCTTCTTTAATTAGTTGTCTTTGAGTATTTCAATTAAATTTATGACTTAGATTTATGTAGATTTTTGGTACCGCTAAAGGTTATAATTGTATTTTTTAAGTATTTTCAAGTAAGGTAAAACTTTACTTTTTCAATATTTATAAAAATATCACTAAATTAATGTTGTGGATTATAATTTTTAATAATTTATCATGGATACAAGCAAAACATTATGTCTTGATTTTTTTAATATATTAAAATAATACTATGAAATATGAAAATAGTAGTAACTTTTGTAACAAAATGTAGCCTTTTATTTTAATAACATTTACGCCAAAGGAAAAAATATATAGCCATGTAACAATGCCATGCGAGAAGGAAGAAGTTTGTTATACGATTTTGGTCTTCAATTGGGGTATAATTTTTCTTAATCCAAATTATATCTAGAATAAAATGAAAATATTAAATTAGAAAATCCAGGCCTGATTCACTTTTCAAATTGGGTTCAATTTTTGACCTTGCTGGATTAAACGATTCGAGTTTGGCCTGACCGATTGAGTCAAGAACGGAATGGATCGGGGGTAGACTAAATCCATTTGCAACCCGATGCTCGTAAAAATTATTTTAAAAATATCCACTCATCATATCAACGCTCCACTTTCCATCATACATCCTCAGACGGTGGAGGGAGCAAGAAATACCGATGGACATCATCGATTAATTTTTACAAGGTTAAGGTAGAGAATAAGTGGAAAATAAATATTATAACAAACTTTCGTCGGTGGTAAAGCTTACATTGTACTAACATACTTCATAAAAGAAATTTTACAAGGCCATAATCCATAATATAAACCTAACATCCTTCATGACCTAAATCCATGAGCTTGAGTTGATCCACAGACGTTAACCTTTGACGAGATCTTTCACAGTCGCCGAAGACATTCATGACATCCCTCCATATATCAAACCACTCCAAAAGGGAATTCCAGCTCCGCTAGAAAGAACTCACATGGACATGGTGAGCAAGTTGAAGAAGAGGTTAGGTGCTGTTCATGAAGTAATAGTTTCTTAAGACTTGTCCTCCAGTACCTTTAATCGCCAACCTGTAATCTGAAGCTTCGAAAGCCATAAGGTGTACCAACTTTCACTATAACATGAAGTTAGAGGGCAGTGTGATCAGTTCTTCCCTCCATTGCAGGGCTCCAACAAGGTGACCTCTGCTGCCTTGCGACAAAGAGGATGCGTTGATCCCTCGGTCGCAAAGTGTCATGCCCCAGACGCAATATCGGCTAGGGTGACAAACCGCTGCGTGCCGGGCACGCAAGGCGTCACAAAATTTTTACACATAACACTATTATGTATATAACCAAGCCAAATTCATCACTGAATACTAAAAGTTTTGGGTTACAAACCCTTACACACCACAATAATAAAGTTTGGGCATCAAGCCCTACACATAAGTAATACTGGGGTTACAACAAAATAATGGGTCTTGTTTTATTTAATAGAAGATCCATCACCCCAACAATCCATCTTCAATCTCGTGGCTCTGACAAAAACATTGTAAGATTTTTATGAGCTTACACTCAATAAGTAAGCCACGTTATACAGTCAATTCATAGCATAACAATCTATAAGCACATAAATGATTTGCATGCTTAAACATTCCACAAATACTCAAACATGCAATGTAAGTAAACCCACTGTTTATACCCTCAATGGTAGCTGCAAATGTGTCCCACGGCCCTGCAATATCCCAATGGTGTACCAACAAGCATCCCCCTACTGAAAGGGTCCAGATACCAGGGTCACGCCATATCATAAACCACCAGAACACATACTCTATATGTGTGATGCCACCTCGAACCAAGCAGAACACATCCTCTAGATGTGTGATGCCACCTCATAGTAACTCAGAACACATCCTCTAGATGCGTGATGCCATCTCGGACCAAGCAGAACACATCCTCTAGATGTGTGAATGGCAGAACACATCCTCTAGACGTGTATGTGGCATAAATCATCAGAACACATCCTCTAGATGTGTGTGTGGCATAAATCATCAGAACACATCCTCTAGATGTGTGTGTGGCATGACATGATAAAGGAGAACCGCGGCGACACATAACAGTACCTCACATCATGCACTAACATATCAATAACATCTTTATATTGCATAAACAGTGGATTATACTTACTTAACAATTGCATGTAATATATCACATCAATGTCATAATAACTGCATCTCTCATGCATAGCATCCACATATGAAATCATTCTCAATCATAGCACATAAACAACAATGTATTCATAATATTCATCTACTTACAATTTAGCCAATATCCATAACAATTCTTCATGTCACAATATAATTCACAATTTAAATATTCATATAATGAATAAAATAATTTATTAAATACTGATAACTGGCTTACTTACCTCAGTACGCAATCCAACAGGTATATATCAGCTAGTCAGATGTCTGAGCACCTACAGGATCATTTTACACAATTAATTTATTAGAATAAGAATATTAAAATGACCCTTAGAATTCTACCCAGACTAGTTCACGGGCCCAACTTTGGGCTCGAATATCTCCGCTATACACACCCAATTGGGAAAGTAAAAATACCCAAGAAACTAGAATTAACCCAGATTCTAGCCATATAATTATTTCTCATTTTTGGCCCGATATAGGGCCCAAAATCCCTCCCCAAAAGGGCTCCAGGAACGGCCCAAAGGCCCTGAACCGGCCGGCCCAGCCGGCCCATTTCATCCCAACAACCCGATCCCCTGTTTCACCGAAACAGGGGACGGGTTCCATGCCGGCGGCCAGGGCCGCCGCCGGCCAAATTGAGGGCGGCCCGGCCGCCGGTGGCCGGGCCAGAGCCGGCCGCCGCCGCGGCCGGCCACCCTTTCTCCCTCTCTCTCAATTCTCTCTCTCTCTGTTTATCATCCGCACGGCTGCTTACTGTGCCGGCGCTTCTCCGGTGATTGGGGGCAGTCCGGCCACCGTTGGCCAGGAACCGCCGCCGCCGCGGCCAGCCACCTCCCCTCCTATCTCTTCAATTTCCCTCTCTCTCTATTTCTCTCTCACTATCCGCGCGGCACATTACTGTGCCGGCGGCACGGCCGGCCACCTTGGCCGGCCGGACCTCCACCGGACGCACGCCCGGCGCCGGTGGAGGTGGCAGCCAAGCTCAGGCCCGGCGAGGCGGCGAGCACGCCGCCGGGCCTGAACCAAGGATCGCCGGTCCTCTTCCCTCTCTTCCTCTCTCTCTTCTCTCTCTCTCTCTCTCTCTCTCTCTCTCTCTCAGAGGCCAGGGGAATACCTGAAGGAGACGGAAGCCAGGATGATGGAGGGAGTCTCCCTCCATCACATATTTAATCCCCTGTGCAACGCTTCGGTTTAAGGGGTCCGGGAAAACCGAAGCGCTTCGCTGAGAGCGAAGCGTCGGACAGCACAGGACCAAGTCCTGAACCTGGTTCACATGAACCGGGTACTACATCCTCCCCTCCTTATAAAAATTTTGGCCTCGAAATTGATACATGACCTCATAACTACGGATCAATCAAATTAATCAAAGGTCAACAATCTTAGATAGATAAATTACCTTCAAATAATTGTGGATACTTCGTTTTAATTTCTTCCTCCAGCTCCCAAGTAGCCTCCCTCTCAGAGTGATTATTCCACTGAACTTTGACATAAGGGATGGTACGCCGCCTCAGAATCTGATCCTTGCGGTCCACGATACGCACAGGATGTTCATATGATAAATCCTTCCTCAACTGAATAGGCTCATAAGCTATAACATGACTGGGGTCTGAAACATACTTCCTCAACATAGATACATGGAATACATTGTGAACACCAGATAAAATCGGAGGCAGTGCTAAGCTGTATGCAACCTCCCCAACTCTGCTCAAGATCTCAAAAGGTCCAATATAGCGTGGACTAAGCTTTCCTCTAATCCCGAATCTCATCACATCCTTGGTTGGTGATACCCTTAAGAAAACATGATCCCCAACCTGAAATTCTAACTCTCTCCTTCTGACGTCAGCATAACTCTTCTGCCTGCTCTGAGCTGTACGAAGACGCTCCCTGATCAAATGCACCTTGTCAACTGTCTGCTGGATCAGCTCAGGGCCTAGCAATTTCCTTTCCCCTACGTCATCCCAACATAAAGGAGATCTGCACCTCCTACCGTACAAAGCCTCAAATGGGGCCATCTGGATACTGGCTTGATAACTATTGTTATAAGCAAACTCCACCAAAGATAAGTGGTTATCCCAAGCCCCACCCAAGTCCATTACACAGGCGCGCAACATATCTTCTAGAATCTGTATGGTCCTCTCTGACTGCCCATCAGACTGGGGATGATAAGCCGTACTGAAGTTCAATTTGGTCCCCAAGGCTTTATGAAGGCTCTTCCAAAACTGTGATACAAATCTGGTATCCCGGTCAGATACAATAGAGACAGGAACACCATGGAGTCTCACAATCTGCTCCAAATACAAGCTAGCCAATCTGTCACTCGAGACTCCAACTCTGAAAGGTAGGAAATGAGCTGACTTTGTCAGTCTGTCCACAATAACCCAAACTGCATCATTACTCCTGGGAGTTTTGGGCAGACCAGTCACAAAATCCATAGTAATCTTTTCCCATTTCCACTGAGGAATCATCAAAGATTGAAGAGGTCCCGCAGGTTTTTGATGCTCGGCCTTCACCCGCTGACATACTAAGCACTTGGCCACAAACTGAGCAATATCCCTCTTCATCCCTTTCCACCAAAAATTCTCCTTTAAGTCTCTATACATTTTAGTACCACCAGGATGCACAGTATAGGGAGAGTAGTGAGCCTCCCTCAAAATCTCGGCTTTCAACTCCTCATTGCTAGGTACACAAAGTCTGCCTTCAAATCTCAGGGATCCATCATCCATTACATAAAATCCACTCTGATCTCCTGACTGAACAGCAACTTTAATTCTTTGAAGATCTGGATCTTCCATCTGGGAGGACTTAATTCTGTCAACAAGAGTCGGCTGAAGAATAAGTGCAGCAACAAGTCCATCAGACTGCTGTACTCTCAGTCCAATCTCCCCTCTCGAGGTCCTTCAGAATGTGAGGCTGGGAGGTAAGCATAGCAGCTAACTCAGAAGAGGTCTTCCTACTCAAAGCATCAGCAACATTAGCCTTCCCTGGATGATAATGTAGATTCAGATCATAGTCCTTCAGAAGTTCCAACCACCTCCTCTGCCTCAAATTGAGCTCCTTCTGTGTGAAGATATATTTTAGACTCTTATGGTCTGTATACACATCACACGACACCCATAGAGATAATGCCGCCAAATCTTCAAAGCAAAAACCACCGCAGCTAATTCCAGATCATGAGTAGGATAGTTCTGCTCATAAGGCTTCAGCTGTCTGGAAGCATAGGCTATCACCTTTCCATTCTGCATTAGAACACATCCCAATCCTTTCCGAGAGGCATCAGTATAAAGTGTAAAACCCTCAGATCCTGTCGGAAGAACAAGGATGGGAGCTGACACCAAACGCTGCTTTAACTCCTGAAAACTTTCCTCACACTCCTCTGACCAGTCAAACTTCACTCGTTTCTGGGTTAAACGAGTTAGGGGTAGAGCGATGCGAGAGAAGTCTTCCACAAATTTTCGATAATACCCGGCTAGCCCCAAGAAGCTTCTGACTTCAGCCACATTGGAAGGTCGGCTCCAGCTAATAATAGCTTCAATCTTCTTCGGGTCCACAGAAATGCCATCCACAGAAATTACGTGACCCAAGAAAGCTACTTGGTCCAACCAAAACTCACACTTCTGCAGCTTGGCATAAAGCTTCTTCTCCCGAAGAGTCTGAAGCACAATCCTCAAGTGATCCTCATGCTCCCTGAGACTCTTAGAATAGATCAAAATATCATCAATAAATACAACCACAAACTGATCCAAGTATGGCCTAAATATTCTGTTCATCAAATCCATGAACGCTGCCGGGGCATTAGTCAAACCAAACGGCATCACCAAAAACTCATAATGGCCATATCTAGTTCTGAAAGCTGTCTTAGGCACATCCCCATCCTTGACTTTAAGCTGATGATAACCTGACCTGAGATCAATCTTAGAGAATACCCGGGCTCCTTGAAGTTGGTCAAACAAGTCATCAATCCTCGGCAAAGGGTACTTATTTCGCACTGTCACCTTGTTGATTTCCCGGTAATCAATGCATAGCCGAAGACTGCCATCCTTCTTCTTAACAAATAGAACTGGAGCACCCCAAGGAGAAGCACTAGGCCTGATAAATCCCCGATCTAGGAGTTCCTGCAATTGGTCCTTCAACTCTTTTAGCTCAGCCGGGGCCATACGATAAGGGGCCTTGGATATAGGTCCAGTTCCAGGAATCAAATCAATGGAGAACTCAACCTCCCGGTCAGGGGGCAACTCCGATAATTCATCCGGAAAGACATCAGGGAATTCTCTAGCTATAGGAATATCCTCCAACTTGGCCTCTTTCTTTTGAAGATCATTAATAACAGCAAGAAATCCTTGGCCACCACTCCTCAGATACTTTTCAGCCTGTAGTGCCGAAATAAACACTGAGGCTAGAAGTTTCTGGCCACCAGTAAAACTAAATTCGGGCTGACAAGGAATTTTGAAGTTGACGATCTTCCTGAAACAGTCTACAGAAGCATGATAGGAAGCTAACCAATCCATGCCAAGGATAACATCAAAGAATTTCAGTGGAAGGACAATAAGATTGGCATTCAGCTTCCTATCCTCAATGATAATCAAGCAGGATTTGCATACAGTATCAACTTTCATAGTATCACCATTTGGAAAGGCAATGTGTAACTCATGGTCTAGAGATTCAGGTGTCAATGATGCATTCTTGCCAAGGTAGGTGTCAGATATAAACGAATGCGTGGCACCCGGATCAATTAGAGTCTGAGCATAATCATTGCCTATCTTAATCATTCCTGGACGTAAATGAAATTTCATTTTAACAATAAGAATATAATGTCCTAACTAATTATTAATGCATTGCACAGGATAAGAATGTAATGCTAGATGTGAAATATTGATATACCTGTCACCACAGAATTAGAAGCGGCAGCATCCTGCTGAGTGAGAGCGAAGACCCTTCCCTGAGTCCTCGGTGGTTGCTGCTGCTGCTGATCGTCCCTTGACTGGAAGATGGCTGCTGGTTCTTTCGAAGGGGACATGTGGCTATCTTATGGCAGTCTTTCCACAGGAGAAACAGGCACCAGACACTCCACGGCAAGGTCTCCCCGGGTGGAAATTCCCACAGCGAAAGCAGCGAGCCTCTCTATTCGGTTGTCCTCCTGGGGCCTGGGTGCACCTCTCTTCTTGGCCTGAGCTGGGGGTTGGCTAGAATTATGCCCTTTCCTCTTCTTCTGCTGCTCCCAATCCCTCTGAACCGTATTCATATCTCTCTCAATTACTAAGGCCTTATTTACCACGGCACTGTAAGTGTGAAGCTCAAATGCGTTGACCGCCTGCATCAGTCTGGGTCGAAGTCCCTCCGTGAATCGGGTGATCTTGGCCATTTCATTAGATACTATACTTGGAGCAAAACGGGCCAACCTGGTGAATTCAGCTTCATATTGGGCCACCGAAAGATTCCTTTGCTCCAACTTAAGAAATTCTGATTCCATCCTCCTCTGCATACTCCTGGGAAAGTACTTGTCGAAGAATGCCTCCTTAAACTGTCCCAAGAAATAGTCTGACCACCCCGACGCTGCTCCTCTACTAACCACCAGTCATAAGCCTCCCCTTGGAGAAGATAAGTAGCAAATCTGATCCTCTCCATCTCCTGACTACCATGGGCCATAAAAGCCTTCTCCATATCTCGCACCCATCTCTCAGCATCAATAGGGTTGCTTGAACCAGAGAAAGGAGCAGGGGCAAACTTCTTGAAATCTGCAAAGCTACGGCCGTCCCCACCCAGGATTGAGATAAAGCAGACTGGGTCGGCGGTGCTGATTGAGTGGGTAAGGTTGGCTGCAACTGCGGAACAGGAAGGGTAGGCTGAGTCGGAGCAGAAGGGGGTGCAGACTGAGCGGTCAAAGCCTGCTGGATCTGATGCTGCATGTCCCGCATAGACTGCGCCATACCCGAGAGAGCTTGAAGCATCTCGGACTGGAATCGCTGGTGATCAGTCCCTACTGGGTTGGCAGGGGCCGACCTCCAGTAGTTCCTTGACCCACCGGCTGATCAGCATTACCGGCCTGAGAGTCCTCCTCATATTGTTGGCTCCTAGTACGGCGAGCCATAACTATTTCCTGTTAAATTAGTTGTGGTTAATATCATCATAAGCTAAAGTGTCAGGTTTCTCTAAGTATAATGTCATCAAAATATGTTCTCTACGTGTTATCATGTCAATATGTCTGTGTCCCTAGGGTCATAACCTAGCTCTGATACCACTAAAGCTGTCACGCCCCAGACCCAAATATCGGGCTAGGGTGACAACCCGCCGCGTGCCGGGCACGCAAGGCGTCACAAAATTTTTCACACATAACACTATTATATAAACCAAGCCAAATACATCACTGAATACTAAAAGTTTTGGGTTACAAACCCTTACACACCACAATAATAAAGTTTGGGCATCAAGCCCTACACATAAGTAATACTGGGGTTACAACAAAATAATGGGTCTTGTTTTATTTAATAGAAGATCCATCACCCCAACAATCCATCTTCAATCTCGTGGCTCTGACAAAAACATTGTAAGATTTTTATGAGCTTACACTCAATAAGTAAGCCACGTTATACAGTCAATTCATAGCATAACAATCATAAGCACATAAATGATTTGCATGCTTAAACATTCCACAAATACTCAAACATGCAATGTAAGTAAACCCACTGTTTATACTCTCAATGGTAGCTGCAAATGTGACCCACGGCCCTGCAATATCCCAATAGTGTACCAACAAGCATCCCCCTACTGAAAGGGTCCAGATACCAGGGTCACGCCATATCATAAACCACCAGAACACATACTCTATATGTGTGATGCCACCTCGAACCAAGCAGAACACATCCTCTAGATGTGTGATGCCACCTCATAGTAACTCAGAACACATCCTCTAGATGCGTGATGCCATCTCGGACCAAGCAGAACACATCCTCTAGATGTGAATGGCAGAACACATCCTCTAGACGTGTATGTGGCATAAATCATCAGAACACATCCTCTAGATGTGTGTGGCATAAATCATCAGAACACATCCTCTAGATGTGTGTGTGGCATGACATGATAAAGGAGAACCGCGGCGACACATAACAGTACCTCACATCATGCACTAACATATCAATAACATCTTTATATTGCATAAACAGTGGATTATACTTACTTAACAATTGCATGTAATATATCACATCAATGTCATAATAACTGCATCTCTCATGCATAGCATCCACATATGAAATCATTCTCAATCATAGCACATAAACAACAATGTATTCATAATATTCATCTACTTACAATTTAGCCAATATCCATAACAATTCTTCATGTCACAATATAATTCATAATTTAAATATTCATATAATGAATAAAATAATTTATTAAATACTGATAACTGGCTTACTTACCTCAGTACGCAATCCAACAGGTATATATCAGCTAGTCAGATGTCTGAGCACCTACAGGATCATTTTACACAATTAATTTATTAGAATAAGAATATTAAAATGACCCTTAGAATTCTACCCAGACTAGTTCACGGGCCCAACTTTGGGCTCGAATATCTCCCACTATACACACCCAATTGGGAAAGTAAAAATACCCCAAGAAACTAGAATTAACCCAGATTCTAGCCATATAATTATTTCTCATTTTGGCCCGTTACGGGCCCAAAATCCCTCCCCAAAAGGGCTCCAGGCACGGCCCAAAGGCCCTGAACCGGCCGGCCCAGCCGGCCCATTTCATCCCAACCAACCCGATCCCCTGTTTCACCGAACAGGGGACGGGTCCATGCCGGCGGCCAGGGCCGCCGCCGGCCAAATTGAGGGCGGCCCGGCCGCCGGTGGCCGGGCCAGAGCCGGCCGCCGCCGGCCGGCCACCCTTTCCTCCCCTCTCTCTCAATCTCTCTCTCTCCATCCGCACGGCGTGCCGAATTTCGGCCACCGTTGGCTTCCGCCGGCACATTACTGTGCCGGCGGCACGGCCGGCCACCTTGGCCGGCCGGACCTCCACCGGACGCACGCCCGGCGCGGTGGAGGTGGCAGGCCGGAGCTCAGGCCCGGCGAGGCGGCGAGCACGCCGCCGGGCCCGAACCAAGCGGAAGCCGGGCTTCCGCCACAGCACGAGAGAGGGGCCGATTGGCCCTCTCTCTCTTCTCTCTCTCCACCACCACCCCGCCGGACACCTCCCCCGGTGCCGGCGGGGTCGCCGGCCGAAGCTCAGGCCCGGCGAGGCGGCGAGCACGCCGCCGGGCCTGAACCAAGGATCGGCCGATCCAAGCCTCTTCCCTCTCTTCCTCTCTCTCTCTCTCATGCTCTCTCTCTCTCTCTCTCTCTCTCAGAGGCCAGGGAATACCTGAAGGAGACGGAAGCCAGGATGATGGAAGGGAGTCTCCCTCCATCACATATTTAATCCCCTGCGTAACGCTTCGGTTTAAGGGGTCCGGAAAACTGAAGCGCTTCGCTGAGAGCGAAGCGTCGGACAGCACAGGACCAAGTCCTGAACCTGGTTCACATGAACCGGGTACTACACAAAGTATTTAGGTATGGATGGTATGGAACAATATAAAAAAATAGTAGTCACCATGGATGATGGTTTTTGTTTTCGTTTTCTCATCGGATAAGAGTGGCAGAAACAAAACAAAATAGGAGGAGAGGGGTCAGATGGTACAGAAGATATGAGAATGAGGAGGAGGAGAGAACATGAATGCCAACCTCATCCCTATATGGCCTTTTATGGAGGCCGGTGTCTTTCTGGAACCTTCAGTCCATCCTATTTAATTATGTTTCTCTCGAATCTTCTCATCCTGCGTCCCATTCATTTTCTCCTTCCCAAACGTTTTAATCCCGATCGCATTTAATTTGGTAACGGTCGTTTAAGTGGAAAATAAATATTATAACAAACTTTCATCAGCGAAAAGCTTACATTGTTCTTCCCTTTCATACTGCATTAAAAAAAAAAATTATAAGGCCATAATCCATAATATAAACCTGATTTCCTTCATTGTTCTTCGAAGGTTGCCGAAGATGCTCATGAAATTCCGGTTCCGCTACGAAGGACTCATAGCGAAGCTGAAGGTGCCGTGCGGTTAGGGTGGTGGTTGAAAAAGAAGTGCCACCTTTGGAGACGGCGAGAAACAAGCGGAGCCTCCAAAGAACCAAAGCAACAAGCTGCTTGTTCCCATGCTATAATATGAAGATAGAGAGCAGCATGTCCAGTCGTTCCTCCAATGCAGAACTCCACCAAGGCGATCTCCACCATCTGGCAAGAAAGAGTCTGCCTCGAACCCCGGTCACAAGATATTTAGGTATGGATGGTATTGGAACAACAGATTGACCCACAACCCAAATGTTAAGCCGGTTCAATGTCCGGTCCAATTTTCAAAACATTGTTTATAACCCTTTTTCTCGATGGTTCTTCTCAGTGTCGTAGCTTATGACTGTTGTTCCTTCTCGAGCCATCTATTCTGTTTCTATTGCTGCCAAATCACTCCTGGAAGTCGGGTGAGAAACAAGCTTCCTGTAGCTTCACAGGAATTATGGGACCGCCTCCTTCAGCTAGAAACCTACAAGAAAAGTCTCAGGCTGATGGTTCCGGCGGGGACCCTCCGACGTTCAAGTCAGTGATTTGAAGAATAGGGATTTTAGATGAAAAGAGTAGAGATTCGTCCCCTCCCTCATGGGGGTCGGGGTTCTGGAGTCCCTCTTACCCTTTGTATATTAGCTATCGAATCCCAGCTTACATTAGGATCGGTTCCGTAAGCGGCCATGGATGCACAGTTGCTAAGCATACATCGTAAATATCGACAACTACATAATACATTGGTAACTACCCATGATTTTGGTAAAACAGATTAGCAAGCTATGCGGCAGTTAGTATTTCAAATCATTGAGTCCGGTATCCGAAGTTGGCTCCGCGACACTAGGTTGAGAATATGCAATACAAAGTACTAAGGCCGAGACCAGGGACCGAGGTGAGGCCGAGGCCGAAGTTGGAAGCCGAGGCCAAGGATTGAGGCCGAGGCCAAAGCCGGGGGCCGAGGCGGGGCTGAGGCCAACACTGGGGGCCGAGGCCAAAGCTAGGGGCCGAGGCCGAAGCTGGGGGCAGAGGCGAGGCCAAGGCCGAAGTTGGAGGCCGAGGCTGGGGCCGAGGCGAGGCTGAAGCCAATAGATGCCAATGCTGGAACCGAGCTATTAAATTATCATCTGGCTCCGAGATTTATGCAGGGTGTTATGCTACCGTCCAAGGAAGTGATTAGCCACATCAGATGTCCCCCCACCCCTGAGATGGGCGAGCGTATAGTTGCCAGTGAAAGGGGTGTCAGTATCCACCGGATGGCTGATCTCTGTGCCATCATTTCGCCCGTTCGGGCCATTAGGATTGGGTAGGATTTTCCTCGGGCGAGGAGCTGCAAAAAGGTAGGCGCTATCATTGCGGTGAGATCACAGCTGTCCCCTCATTGGCGGTGTTTTTAGTGTTTCATGCGTTGGGTGGTTGCCGAAGCGATTTCCAATGGTGAGCGGACACATGGCCAAATCAGAGACAGACAGGATGATTTGAAACGGGGGTATAAAGGGGGAAGTCATCCCTGTCCTTTGTTTTTTACCTTTTTTGCGTTCTACTCCCTCACCTTGATTCTGCAAATGCCTGTTCATCTCCCATCTTCATTTTTTCCTCCCGAGCTCTCTCCTCTTAATCTTGGTTCAAGTTCTTCAGGTTAGTCCTCATGGCTTCTTCACTTTCTTGTTCTCTTTCCGATTTCAAGGGTTATACCCCCGTTCCTTCACAACATTCCTCTTCCCCAACGCCTAGCTGGTCTTCTTCATCCTCCAATCATGTTCCTTTGGAACAGCGGCGAGCAGCCGGACGATCCTTGGCTGGGATTTGTTCGGCCGCCAGACGGGCCCCAATCTGGCGCCATCCAGCCAACGCTGGTTCATCCTCAGCTGCTAAGGAATCCTCTGAATGGACTGCCTCCACCATGATGGCTCAAGACAATGTAAACCTTAGGGCCAAGTATAATTTTCCCGCCGACACACGTTTGTCTTGTCCCGCTCCTGATGACAGGGTGACTTCTTCTCGTCCCGAGAGGGTTGCCTTGTACGGAGCTTTCTTTAAGGTGGGGTTTTGGCTACCCCTTCATCCCTTCATCCTCAACCTCTTTGATAGGTACTCCTTGGCACCCGTGCAGTTAGTCCCAAATTCCATTCGGACCATCATCGGCTTCCTAGTACTTTATCATTTTTAGGGAATAGAGGCTAGGATCTCCTTGTTCCGTAGCTTCTACACCCTCTGCAAGCAAGCAGGGTGGTGGTCCTTCACCCCTAGACCCACTAGGGCTCTTAAACTATACCTTCCCACATCCATCAAGGGGTGGAAGGATAGGTTCTTTTTTGCTGACGTCAAGGGGGTGAGTGGAATCTGGGGAACACCCAATACTGATGCAAATAGGGATTCTTCCATACTCCCAAGGGATCAAATGGCATTTGGACAGCTTCTGACTGCCGACATCCCTTGGTGCAACTAGCTTTTAGCCGAAGAGAACCTCCAACTTGCCGGCCTTATTCCATAAGGTGGTGAGTAGCCAATTCACTCACCTCATCCCTTTTACCTTTTCATCTTTCCTTGTCTCTCTCTCTCTTTTTTTTTCAATGTCTAGTTGCTGTGTAGGTGTCTTGCCTTTGCTTGAGGAGGTGAGGAAGGCAGCGCTGAAGCAAGAGAGCTGGGGTGAATGGGGCCCCTCATGAGAAGAAAGCTATAGCCAAAGCGGCCAGGAAAAAGACCAGGGTTGAAAAGGCCAAAGAGAAAATTGCAGGGGATGACAAGCAAAGGAAAAGGCCTCGATCACCATCACCAGCACGGTCTCGATCTACAACACCACTCTCCTGTCAGCCTCAGATGGAGAGGGAAGCGGATATCAACCTCACGGTCGAAACACCACCGGAGGAACAAAGGGTGGACGTGCCGTTGCCACAACCGACCATGCCAGATGCGGGGGCCATCGAGCCAACCCCCGACCCCATCCCCGAGGCCGCCAAAGCAAAAGTGGAAATAGAGCCTCCCAGGGTAGAGGTGACAGATGAGGAGCCCCCAAGGGTAGAAGCGACAAATGAGGAGCCCCCTAGGGCCGTGGAAGAGGAGGGGACTTCAGTCCCTGACATACCACTGGCTTTAGAATAGGCCACTGAAGATGAAGCCGTCTTATCTTTCAAGGCCCTCCTCGAGCACGAGGGGTGCTAGGCGTAGCGGACAATGGCACCAGTGTCCCTGCCTGAGCTCCGGGGAGTCCTCGAGGAGCATAGGGCTTCCTCTTTCTTTCGAGAAGCCTTTGTGGTTCATCTTTGGGTATGTATTCAAGCTCTTAAATCAACTTGACATCTGGAATGATTTCTAATAGTAACTTTCGCATGCAGGCAGTGAATTCTTTGGCTGCCTTGAAGAGCGCCCTCTCCCAGACAAAAGCTGCACTTGGCCGATCACAGAGGGAGACCCAACAATCCAACATCCGTGCAGAAGAAGCAGAGAAGGCTCTAAAATCTATCTTGTCTGAGATGGCCGAAGATGAAGCCCGAGTGAAAAGGGCCGAAGAGGCTCTTGAAGTGGCCATAATCGGGGGTCGAGCCCAAGTGGAGAGAGCTGAGAGGGCTCGAGATGCAGCCATAGCGGCCGGTCGGGCCTACACCGAGAAGGCCGAGAAAGCCTTGGAAATGGCACGGGTGACCGAAGAAGGTCGTAAGCATATGGAGACGCAGCTGCTCGTATGTCGGAGTAGCCTGGAGATCGCCAATACATTAAGGAGCGCAGCCGAGGAGCGGGCGGAGAATGCTGAAGAAATAGCCCGAAGCTCTGACATGCAAGTTATTGAAATGAGGACAGTGGTGGCGGCGGCAAGACTGAAGTTGCTGAAATGAAGGCAGCGGTGGTAGCGGCAAAGGCTGAAGCTGCCAAGGCCGTTGAAGATTTTTGCCAATCCACCAGCTACAGAGAGGAGCTGGCTAAGGCCACTACTTTTGTTTACAATGCGGGTTTCCAGGACTACAAGGACAAAGCGAAAAAGGTCTGTAGCCTCGAAGATCTGGACAACCTGGACTTGGAAGAGAATACGGAGGGCACATCATCAGAAAACCATTCCCCCATCCGTAGCCCATCAGCCGAACCTTGAACAGTTAATACTTTTTACTTTGTTTTATTGTACAAGGTCCGACTTGGATCAGCAATTTTGTAAACTCTTGCTTATTAATGAAAAAACACTTTTGATCCAAGCTTTCATTTAATTTGCACTGTAGCCAGCAAGTTTTCTAGTGGATAGGATAACGCGAATAGGCCAGTGTGAGTCCATTCTAGAGAATAGTTGAGGCCGAGGCTGTAGGCAAGTGTAGTTAGGTTTTGGATGACTGTTAAAGCAACTAGAGTAGAGAACCCATCCTTGGCCCTAGGCCGATACAAAGGCTAGGAGTGCCAAGGGAGTAACGCACCGATGCAAAGTCGGTTAAGGGAAGGCACTGTGTTATAGAGTACCCGTAGCTTAGCTTGAGAACCGGTACGGAGTCCGATGAGAATGCCGAAACGAAACCAAGCAGAGCGCTAATGCGGGGGACCAATGTGCTGACATGGAATCAGACCGTGCTGACGCAGAGTTGGGCTTCAGGTGCCGACGCGGAGTTAGGCTTTAGGTGCCGATGCGAAGTTGAGCTTCAGATGCTGATGCGGAGCTGGGCTTCAGGTGCCGACGCAGAGTCGGGCTTCAAGTGCCAACGCGAGCCGGGCTTCAAGTGCCACGCGAAGCCGGGCTTCAGATGCCGACGCGAAGCCAGGCTTCAGGTGCCGACGAAGCCAGGCTTCAGGTGCTAACGCGGAGTTGGGTTTTAGGTGAAGCGAAATTGTTCAGACATTTTCGTTAGTAGAAAAGGAATAGTACTCTAGCAGACATGCTCAAACTAAAGGCATTAGCAAACTATTGATACTACCAACGTAGGTTGTCTGCATTTCAAGTGCGAGGGAGAGGCTTCCCGTCTACCCCTTCGATCCGGTATGCTCCACGATGAAGTACATAGGTGACTCGATAGGGCCCTTCCTAGTAGGGAGATAGTTTTCCCCCTTCTATAGGTATGGAGACTTTGGCTCGTCTGAGGACTAGGTCACCAAGGAGGAACATTCTAGGACGAACTCGAGCATTGTAATATTTTGTGACTCTCTGTTGGTAGGAGGCCATCCTGAATTGTGCTTGATCACGGAGTTCATCAACAAGGTCGAGATTGGCTCTCAACTGATTGGGGTTGTTATCCTCATCATACGACTGCGTCCGGGGACTTGGGATGCCAATCTTCACTGGAATGACTGCTTCCGATCCAAACACGAGACTAAAAGGAGTTTCCTCAATGGGGTTTGGGCATCATGTGGTATGCCCACATCACGTTCGGGAGTTCCTTTACCCAACTTCCTTTGAAGTCATCCAGACATATCCTAAGCCCTTGAAGGATTATCCGATTTGTCACTTCTGCCGCTCCGTTTGTCTGGATATGACCGACAGAGGTGAACCTTTGACATATTCCTAGTTTGGCGTAGAACTCTTTGAAAGGAGCATTGTCAAACTGGCACCCGTTGTCGGTAACAAGTGTGTGGGGTAGTCCGAACCGACAAATAACAGACTTCCAAAAGAAGTTCCTCACCTTGACTTCAGTAATCATAGCCAGCACTTCGGCCTCCACCCATGTGGTGAAGTGGTCGATGGAAACGAGCAAAAACATCCACTGACCAGAAGCTGGAGGGAATGGCCCTAGAATATCCATTCTCCATTGGGCGAATGGCCATGGAGCCGACAGGGGGCTCAGTTGAGATGTCAGCAGCCACTGGATATTAGCATACCTGACAGCTATCGCACTTCCAAACCAGCTCGGCTGCGTCTTCCTGCATGGCGGGCCAGTAATAGCCTTGGCGTAAGGCCTTGTGTGACAGCGCTCTACCCCCTAAGTGGTTTCCGAAAATACCTTCATGGATCTCCCGGAGGACGTAGTCGGTGTCTGCAGGACCAACACATCTGAGAAGGGGATGAGAGAAAGATCTTTGGTACAGTTGCCCATCGAACATCAGGAATTGTGTACTCGCCACTTGAATAGCTTGGCTTTGGCGAGGTTGGCTGGGAGGATGCCAGTGGTGAAGTATTGGATGTAAACATCCATTCAGGAGGGCTCTTGTCGAACTGGCATGGATTCTTCAACTGCGTCGATGCTTGGGGCTTCCAGATGTTCTACGTAGGTTCTTCCCAAAGTCCCATCCACTGAGGTGGCTAGTTGGGACAAAGCATCAGCTCTGGCATTCTCTCCCTGGGGGATGTAGCTGACGCTGAAGTGAGACAAGGGAGAGACTTGTGACTGCACCATACTTAGGTAACGAAACATAGTGGGATCCCATGCCTCATATTACCCCTTAATCTGGCCGAAGACTAATTGGGAGTCAGTGAAAACTCTAAGGCGTTTCACCCCGAGCTCGCGAGCTAGTCTTACTCTTGACAGTAGGGCTTCATACTCGACTTGATTGTTGGTAGCTGGGAAAAGGAAACAGAGGGCGTACTCGGTCACCACTCCATCCAGGCTAGCCAGAATGAGGCCCGCTCTGCTTTCTTGGGAGTTTGATGCTCTGTCTACATGAAGGAGCCAGTCATTCCCTCTCTCTCGGCTTTGGCATCCGAGGGGTTTGCATGGGATTCTTCCATTTGCTCTTCTGCCCAAGTGTACTCGACCAGAAAGTCCGCTAAGACTTGAGACTTCATAGCTGACCTGGGTTGGAACGACAGGTTGAACTCTCATAGCTTGAGCACCCACTTTGCCAGCCGGCCAGAGGTATCAGGACAAGAAAGGATCGCCTTGAGCGGTTGGTCTGTGACCACCATGATCGGGTGAGCTTGAAAATAGGGCCTGAGGCATTGGGCAGAGACGATCAATGCGAAAATGATCTTCTCAACTCTTGAATATCTAGTCTCAACCTCATGGAGCACCTTGCTGGTGTAATACACTGGCTTTTGTGTCCCGTTGGTGTCCATGCGAACAAGCATGGAGCTGACGGCTTCAAGAGAATCCAAAGGTACAGAAGGAGTTCTTCCTCACCCCTTGGTTTAGACAACAGTGGCGGGGTGGACAGGAACTCTTTTAACCCATCGAAGGTCTCCTTGCACTCTCTCATCCATTCGAAGCCATTGACTTTGCGTAGAGCCTTGAAAAAAGGTAGACATCTCTCTGTGGACTTGGATAGAAAATGGCTCAGGGCCGCTACCCTTCCGGTCAAGCGCTGCACTTCCTTCTTGTTGGTGGGAGATCTCATGTCCAAGATGGCTCGGACCTTATCAGGGTTCACCTCGATTCCTCGCTGTGTCACCATAAAACCCAAGAATTTGTTGGCTATCACCCAAAGGTGCACTTGCGAGGGTTCAGCCTCATCTGGTACTGGCGGAGGTTGCCGAAGGTCTCCGTCAGGTTGGCAATGTGGTCGGTGGCATGGATACTTTTGGTTAGCATGTTGTCCATGTACACCTCCATGTTGCATCCGATCTGATTCTCGAAGACTTTATTCATTAGCCTTTGGTAAGTGGCCCCCGCGTTCTTTAGTCTGAACGGCATCACCTTATAGCAGTATATCCCCTTCTTGGTTATGAATGAGGTAGCTTCCTCGTATGCCAGATTCATCTTAATCTGGTTGTACCCAGAGAAGGCGTTCATGAAGCTAAGGGTCTCGTGACTGGACGTAGCGTCCACTAGCTAGTCAATCCGAGGCAAGGAGAAGCTGTCCTTGGGGCATGCTTTATTGAGGTCAGTGAAATCTACACACATCCTCCAACTCCTGTTGGCCTTGCGGACCATCACGGCGTTAGCCAATCAGTTGGAGTAGTGAACTTCCCGAATGTGACCTGCAGCCTTCAGCTTGCGGATCTCTTCGTCAATGGCCTTTTGCCTATCTGAGGTGAAGCTTCTCTTCTTCTATCGGACAGAACGACATTCCAACTTGATGTTGAGCCGATGAGTGATTATCTCCTCAGGGATGCCTGACATATCAGATGATGACCATGCAAAGATGTCGGAGTTGGCACGCAGGAAAACAAGGAGCTGATCATGCGCCTCCTCCAGAAGTAGTGCTCCAACCTGGATGGTTCTCGTCGGGTCCTCCCCTAAGGGGAAGGTCAGCAGGTGTTCGGCTGGCTCTCCCCTCCTCTCCAAGTCTCGGGGGTCGGGCGGTTTGGGTGTTGTTGCCGACACCATCCCTTGTGGACTGGGGGCTAAGTGGTAGCAGAGCGGTAATGGGTTCTGTTCTCCCCTCATCTCCCCAACTCTTTCGTTGGTGGGGCACTTTACAAGTAATCTTTTGGTGGAGATAACAGCATCCAGCAGGTTCAAATTAGGTCTCCCCAAAATAGCGTTGTAAGCCAGTGGGACCCGAACCACCAGGAAGTTCATGAGAATCGTGCTCTGACGTGGTGGAGTCCCAGCGGTAACAGGGAGGGTGACTTCCCCCTCAACCATGACGGAGTCTCCAGTGAAACCCATCAAGGGAGTGGTGACGGGTCGAAGAGAACTTTTAGGCAAATTCATTCTAACAAAAGCATCGTAACTCAAAACATCTATTGAAATTCCACTGTCAACCAAAATCTGTTTTACAGGGTGCTTCGCAATCATCATAGACACAACGATGCTATCATCATGTTTGTTGACTACCCCTTCTAGATCCCTTTTTGAGAAGGGAATTATAGAGTCTTCTCCCTCCTCTCGCTGTCTTTTAGGACTGCTGCTTGCCTCCCAGGATATCATGGCTACCGTCTTCTCCGTTGTGGCATTGTCCACGCCAATCTGAGGCGCGAGAGGTGTCGATGGGCCCGGGGCAGCTGTGTTACCTCTCCGGATGAACTTGCCTAGATGGCCTTGTTGGATGAGATCTTCGATAGCCTTCTTCAACAGATGACAGTCTTCAGTATCGTGGCCACAGTCTCTGTGATATAGGCAGTAGAGTTCCTTATTGCAGAGGACCCCAGGCCTCATGGGAGGGGAATGCCGGAGGTAGGGCTCGTCCTCAATCTCCAACAGAATGTGGGATATAGGTGTAGAAAAAAATTGATTTTACAATGCCCCAGGATCTCAGGTTTATTTGTATACAAGTATTTTATTTAAATTTAATCTAATTAAATTTATAAAATATGTCATGTATATCTGTAATTGAAAGCATGCAAAATTTAAAATTAAATTTTATAATGTCAGTTTGTGTACCTGATGCAGAAACTGGATGTAGATCTAATCTCTGTGAATAGTTTAATCTTGATGCCATATGAGAGTCGCACGTGCCACTCCTCTATTTCGTACGCACACCAGGAAACCTTGAGACAGGGGATATGGAACCAGAAGGGATGGAGAACTCTTCTCCAAGAGAGGAGACCATCTCTTCTTGGACTTCTCTGATTTTTGGACTCTTTTTTCTCTGCTACTCTCATCCTCGAAGTTGAAAAAAGTTTCTTAAATAAACCCATCGTGAAACAACCAAAACAACCTTTTGAATTTGTTTTACGATACGATAATATCCGATCTTCAAAAGCAGATGGGTTACGGGCGTTCACGCATTGTCAACGGGTAAAGAAAATTTTATAAAAAAATTTACGGAGTCATATCATCTCAATGACAAGATCGTAATTTAAATAAAAATTTAAATTCACGTTATTGGACTAGCAAAATCGTAATCTATACGAAGTTTTAAACTCACGCCATCTCAATGGTAGAACTGTAATTTAAACGAAATAGCAGAATCGTAATTTGAATGAAATGGCAGAATCATAAATTTTTTAAAGTTTTAAAAAATATTTAAAATATTTATAAATATGAAAATAATTAGATTAAATATGTTTGAAGTCCAAATTGAAATCTGGAAGAACCCATGCGAAGATCTCAAACCATACTTCACATTGCACTTATTTAATTTCTAATTTAAAGTAATTTATAATTTTAAAATTCATAAATAAACGATCAGAGGCTATATTGGATATCCGATTCAAGCCACTTTGAAACCAGATCTAAACCACTCTATCATCAAACTAACCATTGGTCTATGGTTTAAGTCCTATCCCACAATGGGTCTGAATAAATCCCAAAAATTCACTTGAGTTACAAACTAACTCAAGTTTATCCCCAGAATAAGTACTACCGCTAATGACCAGTGCTAGCTAGACATTGCTAGTACAAACTCGGTATTACCTCTATGACCAAGTCCCACATAGATCATGGATTAAGCCTGTCTTCAGGTCATCTGACTATGTACATGACTCCATAGGTTCGAATCTAAGTCGGTAGCATAGGAACACTTCCTATACCAATCGATGTGACCATCTAGCAATGGTACCCGACGTCCGAATAGACCGAATGTATGCAAAGCAATATTCAAGAACCTAGGCTATGGTTACCGTATAATTCATCCCCTTGTCCAAATACTCAAGATCAATTTAGAGTTCACTACCAACTTCCAAAAACATCTAAGTGTGTTTCAACATGTACAATCCTGTGACTCCTCATATGGATTACCCTGGCCAAGGTTTTGCAAAATTAAAACAAAAATCGAGTATTAACTCTAATACTTAGAGTGGATAATTCCATCTTGACTCATCACTGATTTAATAAGTACTTGACTATACCCAGCATCCTTCCGTCACTGGATTAACAATCCAGGTAGTCCAGCGCCTAAGTAATAACGATCTATACTTGACTACGTTATTGTCCTAGGTAATAACGTATCATTTGGTCGCGAACCCATTTAAGAATTACTCGATAATTACTCCTTTCTCGAATAAATGTAATTCTAAGGACTACAATATATAAGAGTTCTATTGAAAGATGAAAAATATTGTACTCCAAAATAACTTTTACTAATCAAATAAATCATGTACAATGAATCACAACCGTCTATAAGCTAAATGATTGGCTGTAGGACATATATCCTAACAATAGTGACATCTAAAGAAATGACATTTAATAAGAAATAAGGACAATAGTAACATTCACTTAGCATGACATTGCAGGATTCAAAAAATAGGTCTACTACTCCTAACGCTAGGACTGAAACTCGACTTTCATCACCCATGTTCAGGAATCTTTCACCATCGTTGAATCTCCTACTAATTCAAAGTCCATGCAAAGAATTGCAAATATGAATTGGACTGCCAGTATCTAATACCCAATTAGTTGTATCACAAATAGAGAAACTACAAGGCGTTATCACATAAGTACCTTGTCCAGCTACTGCTTGCTACTTTTTCTTCCTCGGTCTGTTAGGCTCCAAGGTTGCAATGTATTGAAGATAGTTCCTCTTCCAATGACCCAGCTTTTTGCAGAAGAAGCATTCCGCTTGGTTCTTGTTAGCCTTAGCTTTCTTCTTAGCCTGATTATGCCCATCATTTTGCACTTTTTTATTCTTATTCCTTTTCTTCATCCCTTTCTAAAAGGAATGACGACCTGCTCCAGAAACTCCCACTAAATCTACCGACCCCTTTTGGAGCTGGTGATCCTTCTCATAAGTCTGCAGTAAACCCAGTAAACCATGGTAGTTTACTACAGGTTTTGTCATTCTAAAATGACTAAGAAAATTCAAGTAAGAACCAGGCAGGGAGTTCAATATAGCATCCTTCCCAAGCTGCTCATGCAAGGGAAAGCCAAGCTTGCCCAAGCGCCCGATCATCTCAATCATGTACAATACATAATCAGGACCGATGCCCTTCACGCATTTAAGCATTGAAAATGGCACTAGACACTCTGTACCTTTCAACATCGTCTGGTGTGCCAAATGACTCCTTCAACTTTTGAAGGATCTCTTTAGGTTGGGCTTCCTCAAACTTCCTATTGAACTCATCATTCATGGAGGCCAGCATAATGCACCGTACTGTGGTACGATCATTGACCCACTTCTGATAAGTGTCTCTGACCGCAGTGCGAGCATTCAAAGCTGGTTCCTTAGGTTCAGGATCCATTATCACATAAAGAATCCTCTATGTTCCAAGACTATCCTGAGTCTTCGATACCAGCTATCAAAGTTGGGACCCATTAGTTTGTCATTGTCAAACAATGAACGTAGCGACTATTTGGTTGACATGATCTGAAAGGATAATCAAAACCTATTAGCTTATATGATTTATTAATCCTAAAGACATGGAATTTAGTCTAAAGGTCTTGCCACTATATTATTCAGTTTGGTAGTCTTTACTTCCATTAAGAGAAATTATCCCTAATTCCTTAGTTGGTACTAGAATCCAATATACAACACATGAGCTCGACTTTGGCTGGCCCACCAATGTGCATCTAGAGGTAGGTTCTTTAACCAATTGCTTCTCCAAGCAATTTCTAGTAATCTATTTTGCCCTAGGGTGCACTTCAATCGGCCTTTGGACCTCCTATTGAAGGTCCTAGTTAGGTCCAACCATTAACATGATAAGATTTAATGCTTCTAACTAACAAATAATCAAGCCCGACTTTGGTCGGCCAACCTGACCATCGTTAAGAAAGTTGCACTAAGTCATCATATTATGAATGACAATTCCAATAGCCTGATGATCAGCCGACCTTTGGGTCTGCCAATGATCACCCAACTATTGGACCCATTACCATCTACTTAATGGGAGGCAAAGACTTAGTTATCTCCATAACTTCATCTTTTTAAGGACCTAATAATTTTTAGGGTTTGATCAAATTGTGACAAATGAGGAAAGATATGAACCTTAATCAAGAATCCTCCCACTAGCTATTAGAGGGGTTTATGAACAATCGGTCCATGGGCTCCTAAAATCAGTCAGACTAATAAGCCTTAATTGACATGGGTCAACTCGAATCAATAAGCTATCCAATCGATTCTGATTGACCATATTGGCCAGGTAAGTGGGATCAAGGAATGGGTTGTGCCATTAACCATCTTGCCTTAGACACCAACCAAGTTGGCCAGATAAGAGGTAGCCCCAAATTAAAAACCTTGATCAATATGCCAGACTTACCTTAGACACCAATTGGTTTACCAGACTCAATTAGACTAGCCTAGACACTCGGGCTCACCACTGAGCCAAAAATAAAGTCCATTTAGATGTATGGATTGGTCAATCTAACTAATTAGAGAGATGTATAAAGAAGAAAACATAATTCAACATTTGATTAGACTTAATTCTCTACTTGATCCATTCATTCTAAACTCAGGTCTAACCCAATTATTGAACCTGACCCTAGCTAACCCATTTACCCAAATTTATAGATTTATGATTTAAAATCAACTTAATTCTTAATTAAGTTAATCCAATTTTCTAATTTGAAACAATTTCAAAATTTATCTTGTAAAACAATTTTACAATATTTTATTTATGATCCAAAATTTTAATGTTAATTTAATTAACATTTATGTCATAATTTAATATTAGATCTAATCTAAAATATCATGACATTTAGATCAAAAATATAAAATAATTTTAACCTTTTTTATTATTATTTTATTTTAGATCTGTTTCATGATTCATAACTTAATTAGCATCCCATGGTGAGGGTAATAGAGGTTGTGAAACCTCAATAGACTGGATGGGCAGATGAATCCACCCAATCCAGAAACATAGCAAAGCATAGGGTTCTAGATATACACTAGTCCTACTAATAAACATGCTTTTATCAATAATAAACATGCTTTAATCATGCTTTATATTTATATCTACATTAGATTTACTTTGGAATATGCTTTGATCATTAATAAACATGGTATAATCATTTATCATATTTAGATCTACAGTAGATCTACTTTAAAACATGCTTTGATCATTACAGATTTACTATGCATTCCTAAACCTAGGAGGCTCTGATACTATTTGTAGGAAAAAATTGATTTTACGATGCCCCAAGATCTCAGGTTTATTTGTATGCATGTATTTTATTTAAATTTAATATAATTAAATTTATAAAATATGTCATGTATATCTGTAATTGAAAGCATGTAAAATTTAAAATTAAATTTTATACATGTCAGTTTGCGTACCTGATGCAGAAACTGGATGTAGATCTAATCTCCTATGAATAGTTTCCTCTTGATGCCTTGCGAGAGTCGCATGTGCCACTCCTCTATTTCGTACGCACGCCAAGAAACCTTGAGACAGGGGATATGGAATCAGAAGGGATGGAGAACTCTTCTCCAAGAGAGTAGACCCTCTCTTCTTGGACTTCTTTAATTTTTAGACTCTTCTTTCTCTGCTACTCTCATCCTCAAAGTTGAGAAAAGTTTCTTAAATAAACACATCGTAAAACAACCCAAAACAACCTTTTGAATTTATTTTACGATACGATAATATCCGATCTTCGAAAGCGGATGGGTTACGGGCGTTCACACATTGTCAACGCATAAAGAAAATTTTATAAAATAAATTTACGGATTCATATCATCTCAATGGCAAGATCAAATTTAAATAAAATTTTAAATTCAGTTATCAGAATGGAAAAATCATAATTTATATGAAGTTTCAAATTCACGCCATCTCAATGGCAAAACCATAATTTAAATGAAATGGTAGAATCATAATTTACATGAAATGGTAGAATCGTAAATTTTTTCTAAGTTTTAAAGTCTCGTTGGCTGCCCACATTGATAATATTAAAATATTAAAAATATTTATAAATATGGAAATAATCAGATTAAATCTATTTAAAGTTGAAATTGAAATCCGAAAGAACCCATGCGAAGATTTTGAACCATACTTCACATTGGACTTATTTAATTTCTAATTTAAAGTAATTTATGATTTTAAAATTCATAAATAAATGATCATAGGCTATATTGGATATCCGATTCAAACCATTTTAAAACCAGATCTAAACCACTCTATAGTCAAACAAACCATTGGTTTATGGTTCAAGTCCTATCCCATAATGGATCTGAATAAATTTCAAAAATTCACTTGAGTTACAAACTAACTCAAGCTCATCCTCAGAATAAGTACTACCGCTAATGCCCAGTGCTACCTAGACATTGGTAGTACAAACTCGATATTACCCCTATGACCAAGTCCCACTTAGATCATGGATTAAGCTGTCTCTAGGTCACCTAACTATGTGCGTGACTCCATAGGTTTGAATCTAAGTCAGTAGCATAGGAACACTTCCTATACCAATCGATGTGACCATCTAGCAATGGTACCCAACGTCCGAATAGACCGAATGTGTTCAAAGCAATATTCAAGAACCTAGGCTATGGTTACCGTATAATTCATCCCCTTATCCAAATACTCAAGATGAATTTAGAGTTCACTGCCAACTTCCAAAAACATCTAAGTGTGTTTCAACATATACAATCCTATGACTCCTCACATGGATTACCCTGGCCAAGGTTTTGCAAAATTAAAACACAAACCGAGTATTAACTCTAATACTTAGAGTGGACAATTTCATCTTGACTCATCACTGATTTAATAAGTACTTGACTGTACCCAGCATCCTTCTATCACTGAATTATAAATCCAGGTAGTCCAGCGCCTAAGTACAGTGAGTTACTTACTAAGTCACCATGATAGTCTCAGGTCAAAGGAACACTTATACCCATTGCCCTTCTGTGAGATATCCTTGATAGTAGAGTACTCAATAGAGGTGAGCCATTGTTCAGTGAATGTACTCCTACACTCATCTGCATGCCATACTAATGTCATACACTCCTTGGTTTAAGAGGACAAACCAACATATATGGCACACAACAACCTATACTTGACTACGTTATTGTCCTAGGTAATAACATATCATTTGGTCATGAACCCATTTAAGAATTACTCGATAATTCCTTCTTTCTTGAATAAATGTAATTCTAAGGTCTACAACATATCAGAGTTCTATTGGAAGATGAAAAATATGTTGTACTACCAAAATAACTTTTATTAATTAAATAAATCATGTACAATGAATCACAACTGTCTATAAGCTAGACGATTGGCTGTATGACATATTTCCTAACAATAGGAGCAAGCAGCGGAGTGAAATGCTCTTTGGGGACCAGTGTCTGAGGTTGGTTATTTGATTGACGGGGTGGCTCTAGCTTTTTGACCGCGTCCCAGCGGGTTCCGAAGATGCTGGCTTTTTGTCGGATCCTTTGTCAGCCTCCCTCCTGAGGAGTCTGCTTCATCTGCGCTAATGTACTTCTGTGCCTGGCTCAATAGTTTGGCATAGGAGTGAGGAGGCTTTTTATCTAAGGAATAAGCAAACCTAGAAGGACTGAGTCCCCTCTTCAGAGCCAGAGTGGCCACAGAGTCTTCAAGGTTGTATACCTCCAATGCAGCTTCCATGAATGAGCCACAAATTTCTTCAGGATTTCACTGCTCCTTTGCTAGACGGTGAACAGACTATCAGCCACCCGGGGGATCTTTCGGCATGCATCAAAGTGAACCAGGAAAGATCGCTCGAGTTGCTTGAAAGAGCTAATACTACATGGTGGTAAACAGGAATACCACGCACACGTTGCCTTCCGAAGTGTAGCCGGGAAGGCAACATAGAGAAGAGAGTCTGTCGCCCTCTGGACATGCATGGGGACCTTGTAGCTTTTCAGGTGGTCTAAGGGGTCTGTAGTGTCATTATAGGGATCCAGTTGGGGAAGACGGAACCAAGGTAGGACCGGCTCCTTCATAATGCGGAGAGAGCAGGGCGCTCTTCCAACCATTGATGGTATTTGTCCAGCCGCTGTTCGGCCCGGCGAGCGGTCTTCCTATTAGTATCTTGTTTTGAGGAGTTGAAAGATGAAGATGGGAAAGGCCATCGGTGCAGGGGATGCACGTTCCTTGGTTCCTTCTCGCCATGCCACCGGTGAGAGCGATCAGAATGGTGGGAAGCAGACCGCCACCGCTTAGAGGTCTCTCGGCGGCGAGGCTTTGGGGATGAGTGGTGGGAGGCCTCTGGAGGGGTCCTGCCATGGTGAGGTCGAGGCTTCAAGGATGAGTGGTGGGAGGCCTCCAGAGGGGTCCTGCCACGGTGAGGTCGGCTAGCTCTATGGCCCTCCATATGAGGCGGAGGGGGTTGAGGTGGCGCAGGCGTGGCGGTGGAGCCCTGCTCCTGTAGTCCCCGTACCACCGCCATAAGATCTTGCACCTGATGAATTAGAGCATCGAGCCGATCGGCCTAGCTAGCTTGCGGTTGCATGGGAGACGGAATAGGGAGGTTGGCCTCTAACTGTTCAGCCCACGGGAGGCATCCTATGGCCTGGATGATGGAAGCTTCCTGTGCTCATGTAACCACCATCTTTTTCCTTGCAGAGGTCGTGGGGTCATAGATGCATGAGGGTAAATGTATATCTGTTGTGCCCCCCTACCTGGCGCACCAATTTGTTGCTGCCAAAACACTCCTGGAATGCATCGGGTGAGAAACAAGCTTCCTGGAGCTTCAGAGGAATGACAGGACCACCTCCTTCAGTTGGAAACCTATAAGAAAAGTCCCGGGCCGATAGTTCCAGTGGGGACCCTCCGACGTTCAAGTCAGTGATTTGAAGAACAAGGATTTTAGATGAAAAGAGTAAAGATTTCGTCCCCTCCTTCCTTGGGGGTAGGGGTCTTTTTATACCTATTTCGGAGTTCCTCTTACCCTTTGTATATTAGCTGTCGAATCCCATCTTCCGTTAGGATCGGCTCCGTAAGCGGCCGATGGGTGCACAGTTGCTAAGCATGCACCGTAAATATCAAAAACTATGTAATATGTTGGTAACCGCCCGTGATTTTGGTAAAATAGATGAGCAAGCTATGTGGCAGTTAGTGTTTCAAATCACTAAGTCTGGTATCCGAAGTTGGCTCCATGACACTAGGTTGAGAACATGCAATACAAAGTACTGAGGCCGAGGCCAAGAACCAAGGCGAGGCTGAGGTCAAAGTTGGGGGCCGAGGACAAGGATCGAGGCCGAGGCCGAAGCCGGGGGCTGAGGCTGAGGGCCGAGGCCAAGGATCGAGGCCGAGGCCGAAGCTGGAGGCCAAGCTGAGGGCCAAGGCGAGGCTGAAGCCAATAGAGGCTGACGCTGGAACCGAGCTGTCAAATTATCATCTGGCTCCAAGAATTATGTAGGGTGTTATGCTACCGCCCAGGGAAGTAATCAGCCACATCAGTTTCATTTTGCAATCCTTTGAGCTAATATTTTTAACTCTGCTAAAATTTATAACCATGTTTTCTCGTCCTTCAATATTCCAATGTTCTATCTTTCCTAAACGTTTTATACGTGGTCGCACTTAATTTGGTAATGCTTGTTTCGAATGTTCTAGCCCAATGAAAATTTATAACCCTTTTTCTCGATGGTTCTTCTCAGTGTCGTAGCTTATGACTGTTGTTCCTTCTTGAGCCATCTATTCTGCTTCATTTTGCCGTCCTTTGAGCTAATTCTTTTAACTCTGCCAAAATTTATAACCATGCTTTGTCGTCCTTCAATATTCCAATGGGTGTTGAATATGATCGCTTCTAATTTTTTAACTCTGCTAAAATTTATAATCGTGTTTTAGCATCCTTCAGGTTCAAATGGGCAACGAAAATTATAACTTCTAATTTTTCTATTTCCACTAAACTCTGTAACCACATTTTATAATGGGCATCCAAAATTATTATTTCTTAAAAAGATCTATTTATTTCTTTTAATGGCCATAAATGTTCAATTTCTAAAATTATTTTGATCATTTAGAAGTTCAAAGAGTTTTTTTAGGTCTTTTTAATCTTCCTATAAGCCCTTTTAATCCTCCTAAACTCTATTGATCTCTCTCTAGTCTCTTATTAGTTGTCCTAATCTCTCTTACTCTGATCTCTACTTTTTATTATTTATAATTAATAATGGCTAGTGCTAATAGCTCTCATCCATCTTATGGCCAGGAGGTCTTCAATACCGATATAGTAGAATATAAGACACACCAGTCATAGATTGGAGCCAATATCCCCAAGATCACAATAGCCATCGATGCCATGTCGACTACCAAGTCGAAGGCTAAACTTAGGATTTTTGGAGCCTGCTTGCACTTTAACATCAGGAGATTGCCAACAAAGGCTTTGTTTTATCTGTAAAGTATATAAGGACTACAACTGCAACACTTTGAGAAAAAATTGTTATTTAGCTAGGCATCGAAAAAAGCATGAGAGTGCAACTTATGACCTCAATTAATTTCAAGTTAGAAAAAATTTCTTATTTGTAAGAATTAAATAGAAAAAAATTATCAAAAATTTATTATAGATAGTGAAATGCCTTTTACTTTGTCAAAAATTAATGACTTAAAAAATATAAGAAAACTATCCTAAATTCTATTAAATCTTATTGTTTTAGACAATATTTTGATTATAAAATATAAATTTATATTTTAAAAATTTTGATAATAGAATAGCACTTACATCTAATATTTGGATTAGCACTATTGCATTATCTTATATTTGTTTTTAGTACATTTTATTGATCATGTTTGAATAATACAAATAAAAAACTTAATTTTAAATTGATTGAATATTCACACAATGCCACCACCGTCTATACTCAAATTATGCAAATGATATGTGAGTACCATATACCTAATAGGTATAATTTTTTATTTAGTTTAAATAATGCTTCTAATAATAATGTTGTTGTTGAGTTACTCAAGTCAAATCTATGTTCCATCTTAAATGAAAAATTATTTTACATTAGATGTACATATTATTACAAATTTAATTATACAAATGGTTTAAAAATTATTGAATCATATATATATATATATAGTTAAAGATGCCATTAAATTATACAACCCTCTAAAAGGAAAAAAAAAAAAATTAAAGCTTTATGTATTATTTATGAATTAAAATATAAATAATTTTTATTAGATATAAAACATAGATGAAAAATAAAGCAGAGTGAAGGAAGCATATTCATGTAGTCAACCCCATATAATTGAAAAAAAGGCTTAGATGAGTTGAGTTGAGTTGAGTATAAAACATAAATGGAATTCTACATATTTAATATTACATTTATATTTTGAATATAAATATTAATACTATATTTTAGAATATTTGCTTCTTCGATGAACTTCTATTAGATTCTTGCTAGAATAATTCTATATTATCCTATAATTTCTATAATATTTTTATAAAGCTACTAATATTTTATCCAATACTTATTATCTTACCTCTCCTCTAATTTACAACAAATATATAACATTATCATCAATTTTTTATAATATATAAAAATTGAAGATATAATTTTATCAATGAAAAAAAAGATTTAATAAATATTAGAAAGAAATTTTATATTTTCATTATTTAGCTTTAATTATGAATTCTATTGTTAAATTTGATTATTTATATATAGTATTAGAAATAATTTATAAAAATATAAAAATATCATATACTTCATGGATGGCCCTAGGTAGTAGTAATAGAGCCAGCAGTGATAGCTAATTTTAGAATTTATTAAAAAATAAATAAATTAATTTTTTTATTTAAATAATAATTTTATAAAATTATTATAAAATTTTATAAAATTTTGTGGGCGCTTGGTTTACTAGCTTGTAGGCACAAGAATTGAGTAATTTGGTTCAGCTTGCAGCAATTGTTACCCAGCTGCCTTCTGGAAGGGATAGGGGCAAAAAGCTGATGGCTTCCTCAGTTGCACAATATGCCTTGGACAGTGGATTCCATCAAGATCTCATATTCACTCCCTAACGGGCTGGACAGGTATTCTGCAATTTAACTGTCCGCTATGTTTGTGTTTTCATGCTGCAAGGATTGAGCAAGTATTGATTTTTCTTAGTTGAAATAGATGATTGTAATAATTTTTTATTCTGTATATGTCGATGATGGCCTCTTTGTAAACATCTTGGTTCACTCAACTGGTTTCACGCCATTGCCAAGAATTGGTATGCTAATGCTGTCTAGACTACTCATTTCTGGAGTCATATAGTGTAGGAGACAATAGATTAGTTTCCCATCATAGTGTTCGGTTGTTTACAAGTAACATACACTTTCAAAATGCTTTTAGTGTAGAAGGATAAATGCTTGACAATATGGGCCAATTGAAGCCCAATACAGTGGGAATGCTAATCTGCCTCAAGGACTAGTACATCACGAAGGACAAGATACAAGGTTAGAAAAATAATGATAAAGGGTTCCCTTCAAATAACAATGAGTTGAGTAACAGAAAACCAAAGACAAAAAATGATGCATTCCATCAGGGGTCATGGAGGCCATGATGAATTACACTAATAGCAAATCCCTCAAAAAGATAAGTATATCTAATTTATTTTATTTATTTTTAAAATTAGTTTTAAAATCTTAAACATAATAATAAATAAAATTTGCTTGACAAGTCAGTCTGTCAAACCCCAAATTCAGACCATGTTAGACAAAAGATGATGATAAAGGTTGAACTTTCCTTTAAATGGCTAGAAGTAAAGAAGAGGACCGAGCAAGACAATAATAAGATAGTAGAACTATAATGACAAACCACTTAGTCACTCATAAATAAAAGTATGTATATAATTTATTTTATTTAAATAATATTAAGAAATTAGATGGATCGATTATTTGGGTCAATCTTATGGCTAGGCACAACCCCTTTAGGCCATGCCTGTTGATTGGGTTATGCCTCACTCCCTAGGGTAGACTGGTCCAACATGATCCAATCAAACCCATTTGACACCTCTAAGTGGAATCTAATTATTTTTCCTCTTAAAGATGGCAATTAGTATAGGTGAGATCATATGCAAGTCCAATTGGACTTAAATGTGGTAAAAATCTATCAATTTGACTTTAATTTATTTATTAAATAGGTCAAAAATTTAAATCCAAGCCTACTCATTTTATTAAATAAGTAATCTAATCCGATCTTCAATATATCAAAAGTTTATTTGGTTAGCAAAAATGACCTTTTATTTGAATAAAATTAGAATTCAATTTTGATTTTATCCAAAACTAAATTTATGTATTGGAGTATTTAAAATTTCAACTAATTTCTTAATATTACAAATCCATTTGAACCATTTTTTTGATTATCAAAACAGGTCCACCTATCCTCCAATGCACCCATCCACCAAACAGCCCCCCGCCCCCTCCCCCCTACCAAAATATATCCCTCGTCTAACTTGATGCTCTCCCTTTCCCCCATCTCACTTGGCATCCTCTCCAAACTCATTAGTTTCAATGCTAGTATAGTGAGCTAGTCTTTGTATTGGTATTTATGATCATTTCTCATCCAATTTTAGTAAGTTATGGACAAAACTATTAGGTATTTTCAATAAAATTATTTTTTATGATTACTTTGATTTTACAAATATCCCTTATAATTTTTAATACATTTTTAAATTATATTTGAAATTTGACCTACCCAAACTTTATCTTCATTTTTGATTCATGTGCGAATCAAGTGAAGGATTTTGATTTTAATTCTAATGAAATTTAATTTTAATTCAGATTTTAATGCCAAATCAGATGGCACTGACTCAAATTAAAGAGGCTAAATAATTTAAGCATTACTACTAATTTTTTGAATGGTCAACTATTATAATTTGATAGATTTTACCTAATAGAGAGGGAGATGGCTAGCTAGCCCATTAAGGGGGTAAGGTTAAACGATGAGGTTCTAAGCTAGAATGGCTTTACTCTTTTGAAGATCATGATCTATTATGGATGAGAAATTATGTGTAAAAGAAAAATATATTGGAAGGAAGCTTATTCAAAAGTAAAAATATGATTAAACTAGAAAAAACAAATTTCTACCCATTTTAGTTTTTCTAATGATTTAATGCTCTAAATCAATAATTAACTATTGATTTATAATTAGTGTATACACACACACACTTTGTGACAAATTCTTTATTTATTTAAAAAACTATTTCTTTCTTTGGTATTTGCCTTTAGAATTGGCCCTCTAATAGTCCTACAGCAATCTTTAAATAAAATATAGATAAACAATAAAAAACACTCTATTGTTCACCAATAAAATTTTTTCTTAAAATAATGTTTAAACAATGTCCAAAAATTGAGTGAGAGCTTTGGATTTTAAAATATTTGAAGATCTAATCTGGCCATTTTTCATGCTATAAAGGAAGGCTTCTAGTTTAGGAAGTTCGCTGTAGGAATTCTAACAAGAATTCTAGGGATTTATTGATTTGGCAAGCAATGTTGAGTTATATGCTTATGGGGGTGATTCCCAATGAGTGCACCTAGCACCTCATGATTACTCCACACCAATCATGGTTCGAGTTTTCTTGACAGTATGGCTCACAGGTAATGAGCAGCACAATAGGGCTCTATCCCAAGTCATTGGTCTAACTATCCAAGGACTTTACTGGATTGATAATAATGGTTTATTTGGGATAAGAATGTCCAAGCTAACCATGTTTCCAAAAGAAAAAAATTGCTTGAAAGATGTTTTTCTAATATAGACTAAAAATTTAGTGGAAGAGCGAGAAGTGCCATATGAACGAGCTTTTTCTTGAAGATGATCAAAATATCCTAGGGTGGCTAAGCAATAGGATAGAAGCTCAAAAAAAAAAAAGCTACCACTATAAATAACTAAGGTCCATACCTTATTGTTAATGAACTGATTTAATTCCTCTTTTTAATATAAGAGGAGTGGCAAAAAGAAATATAAGAGGAGATGGAGGGAAGGATTGTATGCAACGTATCCTGGAAAGTTTTAATCATGCGTTCTATTTAATTATATACTTAATGTCCTATCTTTCTCAAAAGTTATAATCCCACATCCTATTTATTTATTGCATATTTTATATGAAGTTATAATCTTCTTGGATTTGGTCAGGATAAAAGTGTTTCATATCTACAGCACATTCTGATCATCTAGTGAGAGGCCATGGACATGTACACCACCCTCTCATAATTAGTTAGATATTGTCCTTATCTATTTTAATTTTAAATGCAGATCCTTATCTGCTATTTAAAAATATGGCACTTTGATAGTTGGTCAGGTTATAAATAGGCAAAAAAGTTTTATAATAGGATTCCTCATTTATGGTCAGACTTTTGAAGATTTTGTTTCCTTCATAGACAGATGCACTGCACCTGTATTCAAATTTTGCTCTGTTTCTTTAACAAAACAAAACAAATAATTCACATGGAATGCTTAAGAAACTACATAATAGTTGACGATGATGATATTTTAATAATTTTCATAAGGCAATTGTTATCACATACAAAATCGGTTAAGACTTTGAATTAGTGATAAATGTCTTATTATTTTAATTTGATGATCACAATATTACTTCTCAGCGGCAGGGAATTTTTTTTCTTGTCAATACAAAACCTGTATTCTAATCTCTGAAGCTTGCTGTCATTCATACTCATTATTCTTTTGTTAGATTATTTTAATTTGATGATCACAATATTTCTTGTCAATACTCATTTGCAACCCGATGCTCTTCAAAATTATTTTAAAAATATCCACTCGTCAGATCAACGCTCCACTCTCCATTATTCATCCTCGATTAATTTTTACAATATTAAGGAAGAGTATAAGTGAAAAATAAATATTATAACAAACTTCATCATTGTACTTCCTTTTCATGCAACATAAAAAAAAATACAAGGTCATAATATTATAAACCTAATTTCCTTCACGACCTAAATCCATGAGCTTGAGTTGATCCACATACATTAATTTTTGATGAGTTTCCAAGTATTTGATCAGATCCTCCAAGGTCGCCGAAGACATATTCCCAGCTCCGCTAGAAAGAACTCATATCGAAGCTGGAGGTGCCTGCCGTGTGGTTTAGGTGGTGGTTAAAAAAGATGGTGCCACCTATGGAGACAGCGAGCAAGTTGAAGAAGAGGTTAGCTGCTGTAGGATGAAGTAATAGTTTCTATGACTTGTCCTCCAGTATACCTTTAATCGCCACCTGCGATCTAAAGCTTCCAAAGCAATAAGGTGTACCGACTTTCACCATAACATGAAGCTAGAGTGTAGCGTGATACTCCAGCAATGTGACCTCCGCCATCCAGCAATGATGAGGCAGTGGTGAGCCCTTGGTCTCAAGGTATTTAGGTATAGGTGGTATGGGCCCTTGGTCTCAAGGTATTTAGGTATAGGTGGTATGGGACAATATAAAAAAATAGTAGCCACCATGGATGATAGCTTTGGTTTTGGTTTTCTCATCGGAAGAGATGCGGATGAGGAGGAGAAGCTAAGGCGGGCTATTTCCAATGGCAGCTTCATCCCTTTATGGCCTTTTATAGAGGCCGGTGCTTTTATAGAGCCTTCGGCCTGTCCTATTTAGTGTAACTCATATCGGATGTATAAATATATTAATAAACATATTGTAACAACTCGGGCCTCAGGCCCGCAACACCTATGAACCCATTTCATTATAAAAAAGCAAGAAGGACAAAGTCCACACCAACTTGGACCACCATAGTCCAAAATGGATCCCTTTGATATTTTGTCCTTTCTTTCTTTACTATAAAAACCACTCACCTCCTTTAAATCTCTCAATATGGGACAATTCACGGGCATCACAATCTACCCCACTTAAAGAGAGAATGTTCTCGTCACCAGAGGTAACCATCAGGCAGGCAGGACTTTAGAGGTGGCCCCTATAGGTTCAAGAGGTGGCCCCTACAGTTTTATGGATGTAGAACTTTGCCCTGTGTGGCACTTAGCTCTTGCACTTTCGGCTGATGCATGGCTCTAATACCATATTATAATGAAATAAATCCGTACAGCGGGCCTGGGTCGTTACACACATCATATTTTCAATGATTTACTTAAATACGTTGGGAGTGATTGTCGACTTAAGACCCATATGTGGTCACCTTGAACAGCTACCAATGCCCTGAATCGATGTCTTCCTTTAGTCTCTAAAAAATAACATTTCAAATTTGTAGTTATGCTCATTTTAAAAAAATTATCATTAATATGTATACAAAATAAATAATTTATTATACTTACTAAATAACACCGATGCTCCTCAATCGAAATGGATCCCACTGTGTAGTGTAAAGACTAGTGCCCGAACCCATCTTTTTTGGATCAGCGGTTCGAGTTAGCTATGGTCGACCTCTTACGCCACTCAAGATCCACCCACTTCTGCTGCTAGTCATTCCACATTGAATTAGAGATATGAATGGGGCATTTTGATTACCTTCACCAGTGACATAAATTATCAGAGTATTGACAACGAGCAAGTGAAGTCCAAGCCATTCTAACAAAAGGAGTTAGGACTGGATCCCACTTAAATTCTTTCTACAAGCAAAAAAAATTATGAATATAAAGAAAGTAACAAATAAATAAAACACATAAAATGTTGATAATATGACATTATGAATGCAATTAAGAACCATGCAATTCATGTATACTAACCTTGTATGTATAATTCTATATCAAAATTGAAATAGAAATTAAAATAATCTAAATATATTTATAATAATAAATGTAGCTAGCTAATATAATAAATGAATAAGTTTTAAATTGTATTAACATAAGGGTAACTATAAGTTACGAACCTAAAACTCTGCCTAATAAAACTCCCTCACCTTCATGCTATAGATTCTAACAGATGGCGCATAACACCCTTTTATTCATATTTTGCATGACATCTCATATCTGAAGCTGTAACCTCTGATTGATACATTCTTTGCAACCATGGTACCAATGAAAAGTAATGCATTTTTTATAAAGAAACAAGTCTCGTTCTAGTTGAACTTCTCCTTGTTATAAACCGGGGTTTATCACAAACTTTATAAAACTCTAAATCTGCATCTACATAAATCTGCACCTACACCCCAATAAAGCAAGCAATTATTCTTGCAGCAGTCAATCTTTTGAACAGGTAAACCAAGCCCATGCAATAATTTTTTATTTTATAAAATGTATCAGTCATAACATTATCAGATGGCAGTACCTCTTTCATTAATTCGATAACTGAATCAAATGGCACTTCAGATAAGTGATGTTCAACCTTAATGTTCAGCAACTGAGCTGCTACAAATAATTGTGAATGAGTTCACACTTAAGCCATAATTGTTCATTTGCAGCACCTAGCAATGCATAAAAATGTTGGCTTTCTGGATTTGATTCTTCATAAAAGTGCCCTAAATTTAAGCCTGAACCCCCTGCATTCATCATCATTTCTTTATATTGATTTAAGTTGTCATATTAATTATAATTTTAAGCTCTCATGTCATAATTTTTAGCTGCCACATTGTAATTCTCTACTGTTTCATAAACTTTATGTATCTCCTACTTGCTTGATTCTTTTCTAACCTCAGTTTCTCCTGGCCGTACCAATTGTAGTAACCGAGTAGAAAACCCTTTTCTACAAAGATGAATTTTAACTGTTTAACATCCCTATAAGCTTTATCCTAACACTTTCTCATATTACACATACATCTAATTCTGGATCCATCCATCCACTCTAGTTGACTACATGCAAATGCAATAAATTCTTCAAATCATTTTGAAATAATTTTGTATGACCTAAAAAAATATATTTTGAATAAAATAATGGGTCAGTAATATTGATAATAATATATGAATAATATTTAATAATTCATCAATACAAGTAACAAACAACTAGTATAGCATATCGTATTAATTTTTAAATTGTAATATTGCTATGCAATAGTGAACTAATATATCATTCCTAGTGCATTACATGGAATTCATTTTAGAAAAATCAATGCTAAATATTGATTGATAAAAAAATTTCAACATTTTTTTAACATCATAGAACATATTAAGTAGAAATAATTAACTTATATAATCAACAATTAATATTTAACATTGCATATAATTAACACAGAAATAACACATTTTAATATCATAAAATTTATATCAAATATACAATATAAAATTATTTATAATGCACATGATACCTCTTATCAGATGTGGCCGAGAGCAACCATGGGCATGCTGGAGGAAACCAACGAAAGGGGGAGAGAGGGGGGCCTGGGCCAAGGGGGGACCAAGTGAGGCCAGGGGGGTGAAGGGAGAGGGGGGCCTAGCAGGGACGGGGGGCCGACAGGGGAGGCGGGGAGCCAAGGAGAAATGAAAGAGCAGGGCCAAGGAGGGGGTTCTGGCACGTGGGAGAAGGGGGCCAGAACAAGGGTCCTGCATGCGGCCCGAGGGGATGGGAGCATCACTAATTTTGTTCATTGCTAACCCTTTCCTAATTTTTCACTAAATTTTTTGGCATCGCTGTTTTGTCGCTATTTAGCGATGCATATTTATGGCATCACTAATGGGCATCGCTAAAACCAAAAATTCTTGTAGTGCATTAAAAGATTTGATATATTAACTCTCTAGTCAAAATTACAAATCTATTCTAATTGATATGAGTTGATCTAATCTGGATTACCAGCATGGACAAAAAAGAATATGGCAGCTTGATTAGATAGCCATGACATTGCGAGATAGGTAGGTAGTAATGCATGATGCCATGGACCTTTCTTAGTTGATTAGCCCAATTTCTTTCCCTAAAGGAGTTTTGAGCTTTATTGGCCATCAAGCTCTACGGGGGTAATGTGTGATACCACTCATTTTTCTTAGTTGGTTGGCCCACATCCTTTCACCAAAGAAGTTTCGAACTTTATGGGGCACTATCCTTATCTAAAGCATCAAGTCAATTCATATGAAGATTTAGTTGATTGACTTGGGAAAGATCTTTTTTTGCTTTATTATCATACTCGCCAGCTTACACCTTACAGGTAAAGGACCCTTTCAAAATCTTTAGAACTTGGAGTCGTCATCTAAGGAGCCCTGGAACTCTTTTCTCCTTTGTATCAGTTGACTTGAAAGAGTTTCCCTTGATGCTTTTCTTTAAGATAAAGAAGCCAAACTATCATCACGAAGAACATTAAAGGTTTTCCTCAAAGTCTCCCCTAATGCTTTTTTTTGGGAGCAAGAAACCAAGCTAGTGGTATGGAGCACATTATTTGGTTGATCTAAGCAACCCTCCTTAGTTGACAAATGAAAGGTCAAATTTTAACGTCAATAGATTGGTACAATCTGTAGGAACGCTGAAAAAAAGTACTTAACTACATTGGCAAATTTTAAAAATTTTCACAAACAAAATTGACTTTTAGTTTAACCATGAATAGTGTTAAGCCATTCTCTTGATAAAATATTTTAATTCACAATGCTAATATGGTGATTACTAATTGTCTTGGTCTACATCCCATATGGTAGTTCGGGTCTACTTAAGAATAGTCCATGACGAAGAATGAGAAAGAAGGAAAAGTGGCACTTTTGTCGATAGCAAGGGACCTCTTCTCAAAGATTATATATCATTATGGATGGACTCACCATGACTAAGTTCGTTACCTTCAAGATAGCAGCTAAGGGCCTAAGACCAAGTAGAAGAAGAGATGTTGATAGACTTTTTCGGTAGTCCCCATTTTTATTTTAACTATATATCTCAAATTCTTGGTTATGGATCTTATTTAACTTTAAAATGTATGGCCTATGTCCTATTTAATTCTATGTTATATAGTTCTCAAGTATTCTAATTCTGTGATTTCTTTTAAATGAAGTGAAATACTTTGTTGGAATCATTTTTGTTTGGATTTAGTTACATGGAGTTTAGCAAGCAACATACCATTGTATGTGTTGAGAGAAACTTGAATATATTATAAAAAGACACCATTCATTTCTATTGTGAAATAAAGCAAAATTGGTTTTGAGGATTAGTTGAGGAAAATCCAAAGCTTCTATCGAATTACTAAATTCGTATACCTACAAATGTTCCTCATGGAGGAATTCTCCATCGAGAAAGGCCATTAAAACTATGAAAAATAAATAAATAAATGAATAAGGCCATCTTTTCGTCCAAAATCTAACAAACTTGTTCCTTTTCTAAATGTACCCATTAATATATATATATATATATATATATATATATTTACTACTTTTCTAAATCTAGGGAGACTCTTCTTAAATACGCATGCTGGTCTCATTCTTACCTCTGCGAGGACCAACTCTAATATCCCTTCGAAACACCAAATTAGATGTTGATCATATTGAATAATGAAGAAGGAAGCGAGCATATGAAATGGCTTATGGTTAGTGGATTTTTTTTTTTTTGTTGATTGGAACAAGGGAGATGAGCTCCCCAATTTATTAATAGTAGAAATATATACAATGAATTACAAGAGTAAAGAGAGATATCTCAAAATAAGTTTTCAAAAGAGAATGTAATACCCTAAAACTAGTCTTATATTGAATAAAAAAATAAAGTACTTATAATTTAAGTTCACCTGCTATCAATTAACTTTCACTCGAATTTTTAGGGCCATGTAGTTTCAACTCACTAATAGGTTAATTGGACAAATAGGTGAGCTTGAGGATTACAAATGGTATCAAAGCTGACCGAGTATGCAGAAGTTGATGGGCATAAGGAAAGGAAAGAGCTGCCCATAAGATGATAGTAGAGTCTCGCCATGGCATGGAGTCATCCTTACAACGCCAACAATCTGTCTCGAGATAGATTTTGGCTAACTTATGGCATGCGATAAGAATGTCACATTATGATAGGGTGATTGTAATACCTTAAAACTCATCTCCACATCGGATGAAAAAGAAAAGTTTAAAAACTTTATAACTCAAGTTCACTTACTATCAATTAAATTTCATTTAGTTTTTAAAACCACGTGATTTCAGCCCACTAATAGGTTAATTGAACCAATAGGTGAGCTTGAGGTGTTATAAGGACCCGACAAAGATTTAAGATTACAATGAGTTTTCCCACTTTACCAATAGAAATGCAGCTCCAAAAGTTAAAAGAAAATAAGTTCTTGTGAATAATGATAGATATATATGGGGGCCACTATGGAAGTAAATACTTTAATATTTTTTCTTTCTAAATGTGCCACCAGGTAGTAAGGATTGATTGATCCCAAGCAAGTTTTCAAAATTGAGGAATATGATTTTTCTTTTAGACACTCCATAAATCTTGGAGATTCCTAAGTTTTGAAGTGATATGAAAGCGCTTATATAACTGGGACACCGCCTTATTTGGATTGTTGCAAAACAAACAACTTAAATTAACTGTTCATCCTTTCTTGGCTAGAATCTCGTATGTGAAGTCTATTACAAAAGGCTAAACAAGCAAAGATCTTATGTTCTCCATGGACGATGATGGTGGAGAGAACGAGGTTAAGGCAAAGTATCGATAGAAAATAAATATTATAACAAACTTTCATCGGTGGCAAAGCTTAGATTGTAGTTCCCTTTCATACTGCATGACATCTTTTACATGGCTATAATCCATGACATAACCCTGATTTGCTTGACGACCTAAATCCATGAGCTCAATTGATCTGCAGACAGTAATCTTAGATGAGAGTTTCTAGTTGCAATCAATCTTCCAAATTCAGCAAAGACAGCCATGACATTCCTCTCCGCATCAAATAACCACTTCAAGCCAAGAATTCTGGCTCCGCTCCAAAGAACTCATAGCAAAGCTGGAGGTGCCGTGTGGTCGCGGTGGTAGTAAACGAAAAAATTGCCACCTACGAAGTTGCCGAGCACGACAGAGAAGCCGTTCTTCCAGCAAGTTGACCTCCACTATCCGGCGACAAAGAGGCTATGTTGAGCCCTCGACCACAAGGAACTTAGGTTTGGGTGGTATGGAACAATATAAAAAAATAGTGGTCACCATCGATGATAGTTTTGGCTTTGGTTTTGGTTTTCTCCTTACAATATAAAAAAACAATGGTCACCATGTATGCCATACAATATAAAAAATAGTGGTCACCATAGATGATAGTTTTGGTTTTGGTTTTGGTTTTCTCCTTACAATATAAAAAAACAATGGTCACCATGGATGATAGTTTTAGCTTTGGTTTTGGTTTTCTCATTGGATGGAGTGGAAAAAAGAAATATAAAAGGAGACCGGGGAAGGATTGTGTGCAACATATCCTTTTGGAAAGTTTTAATCCTGTGTTCTATTTAATTATATAATTAATGTCCTATCTTTCTCAAACTTTATAATCCCACATCATGTTTATTTATTGCATATTTTAAACAAAGTTATAATCTTCTTGCATTTGGTCAGGGGATAAATGTTCCATATCTATAGCAAATACTGTTAATCTAGGGAGAGGCCCTGGACATCATCATCCTCTCATAATTAGATAGATATTGTTCTTATCTGTTTTAATTTTAAATGCAGATCCTTATCTGCTATTTAAAAATATGGCACTTTGATATTTGATCAGATTATAAATAGGAAAAAAAAGCTTTACAATAGGATTCCTCATTTATGGTCAGACTGTTGAAGATTTTGTTTCCTTTATAGTCAGATGCACTGCACTTGCATTCAAATTTTGCTCCGTTTCCTTAACAAAACAAAACAAATAATTCATATGAGATGCTTAAGAAAATACATAGCAGTTGATTATGATATTTTAGCAATTCTCATACGGCAATTGTTATCATATACAAAATCGGTTAAGACTTTGAATTAGTGATAAGTACATCTGATTATTTTAATTTGATGATCACAAAACCTGTATTAATTAAGCTTGCCATACGTCATTGATACTCATTATTCTTTGGTTAGAGGAGCTGTGTGATTCCAGTGGTGGGAAAGAAAGATCTCAATAAAGGCGAAGAAATATTTAATATATTTTATCTTTCCCAAAGCAAACCTTCTAATCTCAAGTCGTATTTAATTTGGTGATGCTTGCTTTGCTCATGGTTTCCTAACTGTTTCTCATCATCATCGCTTCAATTTGTTGTTGAGTATTCCAAGCATTCTAATCCGCAGTTGTATTTAATTAGGTGACGCTTGTCTCCACTATGTGGCCTCAAGTTTCTAATTCTTCTCTAATTAGTTGTCATTGAGTATTTCAATTAGCATCGAAATTTATGACTTAGATTTATGTAGATCTTTGGTTCCGCTAAAGGTTATAATCATATTTTTCAAGTATTTTAATTTCTTCAAACTTACGTCTAGTAATTGATTTTGCTAAATTCAATAGTAAAATATCAATATTTAAGAAACTACTCTACACTCAAAAGTCTAATTTATATATTTTCTATTTCCAAAAAAACCACTCTATTAGTACCATCAAACCATATAAAAATAAAAAAGTATTATATCTATTCTTATTCATTCTACAAAATATATTATTATTGCAATATTTTATATTTTAATAATTATTTTTCATAAATATATAATCCATTTCCTTCAATTAAATTAAAATAAATAAATTTATTTTATTCTTCATGGTATTTAAGAAACCATTTTATTTAAAATATTTCAAAATATATATGATTTTAACATTTTCCTGTATTCATATATAATTTTTTTCTTACAAGTTATTTAAAAAGATAATTTTTTATTTTACAATTAAAAAGTAAAAGTACTATTTAATATAATATCTTAAATAATTTATAATTTTTATATATTTATTAAATTCCTTTTAATTGATCAATAATTGAGAAACTTAACTAAATAGATAAAAAAAACTTATGATGAGTTACCAATAATTTATTATAAATGTAAGGTAAAATATTATTTTTAAATATTAATAAAAAATCACTAAATTAATGTTGTGGTTTATAAATTTTAGAATTTAAAATAAATTTAAGCAAAACATTATTTTTTGTCCTTTAAATATTACTAAAATAAAGCTGTGAAATATGGAAATAGTTGTAACATTTATAACAAATTGTAGCCTTTTCTTTTAATACCATTTATGTCAAAGAAAAAATATAGTAGCGTAACAAATGTCATAATGCGAGAAGGAAGAAAGCTATTATATGGTTAATTTTGGTTTTCAATTTGGCTATAATTTTTCTTGATTCAAATGATATCTAAAAAAAATGAAAATATTAAATTAGAAAATCCGGCCCTGATCCGCTTTTTCAATTGTGTTCAATTTTTTACCTTGCTTGATCAAACGATTCGAATTTGGCCTGACCGACCGAGTGCAAGAATGGAATGTATCAGGGGTAGACCGAATCCATTTGCCTCCCAAGCTCTTCAAAATTATTTTAAAAATATCCACTCATCAGATTAATGCTCCACTTTCCATCATACGTCCTCAGATGGTGGAGGGAACAAGAAATCCATATGGACAGCAGCGATTAATTTTTACAAGGTTAAGGTAGAATATAAGTGGAAAATAAATATTATAACAAACTTTCTTCGGTGGTAAAGCTTGTATTGTGCAAGTACAACCCTTTCATACTACATAAAAGAAATTTTAAAGGCCATAATCCATATTATAAACCTATATAACTTCCTTTATGACCTAAATCCATGAGCTTGAGTTGATCCAGAGACATTAATTTTGACCAGATCCTACAAGGTTGCCGAAGACATTCAAGACATCCCTCCATATATGATGCAAACAGGGTTGCAATGAGATATATGGACAAGTTGTCTTGGACGCACGTAAAGCAGCCAAACCGAAGCAAGGATGAAGAGAATTTGTTTGAGAGCAAGGCTAGTTAGTTTCCTAAATTATTTTATTTCCTATAGCTTTTTTGTTTTCTAAATTATTTTATTTCCTATAGCTTTTTAGTTTCCTAAATTATTTTATTTACTATAGCTTTTAGTTTCCTAAATTATTTTATTTCCTATAGCTTTTTAGTTTCCTAAATTATTTTATTTCCTATAGACTATAAATAGTTGTTTTAAGGTTTTTGAGACGGGGGGATCAATTTTGTTAAAGGTTGAAAAATTCATCTTGAGAGAGGTTTTCTCTAAATCGCTTGCGAGTGATTGTTTATCTTGGAGTTCAATCGTTGTTATTGAATTCTTATTTATTCCAACGCTTTCACACTGCGTCTGATTGGTATTAGAGCAAGGTGAGTTCCTGTAAGATGTCTTCTGGCAATGACGTCGATGGCGGTCGCACTCATGACGGTGCTCATGATGCGGGAGTCCAAGGGGCTAATCAAATGGTTCTAAGGACGGAGATAAATGTTATGGATCGAACATTGAGGCAGGTAGAGCAGCTTGTCGAGACTTTGATCGGGTAATTTGATGCTATGTAGGTCGCTAATAATAGGGGTAAGATTGACGACGGAAGATGACCTAGGCCACGAGAAGATTATGATATTCCAATCAATGGATCCTTCCATGCAAATTGGAGGGTACAAATCTCTGATGTTGATTCAGAGGAAGAGGCTTTGGGGTTTGAGAGGAGGCAACCACCTTTGAGGGGTGGCTATGGTGGAGGAAGAAACCGAAGAGAGTACCACGATTATGATGATTATGATCACTTCGATGGAGCGGATTACCACCTAAGGGTAGATCTTCCCTATTTCAATGGCACATTTAATAACAAAAATTTCTTGATTGGCTGGCGGAGGTGGAGAGGTTCTTTGATTACAAGGATGTGCTAGAAGAACGTAGGGTAAAATGGTGGCGTGTAGGTTGAAGGGTGGTGCTTCGCTTGGTGGGAAAGAGAGTAGGCGGTTGAGAGAAGGGAGACAATCCGTGTGAACATGGATTCACATGAAGCAACTAATGAAAGGTGAGTTTCTTTCCCCTAATTATGAACAGATACTTTTCCAATAGTACCAACGATGTCGCCAAGGGTTGCAAACCATCCATGAATATACTGTTGAATTTATGCGATTAGCTGAGCGCAATGATTTGAGGGAAAGTGAGGGGCAACAAGTGGCTAGGTATGTTGATGGATTAAAGTTGCAGATCAGAGATAAAATTGCAGTCATAGTATTGAGGAGCATGAGTGAGGCTAAAAATATGGCATTACAGGCTGAACTCATGCTGAACGATAAGAACACCAGATTTGATGGTGGTGGGCGTAGATATGGCTTTGATAGGGCTGAACGTAGTAGAACCAGCAGGATGTTGATGATAAAGAGAAGAGTGCTGCAGAGAAGCCGAATAGTAGTGGTGAGAAGAAGAATGAAAGGGCTATGGAGAAGCGGCCGATGGAATCTAAGGAAGGCTAGAAGCAATCCAACCCATATACAAAACCCATCCTAGGAAAGTGTTACCGCTGCAATCAACCGAGGCATAGATCCAATGAGTGCCCAAGTCAAAGAGCTGTCAATATGTTAGAGCGAGAAGAGGAGAGGATATTTGTTGTGATCCTAATGGGGATGAAGAGTACTTTGGGGAGGATTATGAAGAGCATGAGCCCTCATATGTGATCAAAAGGCTCATGTTAATGCCAAAACAGGAAGATAGCACTCAATGCCACCAATTGTTTCGTACCAGGTGCACGATTGGTGGAAGAATGTTTGATCTAATCGTGGATAGTGGAGTAGCGAAAATATCATCAGTAGGTAGTTGGTTAGGAAATTGTAGTTACCAGTAGAGAAGCACCTAATCCATATACCATTGGATGGATTAAGGATGCTGAGAAGATTGATGTTCAGGAAAGGTGTAGGGTGCCCTTTTCCATTGGAAAATATAGTGACGAAGTCTACTGTGACATAGTAGACATGGATGCTTGTCATCTTCTATTCGGGTGCCCATGGCAGTTTGATGTGGATGGCAAATATTCTGGCAAAGAAAGCCTCTATAGGTTAGCAAAGGATGGCAAGAGATACACACTATTACCTCTTAAAGTAGCACTATGTCCTAAAGGCTCTAAGCCTGAAAGACGGTCTTTCCTATCCATTGTGAGCTCAGAGAAGGAAGTAGAGGAAGATATGAAGTAGACCAAGGAGGTGCATGCCTTGGTGGTGAAGAATGTACTGAAGGTAGAGGAGGAGATTGTTGACGAAGTTCTTGAGGTAGTGAAGGGGGTGTTAGAAGAATTCAAGAAAGTGACTCCAGATGACTTACCTGAGAGGCTTCCTCCTTTGAGAGACATATAGAACCAGATCGATTTGGTACCGAGGGCAAGCCTTCCTAACTTACCACATTACAGGAAGAGCCCCAAGGAAATGAAAATCCTTCAGGAGAAGGTTCATGAATTGCTAGACAAAGGCTTCATCAGGGACAGCCTAAGTCCATGTGCTGTACCAGCCCTGCTCACTCCCAAAAAGGATGGGAGCTGGAGGATGTGTGTTGATAGTAGGGCTATCAACAGGATCACTATTGGGTATAAGTTCCCAATACCCCGTATTGAAGACATGCTTGACAGGTTGAGTGGGTCAGTCATCTTTTCTAAGATAGACTTGAGGAGCGAATATCACTAGATTAGAGAAAGGCCAGGCGATGAATGGAAGACTGCCTTCAAGACAAAGGAAGGATTTTATGAATGGCTAGTGATGCTATTCGATCTCAGCAATGCACCTATCACCTTCATGCATGTTATGAATCAGGTACTTAAATCCTTTATTGGCAAATTCATGGTAGTGTACTTTGATGATATATTAATTTATAGCAAGTCTTAGAACGAGCACAATGACCACTTGAGGAGTGTATTGGCTGTATTGAAGGAGCATAAATTATATGTTAATTTGAAAAAGTGTATGTTTATGTCTAAAAGGCTATTATTTCTGGGGTTTGTGGTAAGTGGTGATGGCATTACTATGGATGAAGGAAAAGTGAAAGCCATTAGAGAGTGGCCTAATCCCAAAACTGTGACTGAGTTGAGAAGCTTCTTGGGATTGGCCAGTTTTTACAGGCGCTTTATCAGGCATTTTATCACCATTGCTGATCCTTTGACAGAGTATCTGAAGAAAGGGAAGTCTAATTGGAGTGAAGAAGCTGAAGCCGGGTTTGCCTTTTGAAAGAGAAGTTGTGTAGTGCCCCTGTGTTGGCATTACCCGACTTTGATAAGTTGTTCACTGTTGATTGTGATGCTAGCGAAGTAGGAATTGGAGCTGTACTCTCCCAGAAAAAGAGACTAATCGCTTTCTATAGCGAAAAGTTCTGTGATGCTAGAAGAAACTGGTCCACCTATGACAAGGAATTATATTAGTTTGTAAGAGAATTAGGAGTGTGGGAACATTATTTAGTAGGTAAGGAATTTGTTTTATATTCGGATTGTGGGGCTTTAAAGCACTTGAGTAATCAAAACAGGATTAGCAAGGATATGCATGCTAGATGGATCAAGTTTTTGTAAAGGTTTTCCTTCAAACTAATGCATAAGTCTGGAACCCAAAATAGAGTTGCGGATGCTCTGAGCAGGAGGGCAGATGTGTTAACTGTGATTAGTGCTGAGGTTATCGGGTTTGAACAGATGAAGGAATTGTATGTTGGAGAAAGTGATTTTGGTGAGATCTGGTGCAAGTGTGGTAGTAGGGAACCCTATGGGGATTACCATGTACATGAGGGTTATTTGATGAAGGGCAATCAACTATGTATTCCTCAATCCTCTTTAAGGGAGAAGTTAATCAGGGACTTGCATGGAGGAGGATTGGCAGGCCACCTGGGAAGGGATAAGACCCTTGTAGCTATAGCTGAACGATATTTTTGACCTCAGTTGAGGAAGGAGGTGTATAAGATTGTTCAGAGGTGCTATACTTGCCAAACATCCAAGGGACATTCTCAAAGTACTGGGTTATATACACCCTTGCCAGTACCTTAGAATATTTGGGAGGACCTTTCTATGGACTTTGTCCTGGTTTGCCTCGTACCCAACGAGGTGCTGACTCTGTTTTTGTAGTGGTTGATAGGTTCTTCAAGATGGCTCACTTCATTCCTTGTAGGAAGACTTCAGATGCCCATGCCATTGCCAAACAATTTTTTTTAGGAGGTCATGAGATTTCATGGAGTATCCAGATCCATCACAGCCAACAGAGACACCAAATTCCTCAGCTACTTTTGGAAGACATTATGGTACATGTTTGATTCCACCTTGAATTATAGCAGCACGGTGCACCTACAGACAGATGGACAAACAGAAGCTACCAACAGGACTTTAGGGAATCTCACAATGGGATTTGTGTTTGCCACAGGTGGAGTTCGCCTACAACAATTCCATCCATCGAACCATAGGAAGATCCCCATTCTCCATCGTCTATACCAAAGTACCACAACATGCACTAGATTTGGTGAAGCTTCCAAAGCTGGCTGAGTACAGCATACCGGCTAAACATATGGCAGAGCATTGGCAAAGCACTTCAGAAGAGGTCAAAGCAAAGATTGAGAAAGCCAACGCCAAGTACAAGGAGGTGGCTGACAGAAGATGGAAGGAAGAACTCTTTGAGGTAGGGGATCAGGTGAAGGTCTTTCGTAGGAAAGAGCGGATTCCCGTGGGTACTTATAACAAGTTACAACCACGAAAGTATGGACCTTACAAGATTGCCCAAAAGATCAATGATAATGCTTATGTTGTTGATCTTCCTGTGACTATGATGATTTCGAGGACTTTCAATGTGGCAGATTTACATCCATTCTTTCCGGACAATACACCTCTATATCCAGATGAGAACTCGGGGTTGAGTTCTTCGCAGGAGGAAGAGAATGATACAAAGGGTTGCAATGAGATATATGGACAAGTTGGACTCACGAAAAGCAGCCAAACCGAAGCAAGGATGAAGAAAAGTTGTTTGAGAGCAAGGCTAGTTAGTTTCCTAAATTATTTTATTTCCTATAGCTTTTTAGTTTCCTAAATTATTTTATTTCCTAAAGCTTTTTAGTTTCCTAAATTATTTTATTTCATATAGCTTTTAGTTTCCTAAATTATTTTATTTCCTATAGCTTTTTAGTTTCCAAAATTATTTTATTTCCTATAGACTATAAATAGTTGTTTTAGGGTTTTTGAGATGGGAGGATCAATTTTGTTAAAGGTTAAAAAATTCATCTTGAGAGAGGTTTTCTCTGAATCGCTTGCCAGTGATTGTTAATCTTGGAGTTCAGTCGTTGCTATTGAATTCTTGTTTATTCCAACGCTTTCGCACTGCGTCAGATTGGTAATGATGGAAAGAGGGTTGCAATGAGATATATGGACAAGTTGGACGCATGAAAAGTAGCCAAACCGAAGCAAGGATGAAGAGAAGTTGTTTGAGAGCAAGGCTAGTTAGTTTCCTAAATTATTTTATTTCCTATAGCTTTTTAGTTTCCTAAATTATTTTATTTCCTATAGCTTTTTTAGTTTCCTAAATTATTTTATTTCCTGTAGCTTTTAGTTTCCTAAATTATTTTATTTCCTATAGCTTTTTAGTTTCCTATATTATTTTATTTCCTATAGACTATAAATAGTTGTTTTAGGGTTTTTGAGATGGGGGGATCAATTTTGTTAAAGGTTGAAAAATTCATCTTAAGAGATGTTTTCTCTGAATCGCTTGCTAGTGATTGTTTATCTTGGAGTTCAGTCGTTGTTATTGAATTCTTGTTTATTCCAATGCTTTTGCACTGCGTCAATATATCAAACCACTCCAAGAAGGGTTTAGGTGGTGCCGTGAGGTTTATGTGGTGGTTAAAAAAGATGTGCCACCTATGGAGACGGCGAGCAAGTTGAAGAAGAGGTTAGCTGCTGTTGATGAAGTAAAAGTTTCTTAAGACTTGTCCTCCAGTACCTTTAATCGCCATCTGTAATCTGAAGCTTCCAAAGCCATAAGGTGCACCGACTTTCACTATAACATGAAGTTAGAGGGTAGCCTGATCAGTTCTTCCCTCCAATGCAGGGCTCCAGCAAGGTGACTTCTGCTGCCTTGCGACAAAGAGGCTGCGTTGATCCCTTGGTCGCAAAGTATTTAGGTATGGATGGTATGGAACGATATAAAAAAACAGTAGTCACCGTGGATGATGGTTTTCGTTTTCGTTTTCTCATCGGATAAGAGTGGCAGAAACAAACACAATAGGAGGAGAGGGGTCAGATGGTACAGAAGATATGAGAATGAGGAGGAGGAGAGAAGATGAATGCCAACCTCATCCCTATATGGCATTTTATGGAGGCCGGTGTCTTTCTGGAACCTTCGGTCCATCCTATTTAATTATGTTTCTCTTGAATCTTCTCATCCCGCGTCCCATTCATTTTCTCCTTCCCAAACGTTTTAATCCCCGGTCGCATTTAATTTGGTAACGGTTGTTTAATTGGAAAATAAATATTATAACAAACTTTCATCAGCGGCAAAGCTTACATTGTTCTTCCCTTTCATACTAATAATAATAAATAATAATAATAATAATAATAATAATAATAAATAATAATAATAATAATAAAATACAAGGCCATAACCCATAATATAAACCTGATTGCCTTCACGACCTCAATCCATGAGCTTGAGTTGATCCACAGACATTAATCTTTGGGGAGAATTTCCGGTTGCAGTGATTGAAAAGATCTTCGAAGGTCGTCGAAGACGCTCATGACATCCCTTCATATCGAGCCACTTCAAGCAGGAAATTCCGGCTCCGCTACGAAGGACTCATAGCGAAGCTGGAGGTGCCGTGCGGTTAGGGTGGTGGTAGAAAAAGAAGTGCCACCTTTGGAGACGGCGAGAAACAGGCTGTAATCTGGAGCCTCCAAAGAACCAAAGCAACAAGCTGCTCATTCCCATGCTATAATATGAAGGTAGAGAGCAGCATGTCCAGTCGTTCCTCCAATGCAGGACACCACCAAGGCGATCTCCACCGTCTGGCGAGAAAGAGGCTGCCTCGAACCCACCGGTCGCAAGATATTTAGGTATGGATCGTATTGGAACAACAGCAAAACTAATGGCGCCGACCACCATGGATGATAGCTTTTTTGGTTTGGGTTTTGGTTTTCTCATCGGATAGAGTGGCAAAAAGAAATACAAGAGGAGACCAGGGAAGGAATATTGTATGGAAGATAGCGAGGAGAACGAGAGAACAGGTTAATAATTAATCCTTATGGCAATTTCATCTCATCTCTGCATGGCCTTTTATAAAGGCCGATGCCTCTCTGGAGCCTTCTGCCTTCGATGTCTTTTTTCGAAGAGTGCTGTTTCATTACGTCTCTCTTGATTCTTCTCATCCCGCGTCCCATTTATTATATCTTTCCTGAACATTTTATACACGTCGCATTTAATTTGGTAACGCTTGTGGTTTAGGTGGTGGTTAAAAAAGATGTGCCACCTATGGAGACGGCGAGCAAGTTGAAGAAGAGGTTTTCACTGATCACAAAAGCTTAAAGTACAACTTTACTCAGAAAGAATTGAATTTGAGGTAGAGAAGATGATTAGAATTGTTAAAGGATGATGATTTGACAATTAGCTATTATTCAGGAAAGGCTAATATGGTGGCTAATGCTTTAAGCAAAAAATCTTTAGGTGAATTGGCAGCTCTGATAACTAATCAAAGACATATTTTATTGGATTTGGATAGAGTTGGTATTGGAAACTAGATACATGACCACAAGGTTCAACTTGCTGCACTTCAGTACAACCTATTCTAATAGAGAGAATTAAGATGTCTTAGAAGGAGGACCCAGAGTTGCAAAATATTATAAAAATGGTGAAGATCGGTGCTCAAATAGAGTTTCAAATTCATGACGATGGTTCACTGAGATTCACGGATAGACTTTGTGTACCAAATGATAAAGAACTAAAAAAAGATATTTTGGGTAAAGCACATGGTTTGGCCTATACTATGCATCTTGAAGGTACCAATATGTACCATGACCTAAAGAAAAACTTTTAGTGGACTGGTATGAAAATGGACATAGCCCTTTATGTTGCTTAGTGCATAGTATATATGTCAGCAGATAGCCCTTCATATTCCTCAGTGGAAATGGGATATCACTATGGACTTTGTGACTGGCTTGCCAAGAATCCCTCGGGGTAGTGATGTTGTATAGGTGATTGTGGATTGTGTTGACCCTAGATTGATTTTGATGATTACAAAATAGATAGGCAACTCTAAGCTTGATACAGGGAAGTTCGGTCGCCTTGCAAGTAACTATCTATGTGGAAAATTTCATTGGTAAAAAAGTACTTCATTTAATTTACTTTGAATATTTTTATTAGCTTGGGAGTTAACTGGTTAGCTAGCTTGTTATTCCATTTAGCTAACTGGCACGACTTTCAGCTAGCTGGGAATCATTTACATTGCTTAGGCCGAACGATCTAGTATTTTAGCTAGCTATTTAGCTAGCTTGTTAGGTTGCTGAAGGTTCTTCAGCTAACTAAAATGCTCGTCACAGTGCTTGGCCGAACGCTCTATAAATTTAGCTAGCTGGTTGGCTAGCTTGTTAGCTAACTAGAATACGTCTTTAGTTAACTCCAGTTGCCTGGCCGAATAGTATTAAATTCTAGTTAACTGGGGAGCTAGCTGCAAGATTTTCTAGCTAGCTGACATTTTTTTTAGTTAACTGCTTAGCTAACTATTTTATCCTGGAGCTAACTGGTTAGTTAACTATTTTTCACAGGTAAATGTGTGGTCGTGCGATTTGAAAATTTAGTTAGCTGAAGAGCTAACTCCCTCTCTCCACTGGCCGTTTGCTTTCTCTGCTTAGCTAACTGGAAATCTAGCTATCTTTTTGTTAGCTAACTGGGAAGCTAGCTATCTTTTCGTTAGTTAGCTGGAGAGCTAACTAAGCAGGGCGGTTTCTGTACTATTTTTGAATTAGTTAGCTAGTGAGCTAACTGGCTATCTTTTAGCTAACTGAAGAGCTAACTCCCCATCTCTTGTTATTCCTACAGCCGAGAGGTTCTCTTTTTTAGTTAGCTGGGGAGCTAACTGGCAATGAATGGCACTTTCTCCTGACTTTTTTGTTTTGCCTGTTAGTTAGCTGGAAAGCTAACTATCGATTGTTTAGTTAGCTGGTGAGCTAACTATGTGTTCTATACCTTTTTGTCCTGGCCGTTGCTTTTGCTGTTAGTTAGCTGGAGAGCTAACTAGCAACCTGTTTAGCTAACTAATGAGCTACCTCTGGACGTCTTTTTCAACTGTGGCCTCTCTTGTGAGCTAGCTGACTAGCTAGCTGAGGACTTTTGCTTAAGTCTTGGCCGAATGGTTTCTTGCTTCAGCTACCTGGAGTTATTCTTTTAGCCAACTACCGCCTGAGTTCTTGAGTTTGCTTTTCCTCTCTTACTCTCTCTCTATTGCTATTTTAAGCTACACTTAACTTTTGAATTTTTGAATTTTTGCAGTGCTCTTCCTTCCTCAAATGGAGATCAGCATTCAATGCTTAAGGGAAACATTTATAACAGTTATATTTTCTTCCCATTTTTATTTTTATTTGTTCCTAATGTATCTAACGGATCTTTTCTTGTTGGATGATTATAAAAAGGTGGGATTTGAAGCACACCATGATGATTCGGAAAAAGAGTTTTTAAAGAGAAAGAAAATCCAAGAAAAGAGCTCATATTGCATATTGTTGAGTGGTTGTTGCTGTGCATTCAAGTTCATTCATTGCTCCAAAAAGTCGTCCGGATCTTTGAAGCTTTTCAAGCAATCAAGACTTCAGCTACTTCGACCTTGTTCATTTATTGCTGAGTTTATTGCTTCAAAAATTGTAAAGTATACTCTGAATATTTGCTCATTGTGGAAGCTTCTCTTTATCATTCCTTGATCATTTTTGTAAAAGGGTTAGTGTTAACCCTGATTATTTTTGGCTTCCTTGTGCCTTAAAGCAAGAGGACTAGCCTAGGTTTGGCTAGGGAATTTGGCTTCCTTGTGCCGTGAAACAAGAGGACTAGCCTGGTTTGGCTAGGGGTTTTTGGCTACCTTGTGCCGTATAAACAAGAGGGCTAGCCTGGTTTGGCTAGAGGTTGTAATTGTTGTTATACGATTAGTGAAATTCCCATAGGTTTTGGGGAGTGGATGTAGGTGCTGAGTTTGGTACCGAACCACTATAAACTTCTGTGTGTTTGTGATTGTTTGATTCTCTACTGTTATCATTCTGTGCACTCCACTACACCGCTGCAAATCAAAATTAGGGTTTAAGCACATACTTGCATAGTAATCAATTTTTTTATATAACCCAATTCACCCCCCTCTTGGGTTGCTACATCTGGGCAACAAGTGGTATCGGAGCAGCGTGCTCTTGATTTCTATAGCTTTGATTAGCTTGGAGCCAAAGATCAGTAGTAATCCCAATGAGTTCTATGTTGACTGAAGGACAATCAACAAATAGACCACCTTTGTTTAATGGAACAAATTACAGATATTGGAAAGCACGAATGAAAATCTTCATTCAAGCACTAGATTATGATTTATGGGGAATCATAATTAATGGACCACACACACCCACTATTATGATTGAAAATATTAATATTACAAAGCCTGAATCTGAATGGGATGAGCAAGACAAAAAATTAGCTCAATTAAATGCTAAGGCTATGAATGTTCTTTATTGCTCTCTTGATGCAAATGAGTTTAATCACATATCTACTTGTATGTCTGCTAAGAAAATCTGGGATAGACTTGAAGTCATCCATGAGGGTACAAACCAAGTCAAGGAATCCAAAATAAATATGCTTGTTCATAAGTATGAATTATTTAAGATGGATCCTACTGAAAATATTACTGATATGTTTACAAGATTTACTGATATTATTAATGGATTGAAAAGTCTTGGAAAATCTTATGCTAACAGTGATCTTGTTAGAAAAATCTTAAGATCTTTACCTAGGATATGGGAAGCAAAAGTCACTGCAATTCAAGAAGCAAAAGATCTCAACAATTTATCACTTGAAGAGTTGGTCGGTTCTTTGATGACTCATGAGCTTCAGCAACGACAACATATCGATAAAGATGAATCAAAGAAGAAATGGACTATGGCTTTAAAGAGTGTAACTCAAGAAGATGAAAGTGAAGTAACCACTAGTAACAGTGAGAAAGATGATGAAATGACACTTATATCAAGGAAATTTAAAAGGTTCATGAAGAGAAAGAAATTTGGAAAAAAAAACAATTTGTCAAAGGAGACCATAGCAAAGATAAGAGTGAACCTCCTACATGCTATGAGTGCAAGAAACCTGGACACATCAGACCAGATTGTCCACTATTAAAGAAATGATCTAAAAGAATAAAGAAGAAGGCAATGATGGCCACTTGGAGCGATAGTGAAGCAACAAGTTCAGAAGATGAAGAGAAAACTGAAGTTGCAAATGTTTGCTTCATGGCTGATAATGATGAGGTGTGTCTTGCAACCCAAGCAATTAAAAGATAATGGTACTTGGATAGCGGGTGCTCAAGACACATGACCAGTGATGAATCGCAATTCATCACTTTGGAAGCAAAAGATGGAGGTGCTGTTACTTTCGGTGATAATGGCCAAGGAAAAATAATTGGCATTGGAAAAATAGGTATCACACCTCATGCTTATATTGATAATGTTTGGCTTGTGAAAGGACTGAAACATAATTTACTTAGCATTAGTCAACTATGTGACAAAGGATTTAATGTAACTTTTAAATTATCTCTATGCATTGTTAAAAATCCTGCTAATGAAAACATGAAATTTGTTGGTCATAGGCACAGTAATGTATACATTATTAATTTAAATGATTTGCATGATCAAAATATTGATTGCCTAGTTGCTACTAATAATAAAACTGATAATAATTGGTTATGGTATCGTAGGCTAGCTTATGCAAGCATGGATTTACTATCTAAATTAATTAAGAAGGATTTAGTACATGGCTTGCCAAAACTTGTTTTTGAAAAAGATAAGATTTGTAATGCCTGTCAATTTGGAAAACAAACCCGAGTTTCTTTTAAATCAAAGAATTTAGTTTCAACCACTAGACCTTTGGAGCTCTTGCATATGGATTTATTCGGTCCTACAAGAACAACTAGTCTAGGAGGTAAAAGATACAGTTTTGTTGTTATTGATGATTTCTCTCACTTTACATGAGTTTTATTCTATCTAGTAAAGACGAAGCATTTTCAGCATTTCAAAAATTATTCAAAAGAATTACAAACGAAAAGAATTCTTCTGTTTTATCGATACGAAGTGATCATGGAAAAGAATTTGAAAACAAATCTTTTGAAGAATTTTGTAATAAAAATGGAATTGAACATAATTTTTCTGCACCAAGAACACCACAACAAAATGGAATAGTTGAAAGAAAGAATATAATATTAGAGAAAATGGCGTGTACCATGTTGTGTGAAAGCAATCTTCCAAAATATTTTTGGGCAGAAGCTATTAACACTGCCTATTAAATTTTAAATCGTGCATTAATCAGACTTATTTTGAAAAAGACTTCATATGAACTTTGGAAAGGAAGAAAACCTAATATAAGTTACTTTCATGTTTTTGGATGCCAATGTTTTGTATTAAATAATGGAAAATCAAACCTTGATAAATTTGATGCTAAGTCTGATGAAGGAATTTTTCTCGGATATTCTTTACATAGTAGAGCTTTCAGAATATTCAACAAAAAGACTTTAGTAGTTGAAGAATCAATTCATGTTATCTTTGATGAATCTAATGATCATCCATCAAGGAAGGGAAAAGGTATAAATGTTGCAGATGACATTGAAGATCAATTCAAGGACATCACACTAAAGGATAAGAGCGACACAGATACACAAGAGGTAAATGGAGAAGGGAACGCTGACCTACCTGAAGCCTCATAAGGTAATGATGAATTAGAAAGAGGTTGGAGGTATGTTCTTAGTCACCCCAAAGATCTAATTATTGGTGATCCTTCTCAAGGAGTTAGAACTAGATCTTCATTTAGAGATGCTTGTAATAATTTAGCATTTGTATCTAAAATTGAACCTAAATGTTATGATGATGCTAAAAATGATGTTGATTGGATTAATGCCATGCATGAGGAACTTAATCAATTTGAAAGAAATAATGTTTGGACTCTTATTGAAAGACCTCATAATCATCAAATTATTGGAACTAAATTGGTTTGTAGAAACAAATTAGATGAACATGGTAATATAATTAGAAATATAGCAAGATTGGTAGCTAAGGGTTATAATCAAGAGGAGGGGATTGATTTGATGAAACTTATGCCCCTGTTGCTAGATTAGAAGCTATTAGATTACTTCTTGTTTATGCTTGTTATATGAATTTTAAATTGTATCAAATGGATGTTAAAAGTGCTTTCTTGAATGGATATATTGCTGAACAAGTTTTTGTGGAACAACCACCTGGCTTTAAAAATCACTTGTTTCCAAATCACATTTACAAATTAAACAAGGCTTTATATGGTTTGAAGCAAGTGCCCCGGGCATGGTATGAAAGATTAAGAAAATTCTTGATTAGTAATGATTTTATTCGAAGAACTGTGGATACAACTTTATTTATAAAAAGATAAAATAGAGATATATTAATTATTCAAATCTATGTTGATGATATCATATTAGGTGCCACTAATGATTCTTTGTGCAAAGACTTTGCTAAGCTTATGCAGGGAGAGTTCGAGATGAGTATGATGGGTGAGCTGACCTACTTCCTCGGACTACAAATTAAACAAAGCAAAGATGGGATCTTCATAAGCCAATCCAAATACACCAAATAAATGATCAAGAAGTTTGGCATGGAGACATCCAAGAGTATCGGTACCCCTATGAGCTCATCATGTAGACTTGAATCTTATAATTCTGAAAAATCTGTTGATTTAAAATTATATAGAGGCATGATTGGATCATTATTATATTTAACTGCTAGTAGGCCAGATATTTTATTTAGTGTTTGCATGTGTGCAAGATATCAAGCCAATCCTAAAGAATCACATTTTCTTGCGATTAAAAGAATATTTAAATATTTAAATGGAACAATAAATTTGGGTATATGGTATGATAAATAATCTAGCACACTGATTTTGACTTTGCTGGATGTAAATTAGATAGGAAATCAACCACTAGAACCTACCAGTTTCTAGGTGTTAACTTAATTTCATGGTTTAGCAAAAAGCAAACTTCAGTAGCATTGTCTACGGCCGAGGCTAAATACATTGCAGCTGGAAGTTGCTGTGCTCAAATTTTATGGATTAAGCAATAGCTAGAAGATTATGGTATTAAACAAAAGGCTATACCTATAAAATGTGATAATACAAGTGCAATCAATTTAACTAAGAATCCTATTCAACATTCCAGAACCAAACATATTGAAATTAGACATCATTTCATTAGAGATCACGTAAATAATGGAAATGTTGTTATTGGATTTCTAAACACTGAAAATCAAATTGCTGATATTTTCACTAAGCCTCTTGATGAAACAAAATTTTATGAAATCAGAAGAGAATTGGGAATGTTTGATCCAACCATTTAATGAATCAATTAATGAATTGATATGATATCTAATTGATGTGACATCTTTTAAATAAAATCAATTAAAGGGAACATCCTGTCAAATTAATTGCTTGAGTATGCTGCATGCTTTAAGTCTTTTCATCTTTATGAATGCCAACTGTTATACTTCCTTAAATCCATCCACCAACCAAACAGTCACCTGACCAGGCAACCAAACAGTCACCTGGCCAGCTAACCATCAAGCCATCTCTCTATATAAACTTTTTACCAAATCAATTCTTTCATTCCACGATCGTCTCCCTCAACCGAGCATCTTCACCGAGCGTCCTCTCTCCCTCTCTCATCCTCTCTTCATTCCATTGATCTCTTTCTTTCCTCCATTCATTCAATCAATCCATCTTGAAGATAGTGGATGGCTCCCAAGAAGAAGGCATTCGCTAGAGATGATGATTGGTCCAATCTTCGCCGGAAGTCTTCTATTTCTTCATCTCATATCAACTCTCTTCTTGCATCTAAATCCTTTGCTCATGGAAGGTTAGTTGATTTTAACTTCTTAGAACAAGAAGGTTTTAAAATTGGAAAGCTTTTAATTAATCAAGGTTGGGATAAGCTTCTTTCTACCAAGAGACCTATTTATCCTAAGCTTATTAGGGAATTCTATGAAAATATCTCTTTTGGTAGTGGAACTATCTCTTCCTTTGTGAAAAAGACTAAAATCAACCTAGACTGCAAAACGTTAGGATGTGCTCTTAATATTCCATCTGATGGTTTCTTTGAAGTCCTACCTAGTGAACGTGGATATAAAATAGGTTTAATCCTTAATATTGATGATAGTGAAGCCAGTAATATTGAAACTCTAGATGCCAACATACTATCTGTAGAAAATAGATTGTTTCACAGTATCATCACCAAAATCCTAGCCCCTCGTGCTGGTTCATTTAATGTAGTAAATGATAGGGACATATGCATAATGTATGACATCTTAATAGAAGACCCTGTTGATCTACCTCAACTGATGTTGACCGTAATGAAAAATCCTTGTCTAGATCTAAGGCTGCATTGCCCTACGGAATGTTTCTCACTTATGTATTTGAGTTTTTCAATATTAAGCTTAAGGGAGAAACTGCAGTGGCATTACGTCACTCTGACGTTTTTAATGCTCATTCACTGCACCGTATGGACTTTGCCAAACGGGATGGTATTTGGTTAAAGGTTAGGTCTAGAACTGGTTAGTCTAGTATGCCACCGCCAACTGTAATGCCACCGCCAACTGTAACTCAATTTACTTGTTCTTCTCAGAACTTCTTCAACTTTGACTTCAACCATCCGAATCCTTACCTTGCTTCTATATCTGATGATCAAAATCCTTTTCAATCTGATCACCCAATATGAATGCTCCTGACCTTCTTATCGTAATGACAATCAAGGTCCTGTTCCTCTTCCTATAGTACATATAAGTGATGATCAAATTTGCCTCATTATCAATGAATTGACCCTTGCCTCTTCTAGTCGAAGCTCTGGAGATAGCGCTTCTTCTATCAATGATCAGACTCTTATTCTACATATTTCTTCTATTTTTGAAAACATATCTCAGTTTAAACTTATTCTTGAGAGACTTGTCCATGATGTGAACATTCTCAATGGAAGAGTTTTTCATCATAATGAATCTGTCATGGAGCGGATCCTAAAAGCGATTAATTTCCTAAAAGGTAAGCTTGAGAATTTTGAAACTAAGGCAGAGTGGGTAGAGCATCAAATGAGATCTACAGAGACCAGACCCAGGATGCAGCAAACGCTGTTGACCATTGGACAACAACCTTCTCAAGGCTGAGTCAACTCATGGAGACTTACATCACTCTTTCTGCCGCCTCTGCGCCTGATGCTTCTTTTTCTCATCCGCACCATTGGACTCCACCGACACGGCCTTCCTCCAACAAGCCTGAATCTTCAAACAAGCCAAATGTTTCTTCAGTGCATATTTCTTCTTCTGATGACGACAAGTGATTATGTTTGACTTATGTTGTAACCATACTTAGTACTATTTCTGTGATGCATGTTTATGACTATGTTTTATGACTTGAGACCATGGCGTATAATGTTTGTATTACTCTATTTTGTAATGATCTAAATGACTGCTCAAATTATGTATGATTGCTTACATCTCCTTGATATATTATGCTTGAATTTATTACAAAACTTTTCAAACTTCTTTTTGATTAATGACAAAAAGGGGGAGAAGATTATTGCATACATTAAGGAATGGAGTAAAGTAATAACTCCATATATTCAGGGGGAGAAAAATAGTTCACTTATTCAGATTGACAGGGGGAGAAATAAATGTCTTTCTGATTACACTCCTGTCTACTTCCTATATTTGCTCCTTGTGCTTAAAGGTTTTGTCATCATCAAAAAGGGGGAGATTGTTGACCCCAGATTGATTTTGATGATTACAAAACAGATAGGAAACTCTAAGCTTGATACAGGGAAGTTCGGTCGCCTTGCAAGTAAGTATCTGCGTGCAAAATTTCATTGGTAAGAAAGTACTTCATTTAATTTGCTTTGAATATTTTTATTAGCTGGGGAGTTAACTGGTTAGCTAGCTTGTTATTCCATTTAGCTAACTGGCATGACTTTCAGCAAGCTAGGAATCATTTACATTGCTTAGGCCGAATGATCTTGTATTTTAGCTTGCTGTTTAGCTAGCTTGTTAGCTAGCTGAAGGTTCTTCAGCTAACTAAAATGCTCGTCACAATGCTTGGCCACACGCTCTATAAATTTAGCTAGCTGGTCGGCTAGCTTGTTAGTTAACTGGAATATGTCTTTAGCTAACTCCAAATGCCTGGCCGAATAGTATTAAATTCTAGTTAACTGGTGAGCTAGCTGCAAGATTTTCTAGCTAGCTGACATTTCTTTTAGTTAACTGCTTAGCTAACTTTTTTATCCTGGAGCTAACTGGTTAGTTAACTATTTTTCATAGGTAAACATGTGGCCGTGCGATTTGAAAATTTAGTTAGCTGAAGAGCTAACTCCCTCTCTCCACTGGCAATTTGCTTTCTCTGCTTAGCTAACTGGAAAGCTAGCTATCTTTTCATTAACTAACTGGGAAGCTAGCTATCTTTTCATTAGTTAGCTGGAGAGCTAACTAAGCTGGGCAGTTTCTGTACTATTTTTGAATTAGTTAGCTAGTGAGCTAACTGGCTATCTTTTAGCTAACTGAAGAGCTAACTCCCCATCTCCTGTTATTTTGTAGCTGAGAGGTTCTCTTTTTTAGTTAGCTAGGGAGCTAACTGGCAATGAACAGCACTTTCTCCTGACTTTTTTGTTTTGCCTGTTAGTTAGCTGGAAAGCTAACTATCGATTGTTTAGTTAGCTGGTGAGCTAACTATGTGTTCTGTACCTTTTTATCCTGGCCATTGCTTTTGCTGTTAGTTAGCTGGAGAGCTAACTAGCAACCTGTTTAGCTAACTAATGAGCTACCTCTGGACGTCTTTTTCAACTGTGGCCTCTCTTGTGAGCTAGCTGACTAGCTAGCTGAGGACTTTTGCTTAAGTCTTGGCCGAATGGTTTCTTGCTTCAGCTGCCTGGAGTTATTCTTTCAGCCAACTACCGTCTGAGTTCTTGAGTTTGCTTTTCCTCTCTTACTCTCTCTCTATTGCTATTTTAAGCTACACTTAACTTTTGGATTTTTGAATTTTTGCAGTGCTCTTCCTTCCTCAAATGGAGATCAGCATTCAATGCTTAAGGAAAACATTTATAACGGTTATATTTTCTTCCCATTTTTATTTTCATTTGTTCCTAATGTATCTAACGGATCTTTTCTTGTTGGATGATTATAACAAGGTGGGATTTGAAGCACACCATGACGATTTGAAAAAATAGTTTTTAAAGAGAAAGAAAATCCAAGAAAATAGCTCATATTGCATATTTTTGAGTGGTTGTTGCTGTGCATTCAAGTTTATTCGTTGCTCCAAAAAGTCGTCCGGATCTTTGAAGCTTTTCAAGCAATCAAGACTTCAGCTACTTTGACCTCGTTCATTTATTGCTGAGTTTATTGCTTCAAAAATTGTAAAGTATACTCTGAATATTTGCTTATTGTGGGAGCTTCTCTTTATCATTCTTGATCATTTTTGTAAAAGGGTTAGTGTTAACCCTGATTATTTTTGGCTTCCTTATGCCTTAAAACAAGAGGACTAGCCTAGGTTTGGCTAGGGGATTTGACTTCCTTGTGCCGTGAAACAAGAGGACTAGCTTGGTTTGGCTAGGGGTTTTTGGCTACCTTGTGCCTTATAAACAAGAGGGCTACCCTGGTTTGGCTAGAGGTTGTAATCGTTGTTATACAATTAGTGAAATTCCTATAGGTTTTGGGGAGTGGATGTAGGTGCTGAGTTTGGCACCAAACCACTATAAACTTCTGTGTGTTTGTGGTTGTTTGATTCTCTACTGTTATCATTCTGTGCACTCCACTACACCGCTGCAAATCAAAATTAGGGTTTAAGCACATACTTGCATAGTAATCAATTTTTTTTTATAACCCAATTCACCCCGTCTTGGGTTGCTACATCTGGGCAACAGATTGGTTAACCAAATCAGCCCATTTCTTACCATTTATGGTTGGATTCTCTTTGGAGAGGTTGGTAGGCATATACATAGAACAAATTGTCAGGTTGCATGGGTTCTAGTGACTATTGTATTGATCAGGATAGTAGGTTTATATTCTAGTTTTGAAAAAGTCTTCATAAAGAACTTAGCACCAAGTTAAACTTTAATACTGCTTTTCACCCACAAACGGATGGACAATCAGAACAAACCATACAGATCTTGGAGGATATGCTGAGAACCTGTGTTATAGATTTGGGGTTCTAGTGACTATTGTATTGATCAGGATAGTAGGTTTATATTCTAGTTTTGAAAAAGTCTTCATAAAACTTAGCACCAAGTTAAACTTTAATACTGCTTTTCACCCACAAACAGATGGACAATCAGAACAAACCATACAGATCTTGGAGGATATGCTGAGAACCTGTGTTATAGATTTGGGTGGTGCATGGGATAGTCATTTGGCCTCAATTGAGTTTACTTATAATAATAGTTATCAAGCAAGTATCCAAATGGCTCCTTATGAAGCACTGTATGGAAGAAAATTTTATTCTCTAATTTGTTGGGATGATGTTGGTGAGCAAAAATTTTTGGGACCAAAGTTAGTGCAACAAATTATTGAGAAAATACAAGTAATTTGAGAATGTCTTCGCATAGCTCAGAGAAGAAAAAAGAATTATGCTGACAACAGAAGAAGAAAGCTAGAAATTCAGGTCGGTGATCATATGTTCTTGAAGGTTTCTCCTATCAAGGTTGTGGTAGTGTTGCCCGTCATAGACTGGAGTATGATATTATGGATGCCCCGTCATGGGCTAGAATGTAATTATGGTAGTCTAGAGCTGAAAATCATATAGAATTAGATCCAATGTATATCTGTTGAGTCTGAAGTAATTGAATGTGTGTTACATGATTGCATAATGGCATCTACATTTATTGGTTTGGTAAGTTTGTTTCACATAATTATGTATTTCTACCATAAAGATTATATATTAACTTGCTATGTAAGAAGGTAAAATTTATGAAGAGAATTCATATGGAGCTGTTGAGCTCATTATATCCTTTGAAATTTCTTTTACAGGTTAAGCTGATTAGTTTGATGGAATGGAACGAAGCGACGTTATGGCTATTGCAATTAGTTAGATAGATATAAATTTTATTTTAATAATTTTTTTAAAGATTGTATAGAAAACAATGAACTTATATTTATGATTAGTGGATGTTTACCTAAGTTTTTTTTAACTATGATAATTGTTGTTTTCTCTTAATGATAAAGCTTTTGTAGAATGTAGTATAGATTATTTATATCAGGCCTTGCAAGGTCTCTAGGGCTTGCCATAGGGTTCATGCGGCCGTGTCATGTGACCGAATCAGATAGTGAATTCGGGGCATGGCACACAATATATAGCATCGGAATATGATTTAGTGTAGAAGGATAAATGCTCAACAATATGAGCCAATTGAAGCGCAATGCAGTAGGAATGCTGATCTACGTCAAGGACTAGTATGACACGAAGTACAAGATACAAGGTTAGAAAAATAATGATAAAGGATTCCCTTCAAATAGCAATGAGTTGAGTAACAAAAAACCAAAGAAAAAAAAATGATGCAATCCATCAGGAGTCATGGAGGCCAGACGAAAAGAATGACCATGATGAATTACACTAATAGCAAATCCCTCAAAAAGATAAGTATATCTGATTTATTTCATTTATTTATTAAAATTAGTTTTAAAATATGAAACATAATAATAAATAAAATTTGCATGACAAGTCAGTCCATCAAGCCGCTTGACAACACAAAATTCAAACCACGTTAAACAAAAGATGACGATAAAGGTTAAAATTTTCTTTAAATGGCTAGAAGATAAAGAAAAGGACCGAGCAAGACAATAATAAGATAGTAGAACCATAATGACAAAACACTTAGTCACTCATAAATAAAAGTATGTATATAATTTATTTTATTTAAATAATATTAAGAAATTAGATGGATCGATTATTTGGGCCAATCTTATGGGCAGGCACAACCCCCTTAGGCCATGCCTGTCGATTGGGCTATGCTTTGCTCCCAAGAGCGGACTGGTCTAATATGATCCAATCCAACCCATTTGACACCTCTAAGTGGAATCTAATTTTTTTCACTTAAAGATTGCAATTAGTATAGGTGAGATCATATGCAAGTCCAATTGGATTTAAATGTGGTCAAAAATCTATCAATTTGACTTTAATTTTTTATTAAATAGGTCAAAAATTTAAGTCCAAGCCTACTCATTTTATTAAATAAGTAATCTAATTCGATCTTTAATAAATCAAAGGTTTGTTTGGTTAGAGAAAATGACCTTTTATTTGAATAAAATTAGAATTCAATTTTGATTTTATCCATAACTAAATTTATGTATTAGAGGATTTAAAATTTCAACTACTTTCTCAATATTACAAATTCATTCAAACCATTTTTTTGATTATCAAAACAGGTCTACCTATCCTCCAATGCACCCATCCACCAACCACCCCCCCACCCCTCCCCAAAATCTATCCCTCGTCTCACTTGATGCTCTCCCTTTCCCCCTTCTCACTTGGCATCCTCTCCAAAATCATTAGTTTCAATGCTAGTATAGTGAGCTAATCTTTGTATTGGTATTTATGATCATTTCTCGTCCAATTTTAGTAAGTTATGGACAAAACTATTAGGTATTTTCAATAAATTTATTTTTTATGATTACTTTGATTTTACAAATATCCCTTATAATTTTTAATACATTTTTAACTTATATTTGAAATTTGATCTACCCAAACTTTATCTTCACTTTTGATTCATGTGCAAATCAAGAGAAGGATTTTGATTTTAATTCTAATGAAATTTAATTTTAATTCAGATTTAATGCCAAATCAGATGGCACCGACTCAAATTAAAGTGGCTAAAGAATTCAAGCATTACTACTAACTTTTTGAATGGTCAACTATTATAATTTGATAGATTTACTCCGATAGAGAGGGAGATGGCTAGCTAGCCCATTAAGGGGGTCAGGTTAAATGATGAGGTTCTAAGCTAGAATGGCTTTACTCTTTTGAAGTTCATCCATTATGGATGAGAAATGATGTGTAAAAGAAAAATATATTGGAAGGAAGCTTATTCAAAAGTAAAAATATGATTAAATTAGAAAATAAATATTTTGTCCATTTTAGCTTTTTCTAATGATTTAATGCTCTAAATCAATAATTAACTATTGATTTATAATTAGTGTATCCACACACACACTTTGTGACAAATTCTTTTTTTTAAAAAAAAAACTATTTCTTTCTTTGGTATTTGCCTTTAGAATTGGCCCTCTAACGGTCCTACAGCAATCTTTAAATAAAATATAGAGAAACAATAAAAAAACACTCTATTGTTCACCAATAAACAATTTTCTTAAAATAATGTTTAAACAATGTCCAAAAATTGAGTGAGAGCTTTGGATCTTAAAATATTTGAAGATCTAATCTGGCCATTTTTCATGCTATAAAGGAAGGCTTCTAGTTTAGGAAGTTTGCTGTAGGAATTCTAACAAGAATTCTAGGGATTTATTGGTCTGGCAAGCAACGTTGAGTTATATGCTTACGGGGGTGATTCCCAATGAGTGCACCTAGCACCTCATGATTACTCCACACCAACCATGGTTGAGTTTTCTTGATAGTATGGCTCACAGGAAATGAGCGGCACAATAGGGTTCTATCCCCGGTCATTGGTGTAACTACTCAAGGACTTTACTTGATTGATAATAATGGTTCATTTGGGATATGAATGTCCAAGTTAACCATGTTTCCAAAAGAAAAAAATTGCTTGAAAGATGTTTTTCTAATATAGACTAAAAGTTTAGTGTAAGAGTGAGAAGTGCCATATGAACGAGCTTTTTCTTTAGGAAGATGATCAAAATATACTAGGGTGACTAAGCAATAGGATAGAAACTCAAAAAAATAAAAAAAATAAACAAGCTACAACTACAAATAACTAGGGTCCATACCTTATTCTTAGTGAACTAATTTAATTCCTCTTTTAAATCTAAGAAGAGTGGCAAAAAGAAATATAAGAGGAAGCCGGGGGAGGGATTGTATGCAATGTATTTTTCTGGAAAGTTTTAATCCTGTGTTTTATTTAATTATATAATTAATGTTCTATCTTCTCAAAAGTTATAATTACACATCCTATTTATTTATTGCATATTTTAAACAAAGTTATAATCTTTTTGGATTTGGTCACGACATCATCACCTCTCATAATCAGTTAGATATTATACTTATCTATTTTAATTTTAAATGCAGATCCTTATCTGCTATTTAAAAATATGGCACTTTGATATTTGGTCAGATTATAAATAGGAAAAAAAGTTTTACAACAGGATTCCTTATTTATGGTCAGACTTTTGAAGATTTTGTTTCCTTTATAGGCAGATGCACTGCATTAATTTGCATTCAAATTTTGCTCATTTTCCTTAACAAAACAAAACAAATAATTCACACGAGATGCTTAAGACACTACATAGCAGTTGATGATGATATTTGAGCAATTCTCATATGGCAATTGTTATCATATACAAAATCGGTTAAAACTTTGAATTAGTGATAAACATTTGATTATTTTAATTTGATGATCACAAAACCTGTATTAAGCTTGCCGCCATTGTTGTCAGACCCAGCTCGAACATTGACCCAGCCAAGGGCTCAAGTCATTGAATCTCTGGTTCAACCATTGTGTCACCGATTGAACCATTGATAAATTATTTTAATATAATATATTAATAAAAATTAATTTTTAATAAAATATTAAGATTAACATGATAATAAAACTCGTAGCTCCATTCGGCTAGGCTAATCGGTTCATAGGTGAACTGGATGGGTTGACCGGATTATTTTGGATGTCTTACATATCTGATTTTATGTTAGAATTGGACCGGCTTGGCCTTCGAGTCCTGCTTCAACCGATCGAACTGGCCTGTTCGATCAGGTTCTAATAACTATGCATCAAACCACTATAAGCTAGAGGAGCTATGTGATTCCACTGGTGGGAAAAAAAGATCTCAATAATGGCGAAGAAATATTTAATATATTTTATCTTTCCCAAAGTAAACCTCTTAATCGCACATCGTATTTGGTGATGCTTGGTCATGGTTTCTTTGACCGTTCTCATCATCGCTTCAATATGTTGTTGAGTATTCCAAGCATGAATTCTATTCCGCAGCCGGATTTAATTTGGTGATGCTTGTCTCCACTATGTGGCCTCAAGTTCTAATTCTTCTTTAATTAGTTGTCATTGAGTATTTCAATTAGCATCGAAATTTATGACTTAGATTTATGTAGGTTTTTGGATCTGCTAAAGGTTATAATCATATTTTTGAAGAATTTTAATTTCTTCAAACTTACGTTTAGTAATTGTATTTGCTAAATTGGGTTCAATTTTTGACCTTGCTTGATTAAACGATTCGAGTTTGGCCTGAGCGACCGAGTAAAGAACCGAATGGATCAGGGGTCGACTAAATCAATTTGCAACCCGATGCTCTTCAAAATTATTTTAAAAATATGCACTCATCAGATCAACGCTCCACTTTCCATCATACAACCTCCGACAGTGGAGGGAGCAAGAAATACAAATGGACAGCAGCGATTAATTTTTACACGGTTAAGGCAGAATATAAGTGGAAAATAAATATTATAACAAACTTTCATCGGTGGTAAAGCTTACATTGTAATACCCTTTCGTACTTCATAAACGAAATTTACAAGGCCATAATCCATAATATAAACCTAACTTCATTCATGACCTAAATCCATGAGATTGAGTTGATCCACAGACGTTAACCTCTGACGAGAGTTCTGGTTGCGGAAATTGACCAGATCATGACAATATTCCTCCATATCAAACCAATCCAAGAAGGGAATTCCGGCTCCGCTAGAAATAACTCATAGCAAAACTGGAGGTGCCGTGTGGTTTAGGTGGTGGTTAAAAAAGATGTGCCACCTATGAAGACGGCGAGCAAGTTGAAGAAGAGGTTAGGCGCTGTTGATGAAGCAATAATCTCCAAGACTTGTCCTCCAGCACCTTTAATCGCCACCTGTAATCTGAAGCTTCCGAAGCCATAAGGTGTACCGACTTCCAAAGCCATAAGCTCCAGCAAGGTGACCTCTGCGCCTAAAGACAAAGAGGCTGCGTTGATCCCTCGGTCGCAAGGTATTTAGGTATGGGTGGTATGGAACAATATAAAAAAACAGTAGTCACCATGGATGATAGCTTTGGTTTTGGTTTTCGTTTTCTCATCGGATAAGAGTGGCAGAAACAAGCACAAGAGGATCGGAGGGGGGCAGATGGTACAGAAGATATGAGGATGAGGTGGAGGAGAGAAGATGGACTATTTCCGATGCCAATTAACCTCATCCCTGTATGGCCTTTTATGGAGGCCGCGGTTCCTTTCTGGAACCTTCGGTCCAACCTATTTAATTATGTTTCTCTCGAATCTTCTCATCCCGCGTCCCATTCATTTTCTCCCTCCCAAACGTTTTAATCCCCGGTCGCATTTAATTTGGTAACGGTTGTGAATGTTCTAGTCCGATAGCTGCAAATTTATAACACATTTTTTCGCGACTCTTCTCGTCCGCGTCGAAATTTATGATGATTGTTTCTCGAGATTCAAATTCCCGCTCCAATCTATCATCCTTAAGTATCCCAATAGGCACCTTGCCTTTAGTTTTTTAATTCCAGTAAAAATAAATTTCAACAGCAAATTTAAAACGCATCATTCTCTGCGGTTCTAATGGGTGTTCTAGTCCGCTTTAACTTGTCGTTTTTGAGCATTCTGATGGGCATCGATGAGTATCACTTCTAATTTTTCTAATTCAGTTAAAATATATAACAACGTTTCTCATGATGTTTTTTAATTTTTTCAAATAATTTCAATAGCAATCATCAAAATAAATAAATAAATAATTTTAATAGCAAATTCTTAACTTGCGTATGTTTAGTCTATGGCAATCATGATGGCCACGTTCTTCATGCGGAGGCCTTTATAAGACTCTTGCAGGAGCAACTGGGCATATTGATGGAATCAGGCTCCAAATTGATTTATCATTGTTGCTGCCAAATCACTTGCGGTGAGCGCTGATGGGCGGAGATCTCCATAGGTCATAGGAAATGTGGAGGGAGCGCCGTCTTCTTTCGGGAACCTGCAAAAAGCCCCGGACCGGTGATTCCGGTGGGGACCCTCCGAAGCTCAAGTCAGTGGTTGGTAGAACAGGAATTTCGTAATAGAGTAGTGCTTGAGGGTGTGTAGAGATTTCGTCCCTCCCGCCTTGTAAGCTAGGGACCTTTTTTATACCTGTCGTTAGAGCTGCTGGGTCTCCCTTCTATTAGGATAAGCTTTGTGAATGGCAGATGGGTGCGCCGATGCTGAATGGGAGCCAGGAATATCGGTGACTATACAGTGTGTTGGCAACTGCCCATGATTCCGGCCGTAATAGGCGGCTGGCCGTGCTATGGTTTGTGTTTCAAGAAGCCGGATTGAATCTGGGGCTGAGGCGAGACCGAAGCCGTGGCTGAGCCGAATCCGAGGCCAAGGCGAGACTGGAGCCATGGCTGAGCTAAATTCGAGGCCGAGGCGAGACTGGAGCTATGGCCGAGCCGAATCCGAGGCCGAGGCGGGACGGAGCCGCGACAGAGTCGAATACGAGGCCAAGGCAAGACTGTAGCCATGATCGAGCCGAATCCGGGCCGGGGCGAGACTGGAGCCGTGGCCGAGCCAAGACTAGAGCCGTGGCCAAGCCGAATCCAGGGCCGAGGTGAGACTGGAGCCGTGGCCGAGCTGAATCTGAGGCCGAGGCGAGACTAGAGCCGTGGCCGAGCCGAATCCAAGGCCGAGGCGATACTGGAGCCGTGGCCGAGGGGACTGGAGCCATGGCTAGACTGGAGCCGTGACTGAGCTGAATCCAAGGTCGAGGCGAGACTGGAGCCGTGGCCGAGGTGAATCCGAGGCCGGCGACTGGAGCTGTGGCCGAGCTGAATCCGAGGTCGGGGCGAGATTGAAGCCGTGGCTAAGCCAAATACGAGGCCGAGGCGAGACTGGAGCCAGGGCCGAGCTGAATCCGAGGCCAAGCTTTAGCAGGGATTGTTTAAAAAATCATGCGGGATATTATTATACCGCCTGATGGTGATTAGCCATATCATGTGCCCCCCCCCGTCCCCGAGATGGGTGAGCGTGCACCTACCATCGAAAGAGGGTGTTTTATCACCCGGTGGCTAATCTTTAGGCGACGCATGCCAAGAGCCGTCCTCCCCTTAATGGTGCATCGAACGCTGCGATGCCATCATCTCACCCGCCTCGACTGTTGGGATCGAGGAGGATTTCCCTCGGGGGCCAGGCAGGCGCATCATTGCAGTAAGGTTACCGCCATCCAATCATTGGCAGGAGCCTCTGGGCCGCGCACTCTGGGTGGTTGCCATAGTCATCCCCAATGGGAAGCGGGCACGTAGCTGGAGCAACCTTGGCGGGACGATTTCGAAAAGACAAGTCTATAAAGGGGGCGTTCTTGGCTCAAGCTGTCCTTACTGCTTTCATTTTTATCCCCATTCTGGTTTACTTCGAGCCTGTTCATCTTCCATCCTCCCGAGCCTTTCGCCTTTGATTCTTCGTCCTCAAATCCTTCAGGTTAGTTCTGTTCTCATGGCTTCTTCGTCCCTTTCATGCTCAATTTTCGATTCTGGGGGCTATTCCCCCAATCTTCCTCGATAACCCTCTTCCTCTCTGGCGCCCAGCAGATCATCCTCTACAAAGGATGTCCCAGCGGGGCAGCGGCGAGTGGCTGGGAATTTTTCGTTGAGAATCGCCCGGCCGCCGGACGGGCCCCCATCCGGTGCTATCCGGTTGTTGCCGGCCCCTCTCATGCAGGGGAGTCTCCCGAGGGGACCTCCTCTGTGATGATGGCCCAGAAGATAATCAATATTAGGGCTTGTTATCAAATTCCCACAGACCTCCGCCTATACCGGCCTCTTCCTGAGGATAGGGTAAATTCTTCTTACCCTGGTAGAGTTGCCCTCTACGAGTATTATTTTAAGGCTGGGCTTCATATTCCCATTCATCCTTTCATACTTAATGTTTTAGATAGATATTCCTTGGCCTTGGCTCAATTGGTCCCAAATTCCATTCGGACCCTCTCTTTTTCGTTGCTTCTATACCTTCTTTAGGAAACAATCGGGATGGTGGTCCTTCGCTCCTAAGCCCACTAGAATTCTCAGGTTGCATCTTCCTACCTCCATTAAGGGATGGAAAAGTAGGTTCTTTTTTTCCCAAATTGAGGGAGTGAAGACCGAGTGAGGAATTCCTGATACCGATGCCAACAAAGACCCCTGAATTCTTCTAAGAGATCAAGAGGCGTTCGGGTAGTTGATTACTGCCGACGTCCCTCGATGCAACCGGCTGCTAGCTGAGGAGAATCTTCGGCTAGTGGGCTTTATCCCGAACGATGGTGAGCAGTAATAATATGTTTTTATCTTTTACGTTTTCCATTTTTTTTACACTCTTTCCTTCATGTTCCTCGATATAGGAATGGCACCATCGCTTCACAAGATAAGGCAGGCTGCCACAAGGAAAATAAAGGTCAAGGCGGATGGGGCCCCCACCGAGAAGAGGGCCATCATCAAGATTTCCAAGAAGATCGAGGCCGAAGAGGCCTTTAGAAGGGTCGAGACGGAGGGAAGGGTCACGATCGGAGAGGCCTCGAGAGGGAGCGGGGCGGAAAGGGCAAAAGCCAAAGAAGCCCTAGGAAGCAAGGCGGTAAGGGCTGAGGCCAGAGAGGCACCAGGATGGAACGAGGCAGGGAAAAGGGATGTACCTCGTTCATCTTCACCAGCACTGCCTCCGTCTCCTATCAATCTGATCGACACTTCTCCGAAGCGGGGCACGAAAGCGCCGTCACAACAGCCCATAGCTCCCGAAGCGGAAGCGGCCAACTCGGCTACAAGGCCGACTCCAGAAGCCACCCTATCTTCCGAAGGGGTAGCGGCCAAGGCGTCCCCACCAGCAAAGGAGCCAGAGGGAGCAGAGTCGGAGGCTGAGCCCTCGCCTATAGCCACTGGGTCAGAGGAGGGAGATGGCATCGATCCCTCTTTTTAGTCAATTTTGATGCGCTATAGCCGCTGCGTTGAGTGAACATTGGCCCAGGCTTTCGTGCCCGAGCTACTAAAGTTCCTTCGACATCAAGGGAGATCTACATTCTTCCGAGAGGCATCCGTGGCACATCTCTGGGTAAGTATTGTTCCCTTGTCAAAACTTTTGGGACCGTTTCTTCATCTAAACCAAATAATTTGATCAGACATTGAACTCTATGACTGCCATGAGAGGTCTTTGGTCCCAGGCCGAGGTTACTCTCGACCAATCTCTGGAGGAAATTCGAGAAGTCCGGGCTAGAGCATAGATGGCCAAGGCAGCCCTAGAGGAGGCCCGGGCGGAGATTGCCCGTGCGCAAAAGGTTGAAGCCGAAGTCGAGGCCGCCCGATTCCGTAACATGGCCTGGTTTGAGAAGGCGGAGGAGGCACTGGAAGTGGCTCAGCGCCAGGCAGCCAATGAGCTTGATAATGCTCAGGTGGCAGAAGAAAAGCAGAGGGTGGCAGAAGAGAAGCAGAAAGCTGCTGAAGCGGAGATTTACCTACTGAAGCACCGGCTGCACTCTGCCACCATTGAGATCGAAGTGGCCGGGGAGCAGGCCAAGAATGCCATGGAAATTGCTCGCCAAAGAGACGCTGAGGCAGCACATCTATGGGCGGCGGTGACCGAGGCTGAGAAGAAGGCCGATGAGGCCAAGAAGAAGGCCACCGAGGCCGAGGAGAAAGCCGCCGAGGCCGAGAAGAAAGCCATCGAGGCCGTAAAGGATTTTAGGAAGTCCAAAGCCTTCAGTAGGGAGCTGGCTGAGACAACTGCATTTGCATATGATGTGGCTTCCAAGATTGCAAGAAGAAAATCCACAGACTCTACGACCTCGAGGGAATTGAAGAGTTGGAGCCGGACGAAGTTCCCGAAGATGATGACTTAGCTCCGGCTGAACCCTAGTTTCTTTTGCTTTCACTACATTGTATCAAGTCCAACTTAAATCGGCAATTTTGTAAACTTTTGCTATTAATGAAATTTTGACCCCTAATGCTCATAACTTGCACCGTAGTCAAGTTTTCTAGCGGATAAGTCGAAACGATCCAAATACCAATGACTTGAGAACTCGACCATACATCGCAAGACGACGCCAGAGTCGGTGCCAAGGGAGAACTCCACTACTTCGGTCTAGGGACACGGCTAGAAAGCTAGCTAGAGGACTGATGTGGGATTGGGTTTGCATACCGACGCTTAGTTGAACCTGTGCCGATGCGGAGTCGAGCTTGTGCCAACACGGAGTCGGACTTCAGATGCTGATACGGAGGTAGGTTGCATGCTAAGATGAGCTCGGGCTCCTAATGCCGATGCGGAGTTAGATTTTGAGTGCTGACTCGGAGTCGGGCTTCTAGTGCTGACGCGGAGTCATGCTTTAAGTGCCGACGCAGAGTCATGCTTTAAGTGCCGACGCAAAGTCGGGCTTCAAGTGCCGATGCGAAGTCGGGCTTCAAGTGCCGACGCAGAGTCGGCTTCAAGCGTCGACACAGAGTCGGGCTTCCAGCATCGACAAGGAATCGGGCTTCAAGTGCCGCGGGGAGGCTCGGCTTGGAGTGCCGATGCGGAGCCGAGCTTAGGTGCCGAGAGGAGGCTTGGGCTTGGAGTGCCGACGTGGAGCCAGGCTTAGGTGCCGAGGGGAGGCTCGGGCTTGGAGTGCTGACGCGGAGCCGGGTTTAGGTGCCGAGTGGAGGCTCGGGCTTGGAGTGCCGATGCGGAGCCGGGCTTAGGTGCCGAGGAGAGGCTCAGGCTTGGAGTGCCAATGCGGAGCCGGGCTTAGGTGCAGAGGGGAGGCTCGGGCTTGGAGTGCTGACGCGGAGCCAGGCTTAGGTGCCGAGGGGAGGCTCGGGCTTCAAGTCTTTCATTAGTAAGGAAATGAATAATATTCTGGCAGGCATTCCCGAATTGAAGACATGAACAACTATTGATAGTACCAACGCAGGTTGTCCGCATTCCAAGTGCAAGGAAGAGGTTTCCCGTCCAGCTCCTCAATCTTGTACGCTCCGTGGTGGAGTGCCTCCGTGACTCGGTAAGGACCCTCCCATTTCAGAGCTAGCCTACCTCCTTTCGTTGTCTTTGAAACTTTGGCTCATCGGAGGACCAGGTCTCCTGGCAGAAAGCCTTGAGGCGGACGCAATCATTGTAATACTTGGCTGTTCGTTGTTGGTAAGCTGCCATCCGGAGTCGCGCCTGGTCCTGTAATTCTTCCACTAGGTCGAGGTTGGCCCGCAACTGATTTGGGTTATCACCCTCGCTGTACCACTTCGTCCGGAGGCTCTGGGCACCTATTCCACAGGAATGACAGCTTCGGATCCAAGACTAGGCTGAAAGGAGTCTCTCCGATGGGGGCTCGCGGTGTCATGTGGTATGCTCACAGTACCTTGGGGAGCTCCTCCACCCACCATCCTTTGTAGTCATCTAGCCGTGCTCTAAGCCCTTGAAGAATAATGCGGTTGGTTACTTCAGCCGCGCCATTGGTCTGAGGATGTCCTACGGAGGTGAACTGCTGATGGATGACTAGCTCAGTGCAGAACTCCCGGAAGGCCGTGTTGTCAAACTGGCCGGCCATTGTTAGTGACGAGAGTGTGCGGCAGCCCGAACCGACACACTATAGATTTTCAGAAGAAGGACCTCACCTTGCCCTCGGTGATCTTGGCGAGTGCTTCGGCTTCGATCCACTTAGTGAAATGGTCGATGGCTACCAGTTGAATTTGCTGACCGGAGGCTGGAGGGAATGGTCCCAGGATGTCCATACCCCACTGGGTGAAGGGCCAAGGCGCAGCTAGGGTGGTCAGCTGGGATGTTGGTTGCTGCTGGATGTTGGCATGGCGTTGACAACTGTTGCACTTCCGGACAAGCTCAGACGTCCTCCCTCATTGTCAACCAATAGTATCCCTGCCGCAGAGCTTTGTATGCCAGGGCCCTGCCCCCAGGTGACTTCCGCATATGCCCTCATGGATTTCTCGTAGGATATAATCCGCTTCCGTAGGGCCGACACATCTGAGGACTGGGTACGAGAACGACCTTCGGTAGAGCTTTCCTTCCATCATTAGAAACTTAGTGGCTCGCTTGAGCAGTTTGGCCTCAGCCGGGTCTTCAGGGAGGGCGCGTTGGTGAAATACCAGATATAAGCGTCCACCCAAGAAGGCTCCTACTTGAACGGCAGGGCTTCTTCTGTGGCTTCGATGCTCGGGGCTTCCAGATGCTCTATAAGTTCTTCCCAAAGCCCCGTCGGCCGAGGTGGCTAATCGGGATAGGGCATCAGCTTGGCATTCTCCTCTTGAGGGATGTAGCTGACACTGAAGTAGGCTAAGGGAGAGGCTTGTGACTGCACCATACTCAAGTAACGGGACATAGTAGGATCCCGCGCCTCATACTCCCCTATGATTTGGCCAGTGACTAGCTGGGAGTCAGTGAATGCTCTAAGGCGCTTCACACCGAGAACCTGGGCCAATCTTATTCTAGACAGTAAGGCCTCATACTCCACCTGATTGTTGGTGGTTGGGAAGAGAAAACAGAGCGCACTCGGTTACAACTCCATTTGGATTAGCTAGGATGAGGCCCGCTCCGCTCCCTTGGGGATTTGACGCTCCGTCCACATAAAGGATCCATTCATCCTCTTCGGTCCCAAGAGTTGAGGGGTTTGCATGGGACTCTTCTGGTTGCTCCCCGCCCCAGGTGCATTCGACCAAGAAATCTGCCATGACCTAAGATTTCATAGCCGACCGGGGACAGAAAGATAGGTCGAATTCTTCTAGCTTGAGCGCCCACTTTGCCAATCGGCCCGAAGTGTCCGGACGAGCGAGAAAGAAACATCATTATAGAAAGAAATTCAAATATTAGAATAGTGATTTATTGGTTTTTATAAGCTTACCCTGAAGTGCAATTAAATGAACCTGAGCTGCCCATACCAACTCCTGGCCTGAAAACATAATTTTTTGTAGGGTTAGCAAATAATGAATGAGGAATATCTGAGATCCAGGTAAGCAAAACATAACTACTGCAGAAGCTCTTCATCGAATAATAAGCTTTTGTCAATGGTCAAAGGATAATGAATATTTATTGCATGGTTCCATTTCGATTTCACCTTACTTTGTTCAATTTAAATCAAAGTTAATCACCAAAAAGTATTCCAAAGTTGACATATTTCTGTTATGTTAGAACTATTATTAATGAGAAACTCATGCAAGTTTTATGTCATCCTCTTTAAGTATGAGCAGACAATAAAATGAGCTTAAAAGGAGTTCCATGATAATGGTACAGTCATCAAGGTTGACTATATTCAGTGGTCAGAATATTGGGAACTAGAAGAATATAAAGTGGATATCACTGTATCATAATAATATGAATGCTTCTAAATAACAATCATGGGAAATAAACCATGTGTAAAAATGTGGAAAACATAAAGACATCTTAGACCACACAATACATTAATAGAAACCAGCAGAATTGAAGATATTGTAAGATGCTACGCATCAAAAGCACTTCTAAATAACAATCCTGTCACATAAAAGCAGCATCATTATCTCTAAGAACCAATCAAAGATAGCCACTCCTAGCAACAATGGCATTTCATTTTAAAGCTTTTACCTGGAAAATCCTAATTCCTATTTATCAGGTGATTATATTATTCAACAGTATCAATCCATATTAAGGTGTTAAATCATGGATGCCATCTAGGAATCATTCTTTGCTATAAGCCTAGAAGGCTTCAAACTCCATGTATTTGTTCATCTATTTTTGGAAGGCTTTCATATGAAAGCATTGGTGATATGTTTACAAGATTCACTAACATTATTAATGGGCTGAAAAGCCTTGAAAAATCTTATACTAATGGTGATCTTGTAAAAAAGTTTTGAGATTCTTGCCTAGGTCTTGGGAGGCCAAAGTGACTGCAATTCAAGAAGCCAAGGACCTCAACACACTATCTCTTGAAGAACTAGTTGGTTCATTGATGACTCATGAGCTTCAGCAGCAACAACATTTTGATGAAGAACATTCCAAAAACAAGAGAATATTGGGACTAAAGAGTGTAGCCCTAAATGATGAAAATGAGAGCACCTCAAGTGAAAGTGATGAGGAAAATGATCTAGCTCTCATTACAAGGAAATTTGAGAAATTCATGAGAAAGAAATTTGGAGGAAGAAAGAGAGCATTAACGAAAGGAGAGCCAAGCAATGAAAAAGAATATGAAGTAATTTGTTATGAATGCAACAAACCGGGACACTACAAGCCAGATTGTCCATATCTGAAGAAAGGTCTCAAGAAATTTAAAAAGAAGGCTATGATAGCTACATGGAGCGATAGTGATGCATCAAGCTCTGAAGAAGAAGAGAAGAATGAAGAAGAAAATCTTTGTCTTATGGCGAACAATGAAGAGGTAAACCCCAACTTGTTAGATGATTTTACATTTGATGAATTGCATGGTGCATTTTATGAATTAATTGATGATTTCACAAATCTCAGTTCAAAATATAAAGATTTAAAAATTAAGATCAAAATCTTACTTTAGAAAAGGATAAACTATTAGAAGAAAATGAAGTTTTATTATAAGAAAACATGAATTTGAAAAATGAAGTAGATAGATTGAAACCTATTGTAGATAAGTTTACTTTGATCTCTACTAAACTTAACATGATTCTTGAAAATCAAAGAGCTATTTTTAACAAAGCTGGCCTAGGATACAATCCTTTAAAAAGACAAAAGTTTTTGAAAAATATTTATGTGCATGCTAATAATTCTACTGAAGTTACATGTTTCAAGTGTGGTAAACCTGGACACAAAGCATATATATGTCACACACACAATGTTAGAAGGATATGTGTTCCAAAAGGAACCATTTTAGCTAACCTTAAAGGACCCAAGAAAGCTTGGGTACCTAGAAGCAAAACATGATATTATGGATGCAGGTGTGTCTTGCAACCCGTAGAGCAAAAAGAAAATGATACTTGGATAGCGGGTGCTTAAGACACTTGATGGATGATGAATCTAAATTCATCACTTTGAATGCAATTGATGGAGGAGTGGTTACCTTTGAAAGTAATGACCAAGGTAACATTATTGGCATTGATAAAATTAATATCACTCCCTCTACTTATGTTAATAATATCTTGCTTTTAAATGGATTGAATCATAACTTGTCTAGCATTAGTCAATTTTATGAAAAAGGTTTTAAAATTATTTGTTGAATCATCTCTTTGCATAATTACAAATCCTGTTGATGACTGCATGAAAGCCATTAGCCATAGGCATAGTAATGTTTATATTGTTAATGACCAGATTATTGAATGTCTAGTTGTCATGAATGCTAAAATTGATAAATCTAGTTATGACGTCATAGACTTGCTTATGTCAGCATGGATTTGCTTTCTAAATTATTCAAAAATGATTTGGTTAAAGGTTTGCCAAAATTGAATTCCGAAAAAGATAAGATTTATGATACATGCAAATTTTTGAAATTTTTTTTAGAATTTCTTTTAAGTCTAAAAATATGATTTCAACTTCTAATCTTTTAAAATTTTTGCATATGGATTCATGATTATTGATGATTTTCTCGATTTACATAAGTTTTATTCTTAGTTAGAAAAAATGAAGCATCTTTAGTTTTTCTAAAACTCCTTAGAAGAATTTCAAATGAAAAAGGTTTTCCTATATTATCTATTAGAAGTGATCATAGAAAAGAATTTAAAAAATTGGCACTTTGAAAAATCTTGTAATAAACATAAGACCTTATATTCATGTTATATTTGATGAATCTAATGATCTTCCATTAAGGAAGAGAAAGGTTTTAATTGATACAGATGAAATTAAAGTCAAGTGAAGAAGCTCACCTTGCATTCAATGATACAAGCGATACATGAAGAAGAAATTCAACATGATGAACCACAAGGTAATGCTGAATTTGAAAGCTAATGAAGGTATATCTATAATCATCCTAAAAAGCTAATATTAAGTGATCCATCTCACAATATTAGGATTAGATCATCATTTAGAAATACATGTATTAATTTTGCATTTGTTTTTCATATAGAGCCTAAATGACATGCATGATAAATTAAATGAGAATTTAGAAACAAATTGGATGAGCATGATAATTTCATTAGAAATAAAGCAAGATTGTTAGTTATAGAATATAATCAAGAGGAAGATATTGATTTTGATGAAACATATGTTCCTATTGCTAGATTAAAGATTATTAGATTACTTCTTGCATTTGCTTGCTTTATGAATGTTAAATTATATTGAATGGATGTAAAAGCACTTTCCTTAATGAATATATTGCTGAACAAGTATTTGTTGATCAACCACCCGATTTCAAAAATCTTGTGTCTCCAAACCGTGTATTCAATTGAACAAAGCTTTATATTGTTTGAGACAAGTACCCCAGGCCTGGTTTGATAGGCTTATTAAGTTCTTGATTAGCAATAAATTTATTAATAAAAATGTTGATGCAACATTATGAATTAAAAGATAGAATGATGATATATTGATAGTATAAATTTATGAAGATGACATTATATTCGGTGCTACTAATAATTTCTTGTTCCAAGATTTTGCTAAGTTCATGCAGGGAGAGTTTGAGATGAGCATAATGGGTAAAATAAATTATCAGACTTCAAATCAAGCAATCAAAGAACAGGATCTTCATAAGCCAATCCTTGTACATCAAGAAAATTTTGAAGAAGTTTGGCGTGAAGAAATCTAAAGTATCGGTACATTTGTCGAGTGATATGGGTTGCAGGCCCATGATTGGCAACTAGTAGTATCAGCTTGATCTATTTACTCCTTGCTTGATATGATTTTATTGTAAGACTTGAATTATTAAATGCCTACTTTATTAGTGGTATCATTTCTTGATCATATCTTATAATAAATTGCCTATGCATGAAATGAAAAGGATTTGATAAAGGTGATGCATATTTTATTATAATATATTGTTTGCATATCACCTATGTAAGAAATCTTATGTTATCATATGAAATGTGAAATTGAAATGTGATGATTGTTATAGAATGCCTATGTATTTTTCATATATACATTGAGATTAGCACGATACATTTATAAAATGTTTTGATTATATGACATTGGTATCATTTCTTGCATAAAACTTTTATTACATTTAGACCAAATTTGAAATAATAAGGGGGAGAAGAATGTACGTAAGCATATTTGAACTCAAATATTTGATGTGGTATCTGTTAATATTGTATCTAAACATATTTTTAAATTAGTAAGGGGGAGAAGAAACTTACTTGAATATTTGGATACTTTGATGCATTAAGCACTATGATGTATTAAATATCAAATATCTTACTGTTATAAGTGCTTTGATGTATGAATGTGGTATCAACTCTTATATGTGGCAATGATTTGAATGCATATCAAATTATGAAACTGCCACCTTGCTCCTATATATATATATATATATATATATAGGTGATATTTTGATCCTACATTCAAAGTTTTTTAAAATTAGTATCAATTGAGTTATAAAAATGATTGTTATTAAATGATTAATATTTTTATATCTTATTGTTACTATTGAAGATTAGAATTTTTCTTTATAATATAAACTTTGTTGTAAACTTTAATATATTTGGACCTTGACATATTTTGAACCTTGATATATGTTATTTTTATGATTTGAGATTATGAACCTTGATGAACTTTGATGTATCTTTGTTGTATGGTTGAAATTATATCTTGTATGATCAAGCCATAAATTTAATAGTTTGTATTATGTACTTATGCCTTTTAATGCATTATGAATGCTTAATGTCTTTTCCTTGATGAATGCTTAATTGTGCACATTCTTTCATCTCTTTTTGATTAATGACAAAAAGGGGGAGAGAATAGCATACACTTCATTTACATTTATGGGAGAGATTAGCATACATTATATTCATGGAACATTCATGGAAGAGAATAGCATGTAAAGAGAAAAGTATATACATTAAAAGGTAGAATTTTATATATTTTTCTTTTGTATGCTTAATGGTTTTGTCATCATCAAAAATGGGGAGATTGTTGACCCTAGATTGATTTTGATGATTACAAAACAATTAAGACTAAGTTTATTATGAAAATTAAATTTATTGCAGGGATGTACAAGTGTCGTACAGGTGAGCCTTATCAAATAAAATTTTATTTGTTACATGGAAGCTTGTTTTCTCTTACCTTGAATATAGCTAATTGATCCTTTTATTCCTTGGATTATTGCATGACCATGTGAGCTAGCTTATTCCCTTCTTTAGCTAGCTTCATTCACTTGCTAGCTAACCATTTTTTCCTCTCACAATGAGCCTAGCCGAACCATGCTGGGATTAAGTTAGCTTGTGAGCTAACTTCTTCCCTCTCTTAGATAGCTTACAGGCCTCAAGAGCTAACTTCTTTCATGCTGATTTTATCTTGGCCGATTGCTCCTTGAAATCAGCTAGCTGGTTAGCTTTGAAGATGACTTGCTTTGCCTTGCAGCTAACTTCTTTTCTTGCAGGATTCCCTTGGCCGAATGAAGTTTAAAGCAAGCTAGCTGGAGAGCTAGCTTCCCCTTGGGCCGTTTGGATGAATTTTTAAACTAAGTTAGCCAACAAGCTAACTATTTTGTTCTTCTGTTACTCTTGGCCGAATGCATGGTGAAAGCAGTTAGCTTAACAGCTAACTACTTTTTCTTTTCTTACTTCCCACGTTGCATGAATTTTAAACTAGAGTTAGCTAACAAGCTAACTACTTTTATCATGAAAGCTCTTTACTTTTTATCTAGCTAACTGGGGAGCTAACCACTTTATTCATTCCCTCTTCCAGCCGCATGAAAATTTTGAATTGAGTTAGCTCTAGAGATAACTATTTTTAACCGGCCTCATGCACTTTTGAGATAGTTAACTAAAGAGCTAACTATTTCTAAAGGGCTCTCTGTTCATGAAATGTTGGTTTCTTGCTTTTGTGACTAGTTAGCTAAAGAGCTAACTAGCTTGTGCCTTAGCTACCTAAGAAGCTAACTACTTTTCTATATGGCAGATTTTTTCCAAGCCGTTCACCCATCCAAGCAAGCTACCTAAGAAGCTAACCACTTTATCCTGGATGTCTTGTCTAGCCGTGTGGATGATGGAAAGAGCTAACTCATTTGCTAGCTACTTTATTTCACTTTTATGGCTGATTTCTTCTTGACAGTGGAGTCTTGTTAGCTAGCTAACTAGCTTTAGTTACTTAGCTAGCTTGGGCATCTTCTCCTTTCGTTCCATGGCCGTACAACTTCAAGAGCTAGCTGCTGGAAATTAATTCTAGCCAACCACTCTTCAAATCTTAAATGCTCTCTCTCTCTCTCTTAATTATATTTCCATTTTCATGGTTACTAACATTTTCTTTTGGTGTTTGACATAGATCTTTCTTTTCCAAAGGATTAAATTCAATCAATGTTTAGGGAAATAAACTCAAACGGTTATATTTCTTCCTATTTTTATTTCCTCTTATTACCAATGTATCTAACGGACATGTTTTTGTTTGGTTTAAATAGATGTGATCAAAGGAACACAATGACGAATTTTGACGAATCTAAAAAAAGATAGAGAAGAAAGAAATCAAGAAAGAGAGTGTTCATTGCATATTTTTTGGAGTGTTGAAAAGCAAGTTCTTGTGCTTTGAAGTTGACAAATCTCAATCACTGCTCAAGTCATCCAGATCCAGTGAAGCATTCAAAGTTTCAGCTACCTCGGAGATCCACATTCATTGCTGATGATTTGCTTCAAATTTGTAAAGTATTCATTGAATATTTGCTCAAGTTAGGAGCTATCTGTTATCTATTCTGAAATTTCTTGTAATAGGGTTAAGGATAACCCTAGATTATTGATTGGCTTCCTTGTGCCGTGAAACAAGAGGACTAGCCGGGAAGGCTAGGGGTTTAGCTGCCTTGTGCCGTGAAATAAGAGGACTAGCCGGGAAGGTTAGGGGTTTAGCTGCCTTGTGCCGTGAAACAAGAGTACTAGCTGGGAAGGATAGGGGTTTGGCTGCCTTGTGCCGTGAAACAAGAGGACTAGCTGGAAAGGCTAGGGGTTGTAATTGTTGTGATATGATAAGTGAAATTCCCAAAGGATTTTTGGAGAGTGGACGTAGGAGCTGAGTTTGGCACCGAACCACTATAAACCTCTTGTGTTTGTGATTGCTTATTCTGTGTGATTTTGTTTCGTGCACTCCACTACACCGCTGCGAACTAATTTTTAACTAGTGATTAAGCACATATCTACATAGTAATTAATTTTAAATACCCAATTTACCCTCCTCTTGGGTTGCTACATCTGGGCAACAAGTGGTATCAGAGCAGCGTGCTCTTGATTTCTATAGCTTTGAGAAGCTTGGAGCTAAAGATCATTAGCAATCCAAATGGGTTTAGTTTTGACCGAAGGATAATCAACAAATAGACCACCTTTGTTCAATGGAACAAATTACACATATTGGAAAGTACGAATGAAAATCTTCATTCAAGCACTTGATTATGATTTATGGGGAATCATAATTAATGGACCACACACACCCACTGTTAAGATTGATAATATTGATATTGCAAAGCCTGAATCAGAATGGGATGAGCAAGATAAGAAATTAGCTCAATTAAACTTAAAAGCTATGAATGTTCTTTATTGTTCTCTTGATGCAAATGAGTTTAACCGTATATCTACTTGCATGTCTGTTAAAGAAATTTGGAATAGACTTGAAGTTACCCATGAGGGTACCAATCAAGTTAAAGAATCTAGAATAAATATGCTTGTACATGAATATGAATTGTTTAAAATGGAATCATATGAAAGCATTGGTGATATGTTTACAAGATTCACTAACATTATTAATGGGCTGAAAAGCCTTGAAAAATCTTATACTAATGGTGATCTTGTTAGAAAAGTTTTGAGATCCTTGCTTAGGTCTTGGGAGGCCAAAGTTACTGCAATTCAAGAAGCCAAGGACCTCAACACACTCTCTCTTGAAGAATTAGTTGGTTCATTGATGACTCATGAGCTTCAGCAGCAACAATATTTTGATGAAGAACATTCCAAAAACAAGAGAATATTGGGACTAAAGAGTGTAGCCCTAAATGATGAAAATGAGAGCACCTCAAGTAAAAGTGATGAGGAAAATGATCTAGTTCTCATTACAAGGAAATTTGAGAAATTCATGAGAAAGAAATTTGAAGGAAGAAAGAGAGCATTATTGAAAGGAGAGCCAAGCAATGAAAATGAATATGAAGTAATTTGTTATGAATGCAACAAACCGGGACACTACAAGCCAGATTGTCAATATCTGAAGAAAGGCCTCAAGAAATTTAAAAAGAAGCTATGATAGCTACATGGAGCGATAGTGATGCATCAAGCTCTGAAGAAGAAGAGAAGAATGAAGCAGAAAAATCTTTGTCTTATGGCGAACAATGAAGAGGTAAACCCCAACTTGTTAGATGATTTTACATTTGATGAATTGCATGGTGCATTTTATGAATTAATTGATGATTTCGCAAATCTCAGTTCAAAAAATAAAGATTTGAAAAATCAAGATCAAAATCTTACTTTAGAAAAGGATAAACTATTAAAAAAAATGAAGTTTTATTACAAGAAAACATGAATTTGAAAAATGAAGTAGATAGATTGAAACCTATTGTAGATAAGTTTACTTTGAACTCTACTAAACTTAACATGATTTTGAAAATCAAAGAGCTTTTTTAACAAATCTGGCCTAGGATACAATCCTTTAAAAAGACAAAAGTTTTTAAAAATATTTATGTGCATGCTAATAATTCTACTGAAGTTACATGTTTCAAGTGTGGTAAACTTGGACACAAAGCATATATATGTCACACACACAATGTTAGAAGGATATGGGTTCCAAAAGGAACCATTTTAGCTAACCTTAAAGGACCCAAGAAAGCTTGGGTACCTAGAAGAAAAACTTGATATTATGGATGCAGGTGTGTCTTGCAACCCATAGAGCAAAAAGAAAATGATACTTGGATAGCGGGTGCTTAAGAAACTTGATGGATGATGAATCTCAATTCATCACTTTGAATGCAATTGATGGAGGAGTGGTTACCTTTGAAAGTAATGACCAAGGTAACATTATTGGCATTGATAAAATTAATATCACTCCCTCTACTTATGTTAATAATATCTTGCTTTTAAATGGATTGAATCATAACTTGTCTAGCATTAGTCAATTTTATGAAAAAGGTTTTAAAATTATTTGTTGAATCATCTCTTTGCATAATTACAAATCCTGTTGATGCCTGCATGAAAGCCATTAGTCATGGGCATAGTAATGTTTATATTGTTAATGACCAGATTATTGAATGTCTAGTTGTCATGAATGCTAAAATTGATAAATCTAGTTATGACATCATAGACTTGCTTATGTCAGGATGGATTTGCTTTCTAAATTATTCAAAAATGATTTGGTTAAAGGTTTACCAAAATTGAATTCCAAAAAGATAAGATTTGTGATACATGCAAATTTTTGAAAAAAAATTTAGAATTTCTTTTAAGTCTAAAAATATGATTTCAACTTCTAATCTTTTAGAATTTTTGCATATGCATTCATGATTAGTGATGATTTTCTTGATTTACATAAGTTTTATTCTTAGTTAGCAAAAATGAAGCATCTTCAGTTTTTCTAAAACTCCTTAGAAGAATTTCAAATGAAAAAGGTTTTCCTATATTATCTATTAGAAGTGATCATAGAAAAGAATTTAAAAAATTGGCACTTTGAAAAATCTTGTAATAAACATAAGACCTTATATTCATGTTATATTTGATGAATCTAATGATCTTCCATTAAGGAAGAGAAAGGTTTTAATTGATACAGATGAAATTAAAGTCAAGTCAAGAAGCTCACCTTGCATTCAATGATATAAGCGATACATGAAGAAGAAATTCAACATGATGAACCATAAGGTAATGCTGAATTTGAAAGCTAATGAAGGTATGTCTATAATAATCCTAAAGAGCTAATATTAAGTGATCCATCTCATGATATTAGGATTAGATCATCATTTAGAAATACATGTATTAATTTTGCATTTGTTTTTATATAGAGCCTAAATGACATGCATGATAAATTAAATGAGAATTTAGAAACAAATTGGATGAGCATGATAATTTCATTAGAAATAAAGCAAGATTGTTAGCTATAGAATATAATCAAGAGGAAGATATTGATTTTGATGAAACATATGTTCCTATTGCTAGATTAAGGATTATTAGATTACTTCTTGCATTTGCTTGCTTTATGAATGTTAAATTATATTGAATGGATGTTAAAAGCACTTTCCTTAATGAATATATTGCTGAACAAGTATTTATTGATCAACCACCCGATTTCAAAAATCTTGTGTCTCCAAACCATGTATTCAATTGAACAAAGCTTTATATGGTTTGAGATAAGTACCCTGGGCATGGTTTGATAGGCTTATTAAGTTCTTGATTAGCAATAAATTTATTAATAAAAATGTTGATTCAACATTATGAATTAAAAGATAGAATGATGATATATTGATAGTATAAATTTATGAAGATGACATTATATTCGGTGCTACTAATAATTTCTTGTTCCAAGATTTTGCTAAGTTCATGCAGGGGGAGTTCGAGATGAGCATAATGGGTAAAATCAATTATCAGACTTCAAATCAAGCAATCAAAGAAGAGGATCTTCATAAGCCAATCCTTGTACATCAAGAAAATTTTGTTGAGTGAGTATGGGTTGCAGGCCCATGATCGGCAACTAGTAGTATCAGCTTGATCTATTTACTCCTTGCTTGATATGATTTTATATTAAGACTTGAATTATTAAATGCCTACTTTATTAGTGGTATCATTTCTTGATCATATCTTATAATAAATTGCCTATGCATGAAATGAAAATCATTTGATAAAGGTTATGCATATTTTATTATAATATATTGTTTGCATATCACCTATGTAAGAAATCTTATGTTATCATATGAAATGTGAAATTGAAATGTGATGATTGTTATAGAATGCCTATGTATTTTTCATATATACATTGACATTAGCACGATACATTTATAAAATTTTTTGATTATATGACATTGGTATCATTTCTTGCATAAAACTTTTGTTACATATAGACCAAATTTGAAATATTAAGGGGGGAAGAATGTAAGCATATTTGAACTCAAATATTTAATGTGGTATTTGTTAATATTGTATCTCAACACATTTTTAAATTAGTAAGGGGGAGAAGAAACTTACTTGAATATTTGGATATTTTGATGCATTAAGCACTATGTTGTATTAAATATCAAATATCTTACTGTTATAAGTGCTTTAATGTATGAATGTGGTATCAACTCTTGTATGTGGCAATGATTTGAATGCATATCAAACTATGAAATTGCCACCTTGCTTCAATATATATATATATATATATATATATAGGTGATATTTTGATCCTACATTCAAAGTTTTTTAAAATTGGTATCAATTGAGTTATGAAAAGTGATTGTTATTAAATGAATGTCCTTTGTGTGAAGCTCCTTTTACTTGGATTACAGCACTGTAGTTAAATAATCTTCACAACCTTTCCTGAGAAGCTGCTTGGCTTGTAGCACTGATATCATTTTTAGTTGGACAGATGGTTTGCCACCCATACAACTAAACTCAGGTTGTTCAGGAATTTGAAATTTTACTATCTTCTTAAAACAATCAATTATAACGTAATAAGCTGCTAACCAATCCATCCCAAGAATCAAATCGAAATCCTTCATTTAAAATCAACAAATTTGCTTCTCTTATCTCCAATGGTTAATATGCAATCCTTACACATTGACTCTACTAACATAATATCTCCACTTAGTGTAGATACACACATCTTAATTTCTAATGGTATAGGTGTTAACTTGTTACTGAAATAAAGGAATGTGTAGCACCTGGATCAAGCAATGCATATGTTGTATGGGATAATAACTTAATCATACCTATCACCATAGCATTTGAAGCATTAGCACCTGGCTCTGAGAGTGCATAGATATGCCCTTGAGCTCTAGGTTCTTGCTGTGCCTCCCCCGATTGTGGTGTTAATGGAAACTCTAGTCTTCCTTGTGGTTCTTTCCTCTTTGAACAATTTGCTGCTATGTAACCTAGCTATCCACATGCGTAGCACCTCTTCTATGGTAGCCTACAATGATGCTGGACCGATTCGCAAGTAATTTTTTTATTTTTTTTCTTTTTTTAATAATTAATAATTGCAGTTGATTATTCTCTCAAAGTAATAGCCTAAGAGGGATTCAGAAAAATTTACAGTAAATTTGCACGCAAAACAGTTCCTAAAAAAATAAGGAAGAAGGACCACCGAGGCTAAGAAGCCCCGGTAGGGCTTGCTCTCCTACAATAAAGTTACTAGTAGATTAGAAGGGTGTACCTAGCAAGAGGGGAAGATCAAAGTGTTGAAGGGGTTGCTCTGCCTGGCGGATGCGCCCTAGATGACCAAGCCTTGAGCCCATGGATCTGTGGCCAAGTATCCGCTGACTTGGATCACGATCACCTTGAATCCTGGATTCATGGCTACTGAGGGATCTGCAAGATCACCATACAAGGATTAAAGAATAATAGAGAAAATTTAGAATAGAAGTAAAGAGACAAGGAAGGAGTAGAGAAAAGGGAAGGCCGGCCAAGGGCTTTTGGGCATCCACTATTGGAAGACAAAGGTGGCGGCTAGGGTTTCTCCTGGAGACTTGGGATGTTGGCACACACAGGAGGAGGAAAACAAGAGCACCAGAGAATCAATTAACAAAAATCATAATAACTCAAAATTTGGATTGATTGATTAATAATAAAAGATACATCATTCATACAAGAGGGTCTCTTTTATAGAGCAAGAGACTTA